>CAWUFW010001158.1:1200000-1547500 GCA_963921515.1 Calotriton arnoldi
AATTACATTTATGTAGAATTATGCTAACAATATTTCATTCTGGCGACGTTTATATTTTATAAAAATTAATAAAAACTTTGTTTAAAAAAACGAAGCTTATTCGAAAACAGAGCAGGATGCGTTAAGTGATAACATTCTAGCGGATCCGCTATAAATGGACTACCCTGGACCCTGTCCACACCTGAGGGCGTTTTTTAATATAGAACAACATATGCCCAATGAAAAGAAACAAGAGGAACTCTAGCGAGAAAGTAAAATAACCAATGAATGAGGGAGGGAGAGGCAGAGGACCACAGCTGGCGCCAAGCCGCAGCGGGTCTGCGCTGGGATTATTCGCACGAGTTCAGCATCTGCCTGAGGTGGCGCGTCAGCGGCGGGCCTCGCAGCACCTTGGAATTGGGCAACTCTAGTTTCTTTAACTTGAATGTACCTGGATGTTTACCAGCGCTCCAGTTCTTTGGCGGATTTTCAAAAAATAATATATATGTATTTGTATAAATATATATATATATAATTTTCTTTCCCCAATTTTTTTGCATCTTTATAATGAGCTAGGAGACAAAAGGGAAGGGGGTGAGTGAGTTTGAGGGGGAATATTTATTTCGGTCTGGATGTGAGCCCTTCGGTTTTTTTAATGATAACTAAGATGTTTATTATTATTGTTCTTCGTTGTTATTGCTAATAATAACAATAAGAATCATTAGTTATATTTTTGCTGGGCATTAAGGACAATATTAATAATAATAATACTAATAATAATAATAACAATAATAATAATAATTATTATTATTGTTATTATAGTTATAATTATCATCATTATCGTTACTATAATATTATTATTATTATTGTTCTTATTATTATTGCTATTGTTATTATTGTTACCATTATTATAATATTATTATTATATTATTATTATTGTAGTTGTTATTATTGTTATTATTACCATTATTGCTCCGATTGCAAAAACACAATAGTGTTAATTACAAAAATGCCAGCAGTTGTAAGGCATGCTTTGAATGAAGACTGTTCTTCTCTTACAGATTTATTGTAACAGTTTGCGCACGCTCACACGCTGCGAGGATGAAAGGAGCTCCGCAGCAGTCCTGCTCACATCTCCCCCCCACGCCCCCATGATTTAGTGCCCCTCTCTCTTTGAGGTCTCAGTACTCTCAGGGGTGCGGCAGGACCAAGCCCCAAACGCACCTTCTCAGGAGATAACTGTGATTTAGTGGCTCGACGCGCAGCACCAGAAAACGGAATGTCTCTGCGGCTCCCTAATCCTATTTGGGGCTGAGAGTTGGTAAACTTCTCAGTGGCTGCTTGTGGCAACCAGAGACGGGTCGAATCCCAGCTGCACCGCTCTGTCCAAATAACTGTGTGATTCTGATCAAATTATCTATCTATCTATCTATCTATCTATCTACCTATCTATCTATATATATCTATCTAAATAGGTAAATGTATATGTTCATTTTTCTGTAATAAATTTGGGGCCATATGTATAAACACATTTTACCATAGACACAGAATGGGTAAAACCCTTTGATACATCTGGCCCTTGAAGCTCTGGATATTGACACTGATGATATATAAATATATATGCTGTTCGGATATTAATAGTCACTCTGTTATGCCTTCCTATCACATCGGGGTTCTTTATTCACGTCTGAACCTGCCTCACTCGCTACAATACATCGCTTCGCAACTCGTTAACTCCTCGGAACTAGGCGTGCGCTGCATATAAGGTGGAAAATATATTAAGCTATAATTGGTAATGATTTTCAAAAGGAAAAATAAATAAATGTTACATAGGGAAGTGACATTGTGGGTGTGTTAAACTACACTATATTATTTCACTCATTGTTGAATATGGCGGTAGAAAAGCAGGATGAGAGGATATTTTATCGCTGTGAGTTGGTTTCCTTGGACTGCCCATATGGTCCGAATGAAGCAGAAAGGAGGGGTCAACGAATGCAGTGCGTCTCACTCCGAGGCAGACATGTTAAAACTATTATTCGTCAGCGGAAGTGGCGGAGCGGTGGGAAACTCTTGTAACACGCACTGGACACACTCTCGGGAGCCTGTTTATTAAATGCGTGTCAAGTAAACGAAACATCTCCCAGGTCTTTCCAAGAATTCCTCCTGTGGCTTCGACCTCGTGACTCCTTTCGCACAAAAATATCTTTACTATTTGACGTTATGTTATTTATCTTGGCCGGCTCGGCCTTGTGCCTGCTGTAGTCCATGTTTCTGCTTTGTGTAACTAAATGTGTCTGTGCGTGTGTATATTCTTTGTGTGTTGAATATGTGCCTGTCTGTGTGTAACCGCGTCTCTCAGCGTGTGTCTGTTACTGACATCGCTTATGTGCCTGTGTGTCTTCGTGTGTACTTAAAGGTGCCTGGCCGTCTGTGTATGAGTGTGTGGCTGCGCACTTGTTTGATTATGTGCATGTGTGTTCATGCTTCTTTCTGGGTGTGGTTGGCCATGCCTGTGCGTGCGTGGCTATGAACACGCCTGTAGGGTTGCCTGTGACCCTGCCTTTGTGTGTATGAGAGGCTGCGTGTGCCAGAGAGTACACGACTGCTTGTGTTTGAAGCTGTGCCTGTGAGTATACTTGTCCTGTCTGGGCATATGTTCCTTTCTGCATCTGTGCGCGACAAATTACGTTTCGACATGTTCCTCTATGTGACTTGCGTGGGTTGCATGTGTGTTGACACCAGCACTTACGTGGCGTAAGTGTTTCTAAGCATAGGTGACTACTCGTGTTCCAAGATATACTTGTATGTGCCGCAATAGGGTGGTGTAAATTGATGGCCTCCCTGCAGTAGGTCAAGAGAGGCCCTTGGATCTGCAGTATCTCACCGATAGTCATTGACCTTGGGGTGGAATGGGGCCTCTTGACAGATTTGGGGGCTCCTGAAGGCCCCCTCCCCCGCCCCTTGCACCGAAAGGACTGCAGGGGCTTGCATTATGCCCGATGTGCCCCTCTGAGCATGTATCTGCTGCGTGCCCATATGTGCCTGTGCCCATGTGTGGTCGCGTGGGCGACGTCTCGTGCTTCAAGGCGTGCCCGTGTGCTAAATGTCTACGCACGTTGCCTGTTTCGTGCGTCTTTATGATTGCATGGCATCGATGGTTGAGGCGAGACCTCTTCTGCCACCGAGCCCTTACAGTGACCTCGTCGCCTCAAGGCCCTGATGCTGCGCGTGGAGCAGCACAGCTTGTTTTCCTCTGACAGGCACGTTCCCCGCCCCCTGGTTATTGATTTTGAAATCCTTGTCAGCTAGACGTGAACATTATGGGAAAGCTGCCGGCATTAATCAGTAACCAGAGGGCAGCAATGCAGCGCCTTGTGCTGAGCCCAGGGACGCAGATACCGAGAGCACACATATACGAGGCCTGGGAAGATGTAAGAAGGGGGCTGTCCAAGGGCCGCCGGAGCCACCTATGTGTAGATGAACACACAAGCACGCTTTTCAGTGGCGTAATGGAAAATGATACACCCCCCCACCCCCCCCCCCCCCGCAGAATGTAAATGGGTGGGGGTGGGGTAAGTCTCCCATATCTTGCAATATTCCTTGGCTTTGGGCTGAATACCAACCCCCCCCCCCCTCCCCCAAAGTCCTAGCACCTTGCTCTAGTTGATAGGTGTTGGAAATCACACAACATTTTTTTCCTCCCTCCTTGGCTTCTGAATACCGAAGTCTAACCCATCTGATAAATCACAGACCCAGACCGGTTGCATCCATGACAGCATAGAGATATGCCCAGTCCAGGCTACCAAAAGCCTTTTCTATGTCTACTGACATCACTAAGGCTGTTGCACTAATGTTTCGGAGCATTCATCAGTATGGCAAGTAACCTCTGTATATTTATTGCAGTATTTCAGGCAGGTATGAACCCTGCTTGATCCGGGTGTATGAGCCGTTGCATATATGGCAATAGCCAGGAAGCCAGAACCTTACTGAGTATTTTATAATCAACATTCAACATCGACAATGGCCTATAGGCAGACACATTGTATTGAGCCGTTTCAGCTTTATGAAGGAGTATTAACAATACTTCCTTCATTGACAATGGTAAGGAAGGTCCCTCTCTCATCGATCGTAGACCTCTATAAGCCGCAGGGACAAATGTTCAATGTAGTCAGCATAGAACTCTACCCACAATTCATTGGACCCCAGTACATTCCCTAGGGTTCTTTCTTTAACTGCTGACTTAACTTCCTCTACTGTTATGTCACTACCGTTATTCTCACGCAACGGCTGAAGGCAAGTGGGATCAAGGATAAGGCGCTGGCTCTTCTTTCTTCTTTCCTGGCAAATAGAGAACATCAGGTTTGCTGGGACAATCTTAAATTGGATACTTTTCATCTCCCGTGCGGAGCCCCACAAGGGTCAGCGCTTTCACCCACCCTTTTCAATGTTTATGTGACGCCATTGGCCAATCTAGTTAGAGACTTTGGTTTTTCTCCTGTGTCCT
The DNA here is from genome assembly GCA_963921515.1 of Calotriton arnoldi. NCBI lineage: Eukaryota > Metazoa > Chordata > Amphibia > Caudata > Salamandridae > Calotriton > Calotriton arnoldi. The sequence continues at coordinate 1,204,484 of CAWUFW010001158.1, forward strand.
ATGCCGACGACACACAAATCATAGTTTCAATTTCCTCTGTCAGTGAGGTGCCGTCGGCAAGGTTTCATAGTTGTCTTGGTTGCATCATACAATGGATGCATACCAACTATTTGAAACTAAACACACAGAAGACCGAAGTCATGGAGTTTGGAAATGGCCCTCCGATTTGGAATACAGCCTGGTGGCCAACGGAGGCAGGAGAGTGTCCGTCACCAGTGGACAAGATGAGAAATCTGGGTGTGCTTTGGGACACACAGCTTAATTTCTCCGCTCAGATCAACCAAGTCACCTCGGCATGTTATTTTACATTAAAAATCCTACGGAAGATTCTACCATTTCTCCCAATGGAGCTGAGGAAAACTGTTGTGGTTGCTCTTGTACTATCTCGCATCGACTATTGCAATGCCCTCTATCTAGGGATTGATAAGCGACAACTGACTAAGCTGCAATCCCTTCAGAATGCTGCTGCCCGGACATTAATTAACATCCCTAAATTCAATCATATTTCTGGGGCCATTAAGAGCCTTCATTGGCTCCCTGTTAAGCAGCATGTCGAATTTAAGGCTCTCTGCCTGGTCCACAAAACTCTGTATGGTAAGGGTCCTATGGCGTACTACAAGTTCTTCCAATGGTACTGTCCAGGACGCTCATTAAGATCTGCTAATCAATCCTTGGTTAAAACTCCGAAATGGAGGAAAGCCAGATGGGGTGGCAGATGCATCTCATATTTGGCCCCTAAACTTTGGAACAAATTGCCGTTGGATATTAGATCTCAACCTACGCTTTCCAAATTCCGTAGCCTTGTAAAAACTTGACTTTTTCCAGTTTAGTAGAGGAGCTTGTACTTATGGACTCCCTGTTCTCCTATGTTTCTCCAGCGCCAAGACGCCTCGGCAATCAAGCGCTATATAAAACCCTCACTCTTACTTACTTACTTACCTAGTGTTTCCGCTTCATATGATGTAAGTAGAGGCAGCGGAAGGGCTCCCAGAAAGTCTTATATGTTGTGTGACCTATCTTGGTGATTTGTGATAAACAACAGGAGAGTGAGGAAAAGATTAAATGGGGCTATGTCCTCTTCCCCTAGTTAAGCAATAAACAACGTGGACATACCCACAAAGGGATGTGGTCACTTAAAGTGACACATAAATTTGAACAGGAGCACAGACATCCAGTTGATGTTTAAAAAGACCCCTCACCCACCAACCTGGTTGGTGGCATGCTTCATCATTGGGTTCCCAGCTGGGTTGCAGAATGCAACCCAGCTGTGCTTCAACGCCTGATTACAGCGGAGCGGGTATTGTGAAGTGAAGTGAGTGCTATGTGAGATGTGACTAAATGTAAAAAATGTCTCTAAGAAATTCCCTTGTAAAAAAGTTTAATAAAAGGGTCTTAGGACATGGTTAAAAACATAGGCGGGATATAATGGAGGTAGAAAATTGTACCTCAATATCCCTGAAATTGTAGGTCAACTAGTTTCAGCCTTCTACGATATTTGTAAGGCTTTCGTCAGGACCAAAGTGAAGTGACTAAAAAGTGGAGTAGCCACTGAGGTGTAAGTGTCAGCACACATCCTAAAGTGTGCTGTGAGTGTGGTGGGCACGTTGTACTTACGGACCCGTCAAGGTAGGTATCTGTAAAACAAAAAGCATACAACTTCAAAGACATTCATTCATGGAAAAGTGAATTTCCTTACTTGCATGCTTGGAAGTAATTAGCTGTGCTCACTGGGGCTCCTCGATGAGCTGTAGTACATCAAACTGTAAGTGAACTAGAAACATCATGCATGGTGACAGGTACTGGCATGCATGATAGTTATCTTATCAGGCACCATGCGTGGCCACAATGTGCCAAGTAATCACTTATGGAGTGACTATATTATGACGAACCATGCGTGGTCACAATGTTGCTTAATAATCAGCCTCGGTGTGGAGACCGGCTGACTGTGATCTATAGCCAATGATGCATTACAATGAGCGCGTTCAGTGCTGTGCTTGCATCCATATTTTATAAATACAGTAGGGCAAATGTGGCGATACAATGAGCGCGTGTAGTGCTGTGCCCGCAGCGATTGCATCCATGTTTAGAAATGCAGTAGTAGAATAACACTTTTGCACATAGCGCATATTATCAACATAAAGCTGCAGAGTAGTGGAAATCGGAACACGAGAAAAAAGGGCCTTACTTTAACTCAATGTTATGCGGACGTACTGATCCTGCCAAGGGGAAACTTCCTATAGTCACACACTGCAAACGGGGGAAATTTAAGAGAAGCAGTGAGTATCCATAGGAGCATCTGCGAGGCCGGAGGGGCCTGCTGTTGTCAAGCTTTGGAAACGAAGTGTCAAATACACTTACTTCGTCAAGGATAGGTTCCCTCGTTTCAAACCTGCATTGCTCTCGGTCAGGATCTCGCCGGTAGAGTGATCGGTGAGTTCGGAGTATTTAGCTTCCTGGAATGGGCGTGTCAGCGTCAGTCGACGCGTGTCATGTGATTCCGGGAGCTAGTATGCTAACCTCATCGGACGTAGTAGCGTGGGAGGGACGATAGCACGATCTCTTACAAATCACTTCCTGTGGTGTGTGGTTTGTAGATGGGCGGGAATTTTTTTTTTATACCCTCGATTTATCTCACAGGCATGAGTAAATCAAATGGGGTGAAATAGTGAAGGGAAGGGAAATATTAAGAAAAATGCAGAAAAATACACCGGTATTGTACCTTTTCCAGAGGATGGAATGACTAGAATCAAGTCTAGCTATTAATGGAATCCTTAATAAATAAATCGTTACCACGGTGAGGTAATGCGAAGGATGTGAAGAGTTAAACATTAAAAAGGGGTGTCATGAAGTAACAGGTGCAAGACATATAAGTCTGTTGGAAAAACTGGCCATCAATATAGAGTAGTATCGTGCATATAGGCGCTGTGAAAGTCTAATATGCACGCACGTTTCTGTGTAAAACTTCATTGGTCAGTGAAAGTACAATATGCACGCTTGTTTCTCTATGAAACTGCACTGGTCACTGGTGTGAGTGATTAGGTTCGTGCCTTATGAACTGCGTATGTCTGTATAGATGATGGTTTTTATTTAAAAAACATTTTGTTAAATGCCCTATGTGGAATACTGTAAGTAAAGTATCAGAGTCATTGTAAAGTCACAGGTGCAAGACATATAAGTCTGTTGGGAAAGCTGGCCAACACTGTAGAGTGGTGTTGTGCATATAGGTAGTGTGAAATTACAATATGCACACTTGTTTCTGTGTAGTACATTAGTCAGTGAAAATCCAATATGCACGCTTGTTTTAGTATGACACTACACAGGTCCCTGGTGTGAGTAATTGTGTTCGGGCCTTATGAGCTGTGTATGTCAATATAGAAACACCGTATGTTAAGTGCCCTATGTGGAACACTGTTGGTAAAGTATCACAGTCATTGAATTGTGTCATGCTCTGTGTAAGGAGTTCCATGGAATGTTATCGTTGAGACCATTTACGAGGGTAGACAGGCGGTAGACCCAGCGCTGTTCTTTTTCTAAGAGCTGATTTTGCAAGTTGGTGGTATTCTTGTCTATTTGCTCAATAATTACCAAGGTCATGTCGTTGGTAGTGTGGCCTACTTCTAGGAAGTGGTCAGTCAACTTGGCAGTGCTGCGCTTGCAGCGAATGTTGCTCCTGTGCTTGCAAAATTCTGGTTTTAATTTTGCGGCTGGTCATTCCAACATAACGGAGTCCACACGGACATGTGATAAGATAAACCACGTTGCCTGAGTTACAGTTTGTGTGTTTACGGATTTGCCATGTTTTTCCAATTTCTAGATTCAGGGTTTTGGTAGGTCTTGTGAGGTGGCACACGCTGCAGTTACCGAAGGGAAGTGGCCCACCACATTAGGCAGACCCCATGCATTCAGTACCGTGTTGGTAGTGCTGGTTTGTTGTTTGGGGCGTGTGGACACCAGGCTGTCTCGTAAGCATTGTGCTCTTCTGTAGGAGAATAATGGTTTTTCCCATTGTAGTTTTCCTGTGGTCAGAATTCTCCAGTTCTTTTGGATAATTTTTGTCACCTTTTTAGAAATTGAGTTGTAGGTGGTGACACAGGTGAGTGGAATTGTAGGTGTCGTTTTCTGACTATTTTCTAGCAAGCTTTCACGGTTCTGGTTCCTGGCTCTTTTTTGTGCTTTTTTGATGATCCTTTCCGGGTAACTGCAGGTTTTGAGTTTCTCTTTCAACGAGCTTGATTGGTCTTTGAAATCGTTGATCTCGCTACAATTGCGCCGTAGTCTTAAGTATTGCCCATAAGGCAAATTCTCACGCAACGGTCTGGGGTGGAAACTCTCAAAGCGTAAAAGCGAGAAGTGTGTTTTGGTGGCGAGAACTCCTCTTTGTGCCTTGATGTCAAGATCCAGGAAGGTAATACTGTCTCGGCTTACAGTATGAGTAAACCTGATATTGGGATCTTGTATATTAATCCAGGTCAAGAATTCTTGTAGTCTGTTGTCAGTGCTCTCCCATATAAGGATTACATCATCGATGTATCTCTTATAAAATATTATTTCATTAAGAAATGGAGAGGTAGGGTTCAGAATATGGTTTTTTTTCAAAATTATATACATAGAGCCCTGCTACACTGGGAGCGAATGTGCTGCCCATTGAAGTTCCATATGTTTGCAAAAAGAGGGTACCTTCAAATTCCAAAAAGTTGTCTTTTAGGGCTATTTCCGCACATTGTAGGACAAAAGATTTTGGTGTCGTGTAATTCCAGTTGGTAGAATCAAGTGAAGAACATAGTACTTGTAGCGTGTCATCTTGTGGCAAGCTAGTGTACAAGCTTTCTATGTCTAGGCTCACAAGGATTGAAGTTGCTGGATTGAAGCTCAGGTTGTTGAGGTGTCGTAGCAGGTCGTTTGTGTCCTTTAGGTAAGTTGGAGTCGCTTGTACTAATGGTTGCAGAATAAAGTCACAAAAACGGGAAAGAAGTTCCAGTAATGATCCGATCCCCGAAACTATGGGGCGGCCAGGTGGTGGTGTTTTGTTCTTGTGAATCTTTGGGATTGTGTAGAAGTACGGGATTCTTTCACCTCCTGAGGTCAGAAAGAGTGCTTCATGTTTACTAATTTCTCCGTTTAATTCTGCCTCTTTCAACAGTGTGTGCATTTTGGTTTTGAGGTCATCACTGGTGTCATGGTCTAACCTTCTGTAGTTCTTGGTATCGTCCAGGAGTCTTAAGCATTCTGCTCGGTAGGCTTCCTTATCTTGTAGTACTATTCCACCACCCTTATCCGCTGGTTTTATAATGATCTAGTCATTTGCTTTGAGACTGCTGATGGCTGCAAATTGGTTAGCACTGGTGTTTTTGAATTTGGGTTCTTCGTTGGTGTTTTCAATTTCCTTGTAGATTGCTTGCTCAAAAGCAATGAGTTCCACTGGTATTGTATGCGGTGGGGGGGTGAAGGTTGATATTAGTTTGAGGTTGGTATCCCCTTTGTGTTCATCGGATTCTTGCGATGGTGGTTGGTTTTCAAAAAATGCTTTTAACTTGAGTTTGCGAAAAAATTCAGATAATTCACAGTGCAATTTGAATTTATCAAGTCTTGCAGTGGGGGCAAATCCAAGTCCTTTATTTAATACTGATTCTTCTGCATCCGTCAGGGTGTGGGATGAAAGGTTTGTAACTAAAACCTGTTTGTACTGGGTCCCGCTTGCTGCTCCCTGGATTTGCTGCGGGTGTTCGCTCCTGGGTTCGAGTCCTCTTCCCAGTGGACGTGATTTTGTCGTCGTCTCCTTCCTCGTCCTCTTCGGCCTGTTCCTAAAAAAGGGAACCTTTGGTTGGGGTTCATAAACTGCATAGGTGGCTGGGCAAATGGGGGGTTCCAGCCATACATCATCTGTGGGGCAATCGAAGGGTATGGACCAGGGTAATTTATTTGGCCACCTTGAGGTGTGTTTGGTCCTGACGAAAGCCTTACAAATATCGTAGAAGGCTGAAACTAGTTGACCTACAATTTCAGGGATATTGAGGTACAATTTTCTACCTCCATTATATCCCGCCTATGTTTTTAACCATGTCCTAAGACCCTTTTATTAAACTTTTTTACAAGGGCATTTCTTAGAGACATTTTTAACATTTAGTCACATCTCACATAGCACTCACCTCACTTCACAATACCTGCTCCGCTGTAATCAGGCATTGAAGCACAGCTGGGTTGCATTCGGTAACCCAGCTGGGACCCCAATGATGAAGCATGCCACCAACCAGGTTGGTGGGTGAGGGGTCTTCTTAAACATCCACTGGATGTCTGTGCTCCTGTTCAAATGTTTTTTTGTTGTTGTTTTTTTTTAAACACAATTTTTATTGATTTTATTACAAACACATGATACATACATGGCGTTGTCGTTTGATGACATTTATATACATCTGGATACTTCTTCGCTACAATATCACAGTGTTCATCAGTGTCCAAATTATACATCTTATTCCATACGAGATGATCATCCTATTTTACATATGGCCACGTTGTATACGATACATTTCTACTCATAACATTGCAACATAACAATCCTACTACTAAAAATACCCCCCCACCCGCTTTTCTGGCCTCCACCCATGTAAGCATTTGTTAATAAGGTATGTAATCTCGTGAATAACTATAAGATTTGAGAATAATGTATCTTTGAACGTCATCGAAGCTTTGCGGATTCTCCCAGTATATAATCCTAATCGGGCACATTCGTATTGTCAGGTGTTGTTGGAGAGATTGGGCTTGTACTTTGGGAGACTGGGCGTTCCAATGGATCAATAGCTTTTAATGATTCCAACATCTGATCCCATTCCATCAATATGGGTATTTTACGTAAGCCTCTGGATTCTTCTTTACGTATTATAGCACTCTCTGCGTTACCCCAGCGGGTCATTTCTGCGTGCCAGGTAAGTAATGTGGGGGAGAGGGCTGATTTCCATCTTAGAGTAATTGCGCGCTTTGCTATAAGAATCGCCATGTCCGCAAACCTGTAATGTACTTTCCTCCCTTTCGGGCAAGGATGTAACCCCAATAGGCAACTCTCTGGTGTTGTCCAGACACTTGTGCCTGTCAGTTCTTGAATCAGGTATCCTATGCTGTGCCAGTATCCTTTCAGGCGCGGGCACCCCCACAGCATATGGAGTATATCTGCGTCAGGTTCCTGACATCGAGGGCAGGAGAGTCGAGCTTCCGGGTACATACTATTAAGACGGTGTGGCGTAAGGTATGCCCTATGTAGGATCATACACTGTATATATTTAAATTTAGCATTCCTACATACTTTTTTAGGGAATTCTAACACAGTTGCCCATTCTTTTTCCGTAAAATTCCTGCCCAAGTCACCCACCCATTTCTCACGTATCGGGGCGAGTGATATTTTAGCGTGTGATCTAATACGTTTATATAACCAGCGGGTAAGGCGTCGTCCCTCACCCATTAAATGTACTGCATGTATTAGTTCATGAGTAGAAGGTTCCACCCCATCTGGGGACCAGTGTCGTTTAATATAATGAGAAATGGCGGCATGTAAAATAAATAATGTCTGGGGGACACCATGCGCACAAGTGAAATTTTCATGATCTACTAGTGCCTTATCTATAAACAGTGCCCCGATTGTTGACACTCCTTCCTGTGTCCATTGTGGGATTTTACGGGTAGTAATCAGTCCGTTGGCCACAGGAATTCCCAAAAAGGGGATATTGGGCGAATACGGGGGGGTTTGCTTAGTGTATTGTAGTGTTCACTTCCAGAACAATATAGCCGTTTTGAGCAAAGGGGGGACCATGTGGGGTAATTTAGTATTAGGTAAAAGCAATGTGTGAAGTGTACCTCGGTGCAGGAGGTGTGGCGTGTAGCCAATCTCATGTATGTTGCGCCCTGCCAACCAATAAGAAAGCCATTGTAGCTGACTGGCCATACAATATGCACAAAAGTCAGGGGCTCCCAAACCTCCCTCTTCGGGTCTCAATTGTAATTTAGCGAGACTCATTCTCCTGCGGCCATTTCCCCAGATAAGTTCTACTAGAAGGGCATCAAGTGTACGAAAGATATGTGCAGGGATCAGTATCGGTAAATTTGTAAAAAAAATATAAAAGCCTTGGGAGCATCACCATTTTGGAAATGGCAACTCTACCCATCACCGACAGGGGCAGTGATGTCCAGAAAGAGACTTGCGCCCGTAAGGATCTAATCGTCGTCATTATATTGCCATCTAACAGATCTTGTGGGGATCTATATATTTGTATGCCCAAATATTTAAATGTATGCGGCGCAGTCAATATAATAAGGTCACCAAAATTAAGAGGGTCTGGATTGTCCCTATATTGCATGAAAAATGCATATGATTTAGGAGCATTTATTGCCAATCCAGAGATCCGTTCAAACTGTCGAAATATGGAAGGAATGGGTTCTATAGTCGAGGCCAAGTCTTTCAGGAAGATTATAAGGTCGTCAGTATATGCCGATACTATATGTGTCGATTGGCCTATCCAGATCCCCAGAGCTGCAGCCTCTGTACGAAGTTTAATGAGTAAGGGTTCTAATGATAGACCAAATAATAGTGGCGACAAGGGGCATCCTTGTCGTGTGCCCCTTTCCACTGGATATGGTTGAGATATATGGGAGCCTGTCCGGACACGTGCGGTGGGGGCGGTGTATAATAATTTAACCCATTTTAGGTACCCCTCCGGTATGCCATAGTGTTTCAGCATTACAAACATTTACGCCCAATTAAGCGTATCGAACGCCTGTTGGAGATCCAGAGAAATACAACCAGCGTTACAAGAAAGTTCGGATGCTGCTTCCAGTATGTAATGTAATCGCCTGATGTTGAGGGAAGTATTCCGACCAGGTACAAAACTACATTGGTCAAGGTGAACCAATTTGGGGAGACAAGGAAGGAGGCGTCCAGCTAGTATCTTGCTGAGTATTTTATACTCAGTGGGCAATAAGGATAGCGGGCGATAACCCAACATATCTTGGGGATTCCTATATGGTTTGGGGAGGGACGTGACTAGCGCTTGCATGGTAGTCAATGGGAGAGAGCGTTTTTCATAGGCTGTCTTATATAATTTTTCAAACCGTGGAACTAATTTGTCCACATATGTGAAGTAGAATTCTGCTGGCAATCCATCTAGTCCTAGCGTTTTATTATTCAGGAGCTCTTTAATGGCCACCTTGATTTCGGATCTAGTGATAGGATCTTGTAAATCTTTTTGAGCTTCCAGTGGTAGTTTAGGGAATGGGAGATTGCGCAAGAAATTGTCTATTTGGCTCGGTGGTGCAGGATCAGGGTCAGTATACAATGTTTTATAATAGGTACTGAAGGCCAGATTGATCTCCGCCTGAGTGCGAACAATGGTGCCGTCCGAAAGTGCTATTTCAGGGATCGGGACTGGAGAGGGAGTGTCTCGTATAATACGTGCTAGGAGGGTGCCGGATTTATCCGCCTCCACACGGCTGTATTGAGTGTATGCTCTATAATCTATTAGGCGAAGTTGTTCAAGGAGTTCAACATGTTTGATCCTTGCTTCTTGTAAATGTTTTTGTTTAGATGGGTCGGCGTTAGCTTCGCGCTCTAGAACACTCAGGGAGTCTTCGACCAAAGTAAGTGACTTATGTATTTCCTGTCGGGCTCCTACTGTTGTTCCTATGGCCGTACCCCTTCATTATTGTTTTAAAAGCATCCCACTCAATCAGGCGAGATGTCGCAGAACCATCGTTTTCGGTAAAATAATTTGAAATGGCTGTGCCCAACGCATTCCGAAATACTGTATCCTCTAAAGTCTGTGGCCACAGTCTCCACGTTGGGACTGGGGTTGATACCTTTCCCCATTCCAATATAATCTCAAGTGGGTTGTGAGCTGATAGTGTTTTCCCTAGGTATGTAGATTGGGAAATCTGGGGTATCAGAGGTGTGGAGCAAAGTATCCTATCCAGTCTAGTATGTAACTGATGTGGAGGGGAGTAAAAGGAGTATTCCCTACTAGTTGGATTTTGAAGACGCCATATGTCATGCAGTGTTCAACCCGCAGCCCAGGATTGAAGGAATTCTGCTAACTTGATGGTAGCCGCACCCCGTATCGGGGGATGGGAGCGGTCCAGCTGCACATCCAATACAGAATTATAGTCACCTCCCAAGACCCATGGAAAAGCAACCCAGTCAGATAATACTGCATTCAAGCCAGTGAGATAAGCCTGCTGTTCATAATTTGGAGCATATACACTACCTATGACAATTGGTACACCGTCTAGCATACCCTGTATTAATACATAACACCCTGTTGTGTCTATACGCTGTTCCCCCAGCACAAATGGCACTCCATGTCGGACCCAAATAAGTGTCCCTCTCGCAAATGCAGAGTAGGATGTGTTATATATTTGGCCCTTCCATTTTTTACGCATTTTGAGTACCTCAGAGTTGGTTAGGTGAGCTTCTTGAAGCAGAGCTATCTGTACTTGTCGTCTATTTAATTGAGCATGTATCCGGTGGCGCTTATGAACTGAACCAATCCCCCGTACATTCTATGTAACTACTTTGTATTTATTTAACATAGCCAATCAACAGTCGGACAAGTGCAACGATACATCCTAGAGGAGCACGAGAAAGGAGTTGCGTGACAGTAGGTGGGACTAGCCAGAAATCCAATACTACCCTTCTAGATACTAAACCCAATACTAGGGCCAACAAGAAAACTGTGTTGGTCCAAACATATACACAGCAAACTGTTTCCAAACGGTTACATAATGCAGAAACTGCAGAGGGGGTGGTTCCTACTTTACACATGATGTTACATTTCTACTCAGAGCTACTCTCGTTGCAGGACCCTTAATAATTATATAGCAATAGAGGTCTGGGGGAAGGGAAAGAAAAAGACAAAGTAAATTACACTTTTGATAACATCTTACTTCCCTTCAGGTTTTATAGGTGGACTTCAAACATCGTTCTTCTCCGTGTACTGCCTTGATGCTTTTCAACCGAACAAATCTTTCACAATTTGTGGAGTGATCGATGGGAATAATACTTTATGGCTTTCAGAGTCAGAGTGCATTAAATCGTCATCTGAATGTTCCGATATCGTTATTTGGGTAGGATCACGCATAGAGGATGCCTTCGCCAGCGCTGACTCTCGCTCCAGTAAGGCCTGTTCCGATGGTACTTCTTCATGGGAGGTCTACGCGTTGATCTGTTACGGCGGGTGTTCGGTTTAGTAGATCGTACTGAGGTATGCCGCAGTTGTTGGTCAAGTTTGTCCAGCAGTTGAGAGGGGAGGGCAGATTCCAGCCAGTCATTGGCCGCCTCAGGACATTAAAAAAAATGAGATTTTTGGTTATAGATAATTTTTAAACGTGCTGGAAACAGTAGAGCATACTTGAGATCTAATGCTTGCAGTTTTCGCTGCAGTGGTTGGTAGGAGGCCCTTTGTCATTGTACTAGGACAGTATAGTCCGGGTAAAGGGAGATCCGGTTGTTTTCAAATTGTATCGGAGCATTTTCCCTGGCTTTCTGAAGCAGGAGGTCTCGATCCCTAAAATTGAGGATACGGGCCATTAGCGGTCGCGGTGGCAGTCCTGCTATTGGTTTGCCTGTGGGGATCCAGTGTGCTCTCTCGACACAGAAAAAAGAGGATAGCCCTTCCGGGGTGACGTGTTCTCTGAACCACTGTTCAACAAATTGGGTCGCATTGGGTCCCTCCGAGCTTTCTGGAAGACCTATAATTCGGACGTTATTACGTCAGGCTCTTCCTTCCGCATCTTCCACTCTATCTAGTAGGGTGGTCAGTTGTTTGTGCATTTGAGTCAATTATTCGGTATGTTCTTTGTGTTGTGGCACTATGTCCAGTAATGTTTGTTTATTACTTTTGACTGTCTCGGACAGTTTATCATGATCCGCACGTAATAGAGTAAAGCCAGTGGTGAGGGTGCCAATTTGATGTTCAATGGACTGACGCGAGTCCCTTATCTCCTGCAAGATTTGGTCAAGTTTATCAGGTGCCGGTGTCAGTGCTCTCTGGGGAACACAACTGATTGATGAAGCCTGTGAGGCCGAATCCGAGTCCCCTTGCACAGATAGCTCCTCCGGTGGCATCTCGGTCGGTTTCACTTTGTTGCGCCCCATTACTGCACGTGTGAGCCCAATGTGGGCTGAATAAAGCGTTCAGGGCGATAGTTACTGAAGGTGCTTTCAGTACCAATGCGTGAGGTCACCACACCGTTTATCTTAGTTCAGTATAGTCTCTGAGTAGGCATTTCAGGTCTGTATGTTGCCAGGTGTAATCGCAGCTCTGTACCGGCAGGTCCTACCACACTCAGCCGATATTTGATGTATAGTATAGGGTAGTTTTGTGGACTGTGCACTGAACAGTCCGCACACAACGGTCCGCCATTCAGGCCCTCGGATCCACTTGGCAGGGAGTCACAAGTCAATGGGCACTTAGTCAAAAAGAGCGCTCCACCATTATTTCTGAAGTGGGTTTGAAAATATTATTTCCCACATTTAAGAGTTTGAGGGGAGTAGAGGGTGGTGTAGTACACTTTGTCTCCCATCCAGCAGAAAGAAAAAAGGGAGGCTGCAATTACCTCATTTGCTGTAGCAGGCAGGGAAGCAACAAATCAATTCACCACAATCTGCCACTGAACTTCTGCAGGAATGCTCTCCTCCACCTCAGCGTATATGTGCAAGAGTGCCCCCGGTATGATCCGTTGTTGATCGGATCCTCACTATCGCGGGACGAAACCCAGCATCTGCCCAGCACCGCAAGAACAAAGGGAAACCTGGAAGGATAGGTATCATCGGTCAGCATCGGCAGCAGAGACATTCCGCACACGCCAGTGTGTGGATTCCGGTATCAGCAGGGGGGCATAATCGTATTGCAGCCGCGAGTCTCAGTGGCGCAAGAAACACGTCGGGCAATGGCGGCGCGTCGCCGGTCTCAAAACCAGTGTTATTGCCAGGTATCAGTCTACAGACAGGCACATCAAGCAAGTAATAGCCCATTCAGAGTCTTTGAACGGCTTAAGGTTAAAGGGACCCACCACATATGCGGGAATGGGCTGTGTCGCACTTCCTTTGCCCGCGAAGCACAGGTTCAAGAATCCCTGGGTCTCTGCAAATTGTTCGCTCTCTCAGCCGCCTGGGGTCGCGCGTATCTCTGGGTCGGTTACAGGTCTGTAGGGATGTTCTCCGCAGCCAGACAGATCCAATCTCTTAGGTAGCCGACGCACGGCCTCCGGTCGGACACTCCCGGAATGCGCGCCCCCTCTGCAGCAGGGCTACGCAGTACAATCGGCAGACTCTACCAGTGTTTTTGAACAGCTGCTGGTCTCCGTGGGCCCGTTTCACCAACTGATTAATCCCACAATGTCCCAGTCGAGCAGAGGGAAGATTTCATCTGTGTTACCCCCAGATGACTCAAGTAATTGCAAGGTTATGTGGGTCCCGGCCGGGAGCTCCATTAATGTGCGGCCGCCATGTTCGGCGGTTAGCCACACCCCCCCTCCTGTTCAAATTTATGTGTCACTTTAAGTGATCACATCCCTTTGTGGGTATGTCCACGTTGTTTATTGCTATCTTGGTGATTGTCAGTGCACAGGGTAGTGTAGTAACAGCGAAAAATATAATTTGTGTCTACCTGTTTATAAACTCTGGTACCCTGTGCATTTTCCAGTTCTAGAATTTGTGAGCCAAGGGTTAGCTAACCACGCCAACAGCATCCCTGATTTATCTCGTTCGGCATAGGCCCTCACAAGATATTCCTTATAGTTGAAGCAGCAGAGCTGTTCCACGTTCCTTCTCTTTTGCGTCTATTAGTGTTTGGTGCAGTTCAGGTTTCCTGGGCCTTTCCTTTTCTACATCTCCAAGAGGCTTTTCCTGAGCCATAACCGTCTCTACCACTATCCCCGCAATACACTGCCCCCTAATAACCGTTTTAAAGGCATCCCACTCTAAAAGTACGGATGAGGCAGTGAAAAGTATTTCTGGTTACCTTCCCCCATGGTATTGTGAAAGACCGAGTGTTCTAAGATCTCCACTTTCAGCCTCCAACTCAGAATGAGGAGGTGTGCTTTGACCCATGCCAACGGTTTCACAATAGGGATATGATTCAATATTGTTCTAGCCAAGTATTCGGAATCAGTGACTGCTACATGGACATCTGGTGTACATAAAGAAGTGCCAAGTCAAACATGCAAATCATGCAAGGCTCAGAAAATTGAATAGTCACAGTCCCCTGGGCGTGTTACCCTCCACATGTCTATAACCCCCCACTGATGTTGCCAGTCCCAAAATTTCTTCAGCAGTCTTGTAGTGGGAGAGTCAAGCAGGGGTGGGTGGGATCTGTCCAGCATAGGATCAGCAACACTGTTAAAGTCTCCCCCAGTAATAACAGAGAGTAGCATATGGGGCATTATTACCTGTGAAAGCTCGTCTAGAAACCGAGCTTGATCGGTATTGGGAGCACATACGTTGACTATCATTATGTCTCAGCCCCCCAGTCAGCTGCTAATTATGACATAGAATCCTTCCCTGTCTATCTTTTCCCACAGGACCTGAAATGGGACTCCGGGACAAACTCAGGTGAGAACTCCTCTTTCAAAGCTGGAGTACTCTGTATAATAAATTTGGCCCCACCCGTTGTGTAGTGCCAACCCTTCCGACTTGGTCAGATGGGTTTCTTGGAGCAGAGCAATATGAATACCCACCTTTTTAGGTAGGCCTGGAGCTTGTATCATTTAGTCATGCTCTTCAAACCCGGGACATTCCAGGAAACAATCTTATATACAGTGTGCCCTCCCTCCATTGAAGTAGAAAAGTGATTCAGCACAACTCAGGTCGTGGTAATGATCCAGGGTATTCATCAACTCCCATAACGTTAGTGGTGGTGAACAGCATATTGACAGCCTTGTGGACTATAACAAACAAACCCACCACCCAACCCCAGGACAGTAAGGCAACATCCCTCTATCCAAAAAACAAGTAAAACATCCTGAAGCATTCATGCAAAACCACATGGAAAATGTAAGAGGCGTAATGCCTACTCCTTGAGTCAGTCCCCCTGTTGTGCGACTTACCATCTGGAGAGAGTAGTGCTGATAGGCAGATGTACCCCCTTCCGGCGCCCCCTTATCTTTCAAATGATATGTATAGCATAAAGCCCATCAGAGACTGTACCCCTCTCCCCCGCAATAGCAATAACTTAAGCAGTTCATCTCAGATAAAGTCATCAGCTCATCCCGGTGTAACTTGGGGTAGGCAGGTCTGGAGCAGGAGTACAGTCTAGAGTCTGAATCAGCGCTGGTACTGTTTGTCACCACTTTCAATTGGTCCAAAAGTGGACTAGATCCGGAGTTGCTGAGATTTGCCAAAACTGCCATTGCTCTCAATCTGTTCCATTACGATTGAGCTTTAGTAGGGAAGTTCCTTAAATTAGGTCTGTTCTGGGAGCGGATGTGCTGAGATAGAAGGTTCGACTGTTATGCCGTATTCGACTCATTGCACTGAGGCTGCGTTTCGATCCAATCCCATACCCCCTGTGGGTCAATAAAGAATTTACTTTCATCGTCAGTGACAACCCTGAGCTTCACTGCAAAGAACATTGCATATTTGATGTCCATCTCAAGGATGCCCTTGTTTTTGCATAGCCATGGTAATGTCAGAGAACACCATTACTCTGCAGTTTTCAATTAGAAGCTCCCCTTTCTCATGTGCTTGTTGTCGAATATGGTCCTGATCTTAATAGAGTAGTAATTTAACCACCACTGGTCGAGGCAGAGCCCCAGGGGGACGGGGTCTAGTAAGGACCCTATGGACACGTTCCAGGGCAAAGAAATGAGAAAGGCTCTTCTGAACTATTGTTTCCTTAATCCAGATTTAAAAAAATACAACATGTCAATACCTTCAACACGCTCTGGCAGCGCAATCATACAGATATTATTTCTACAGGCTCGCCCCTCAGCATCTTTGGCCATAAACTCCAAAGCTCGAACCCTGTCCTCTAGCTCTGACATCTGTCCCATCAGGCCTCCTGCTAGTGGTGCCAGCTCAGCCCCAGACCACTCATTTGTCATGCTTCTTCCTACCATCTTGTGCTGATTGTCACACAAGATACTGATATTAGTGAACACAGTGTCAATTTTGCGTTCTAGAGCCTCTCTAGTGTCTTTAATAACCAGGAATATCTAGTCCAATGTGTCCACAAGGTCTTTGTCCGTAACTTGTGAGGTGGTGAATAGCTTTTTTCTCTGTGTTGCTGTTTACGTGAGTTGCCGACTTTACCGTTGTCCAAATCTTTCCATTTAGGGTATCTACCCATGGTTCGTTGATAATGTATTCAGTGCTTTGGACAGGTAAGTGGTTACAGGTTATGGCCCCTTGCTTTGTGGCTGCCGCTCCCCAACAGGGCCAGAGGCTTACAGCAGTGGAGGCGCTCTCCCTTCAGGCTGTACGTCCACCCTCAGGGTATACCTGTCACACCCAAGCCTGTCTACTGCTATGGCTCCCTGTTATCGCAGATGCCAGAAGGGGTGTACAGCAATGGCCTCCAATCATCACAACAGTTCCCTATGAGCTGAGGGCCCAACCAAATGAGGGCATGCGGGCCGGCCACTCACTCGCAGAGTCCCTCCTTGGGTCAGCAATCCCAAGTGGCCCACATCACAGTCCGTCGGCCTGGAACAGTCGCTCAGGAGTGCTGCAGGGTATTTTTCCTTCTACCTGGATGCCCCATCCCGCAGGACTCACTGGATTTCTTAGAGGCTGCCCTTTAGCAGTTGATCTCTCCGGGCGGCATGAGCAGAGGCAGCCTCTGGGCGCCTTCGAGTTGTGTGGGCACTCCTGCCCTTTGGATTTCAGGGACAGCCCAGCATCACTGGAGGGCCATGCCGGGGCTCAAGTGCTGCTCGGCAGACAGCCAAGGGGGGCAGCCATCTTGGATTCTCCTCAGAACTGCGATCTGATCCAGCCATTGGCTCTGGCAGGCAATGAGAGCACATATGTTCCTTTTCATGGGCAGGGTAAATGGGGCCCATTCACCCACTCTGGGCTGGGGGCAAGAGGGGCAACATTTACAACAGGATGTTGTTACCTGCCCCACCAAGAGCTCCTTGAGTTGCTTTTCACTGCATCAGAGCCAGGCCATGCCTCCCATATGGAGAACAGCTACTTGAGGCACCAGTGAAATGTATTTCACCTAATATGTTTTAATTTGTGTAAATTACATGTATCTCAAGATACAAAAGAAAACCCTCACACACCCACAGTACTAAAAAAGTAAAAATGTTGCAGAGGCAGTGTTTATGTCCCTAATTGATGAATTATGTAAGGGCTTTTGCCTGCAGCATTACATCCTTACATATTTAAATGTAATTCAAACTGTGTTGAAATACTGATCCTTTCTTAGTTGTGGAAATGTTTAGTTTTATTATTCCTGTAAGGTCATGTACACCAGAGACACTGTTCTCAATGCAGCAGTTATTTAAGGAGGGACTTCACAATCTAAAAGAATACACTTTTTACAGCCTGATGTTTTACATTTTTTGGTACCTGCTAGTGAGATACATACATCATCTACATGCAATACACAGCATTGTTCTGCTAGGTGTATATCAATGGAATAAGGTGCTTCCAGAGGCCCACGGTGTTGACGTAAAATACATTCAAAACTAAAGATCAGCTTTGTATCACATTTAGGGTATCCAGTTTAAAAGAAGCACACCTTCTATTATAGGAAGTGTGTACATGTAGGCTTCTTTCCTGCTGAGTGCGACATTGTGTGTTTTAAATGAACTATTTTACTCTGGGTGTTAAAAAGGGCAGTGTAACAAAGTGCTGTTCGTGAACTACTATGCAAGCAGAACAAAATTTGTTGGCGATTAACATTTTGTGCCTTATTACGAGTGTGACGGTCTTCCAATGGGACCACCACTGCTGCGGTCCCAGGAAGACTGCCAAGCCCGTGGTGAACCTGCTCACCGGATTACGAGTTGAATCCAGGGTGGGCGAGCGGTGTGGCGGCGGTGTCACGGCAGCGGTCTATAAGGCTCAAAGGAGAGCCTAACAAGCAGACCGCCGCTACGAGAGTGCCTACTGCACGTTCCTGCACGGTGTGGCATGCACCGTGTGGTGCATGCCACACCGTGCAGGAACAAGGGTGCAATTCCAGGGGGGACGAAACATGTGCCCCCACACTCACCCCCAGGCCCAGATTTTGCCCGGGCCCTGTTAGGGCCCCCTTACCTGCATGTCCACCACCCTTTTCATGGCAGGGTCCCCGCCATGAAAAGGAACGTATACATGCAGGTTGTAATATGCTCGGTAGTGCTGGCATCAGCACCATCAGCATATTCACGCTATTTGCAGACCACCGTTGCAGTGGGATCATTGATCCCGGTAGAGGCAGCGGTCTTGTGGCAGTCCCACCGCAACACTCATGATACGGCGAGCAGACCTGCCAGGGTGGTGGTTGTCAGACCGCCACCGCGAGTATGGCAGTCCTAGGACTTCTGTACTCGTAATAAGCCCTTTTGTATAGGTTCTGTCAAATGTGCATAGTTCCTTTCTTAAGAAACCATAGTAATATTTAAAGCTTTGGTATCCACTGAGGATCACTGACAAATATAGATGCATACAATATTAAAATACAAAATATCTGAAATTAAATATTGATAACAAAAACATTGACTTCCTATACCTAACTAGTAAAACCACATATATCGAGAACAAACATATCGTTGTTAAAAATATCAATTTTTACTGGTATCAAAAACACAAATATCGGAAAAAATATAGTTACCTATAAATAAACATATAGGCTTTATTACGAGTTTGGCGGTCCCATGGACCGATGTATCGGCGGTGACGGTCCGAGCGTGGAGAGCTCGGTCGTCCGACTGCTGTATTACGAGTTAGGCGGGTCGCATTTGCGAAGACTGCGGCTGAAGCGCCAAGACACCCAGCAGACCGCCGGGTTTGCTGTCAGGGATAGGCAGCCATGCAGGGCGGTACAGGGGAGCTGCACCACCATCCGTATTACAAGTTGCCTTGTCCACGAGCTGACTGGTCGGTCTGACCGCCTGCTTAAAGTGGCTGTGACAAAGAATTTGGGCTGCGTACTCACCCCTTTCTTGTTCCTCCAGCCAGAGTTTGACGTGGATCCCTTTCTCAAGGTCCCCCGTTACCAGCAGGATCTTCACCCCGAGGATTACAACCCCATTTGCGACAAACTACAGATGAGTCCTTTTCATAATATATACCCATTGCCACTACTGTCCACGTATGGGCCGAACCGTAGCAATGAGTAGGTGGAATGTTTCCACATCTATCATGCATATGTTGCATCCGACACCTATGCAGTCAAAATACACACACAGGCATCAATATATTTGGAAAAAATACTCACAAACGCTGCAAAATCTCCACATCGCCAGCGCTGTGGTCTCCTGGCGGAGGCAGACACGGTTCTTGGGCTGTCGGACCACCAAACTCGTAATAAGGCCCATACTATGTCAAAAATATCGATTCACACAATATCAACTACATAAATATTGCCAAAATAATTATATTACCATTAATTAATATAACAAAATCACTTTTTACATAAAACAGTCATTTGAAATAAACCTACATTTGTTTTACACGTTTAAATTAAATATAAATATATTTCATAACCAAATTATTTACCATTCGCCCCAATAAATTATATAACAAAAATCATAACAATACATCCCCCCAAAAATATTTGCATTAACTAAAAACATTTAGAGAACAACCTAAAAATTAATAATTATACATATAAATACATTCATATTTAAAAATATCAAAGCATCTATCATACATAATAAATAAAACCTAAATTAGCTTTTACCATAGAAGGAGATAACTGAACAAAAATTCAAACTAAAACTAAATCAGCCAATAAAATTAAAGTATAAACAACTTTTACCAATGATATCAGACAAACAATTAAACCAACAATATAAAAGGCACACTAATTTAAACAACTAAGGGGCTCATTACGATGGCGTAACGTTCGCCACCGCCGAGTCAGCGGTGGCGACCGTTACGCCATCGTAACGTGAAATACCCCCGCCATATTATGATGGCGGGGGTATCGCGGCAGACGGAAAGTCCATCCGCCGCTTTTCCGCCGGTCGGCAATCGTTACAATTGCCGGCCGGGTGGAGCTGGGGCTGTAATATGGTGGCGGTGCCTAGCAGGCACCGCCAGCCATATTAGGATGTCGTGATTCCAAGGCCTTTCCATGGCGGCGATGCCGCCATGGAAAGGCTGGTGGGGATTTTCTTTGGGGGCCCGTTGCAGGCCCCTGGGGGGTGGTGGGGGTGCACTTGAGGGGTACCTATGGTACCCCTCACATGACCATGCACAAGGTGGCAGGCACCGCGCGGTGCCTGCCACTTTCTGCATGGAAATGCACAACATGGCATTGTACCATTGCGGCGGGTGCTGCAGCCAGCAGCACCCGCCGCAATGTTAAATGCCAGATGCGACCGCCGCGGTGGCGGTCGCATCATGATTCGGGTGGTGGGACCGCCGCATGGCAGGCGGGCGCCCGCCATCCTAATCAGCCCCTAAATACTTTAAAAGCAACAAACCCTGCAAGATGAGGAAACTGCCAGATTCTCTGACCAAACCATTTAAAAAGAAACATTTACATCTCAACAACTACTTAACCAAGTAAGTAAAACTAATACTTGAACTAAAATGTACTTGTTAATAATGGTAAAAATGTAAAAACGCGAATAATTAATAAAACACTCTCCAACTTGTATCTCTTTACATAGACTACGTAAAAGAAAAAAATACAACTTGGAAAAATGATAAACTGCCCAAAAAAAACCAACTATCACAAACCAGCAAAATGATACAAGAAAGTAAGTGTAAATAATCAAAAAAAAATTATAAACTCATCTAAATAGCGAGTTAAAATAAACCTGATGACCTCAACCTCTACAAACTACCAACAAATTAATATTTATAATGAAGCACCAGCTCCACATTAGAACACCTCCACCGGAAAAGCTGCAAAACAGTGTGAAACATCTAAACAGAACATACTTGTAAGTATACAAAACAGAAGTAATTGCATAATTTTATATGTAAATAACAAACTTACACACTTTAAAATATTTTTTATATTTATACTATTACGCTACTTTCAGATATAACAACAGAGCAGCAAAATACAAAACGTCACAGAAAGGAAAGCAGTTACTAAATCACATGGGCCACACCTACAGCCAGGAAAGTGCATCAACAGGAAATATAACTTGGAAATGCACCAAATATTATTCTAATGCATGCTATGGGAGGGCAGCTACAAAAGAAGATGTTGCAATCCATGTAAGAGAGCACAACAACCCCCAAATGTGACAGAAATAGAAGTAAGAGAGGTATTGCAGGATATAAGAGAGGCAAGCAGTAGCTCCCGGGAACACACAGCAAAAATCCTTAAAGATATAGGGGCCCATTACGATGGCTTTGGTCGGAGGCTTTCTGACAGCCATCATCAGCTTCAATTCCGACCGGCTGATTATGAATCAGTCGGTCAGAATTGAAACTGGCCGGTCATTCTGGCTGGCTTCCCACGAACTCAAGGAGCCCGTCAGCCAGTCGGAGGTCAGCCGTAATCCTAAAGAGCTGTCTTTCCGCCTTTGGGATTACAATGCACAGTTTCTGGCAGGGTTGCCATGCTGGCCTTTCTGACATGGAAACCCGGTCGGGTTCGTGGGCCCCTAGCAGGGCCCCCGTGTATGCACGGCCTCCGGTTGGGGGCCAAGGGGCACCTAATCCCTGCACCCCGTGGCATGCACTTAAAACTTAAAGGTGCCTGCCACGGGGTGCAGGGATTAACACCACCTCCCATTTTCCTATGGAGCATGTACTACTGCCAGTTTACGGCCGTAGCACATGCCCCCATAAGTCACATCCAAATCAGCCAGTCGTGACCGCCGACCAGAGGTCGCCGGTCCCATTTATTGGACACTTCTGCCCGATTTGGTAATCGGCCCCATAGTGTCTAAAGTCCCCAAACAAAGCACAGTCCAACTACCAGACAATACCCACTTTAAAATGTTTAATTGCACAAACTAAAAAAGTCACCAGCGATACTCCTCCTGCCCCTAGAAGATACCTAGACATAGAAATACCTGAACATTTAACAATGGCACATAATGAGGAACCTTTCCTTTTATTTGACAACCTAAACAATGAGAAACAAATCCTAATATTCTCTACAGGAAACAACTTGCTAATAGTAACCCATTGTCAAACCTGGAGGATGGATGGGACCTTCAAAATGTGTCCCAAATCATTCACTCAGATATACACCATACATGGTGAATATCAACACACAAATATCCCTTTTATATAAGCCCTACTACCAAATAAATAAAGAAGCACTTACTAAGACCTATTTAACCACATTAAACACAAAACAAATAACTACTACTCCTAAAAAATAATCAGAGACTTTGAGCAAGCCATGATTTAAACCATCTTAAAAATGTACTTCAGCATAGCCATACAATGCTGTTGATCTGAACTAAGGGCCTTATTATGAGAATGGTGGTCCTCAGGACTGCTGTACTCGTGGTGGCAGTGTCCAACCACTGTCACTGCTGTGAGTACGCCTGCCGTATTTGGAGTGTGGTGGTCGTACCGCCATGAGACCACTGGCTCCACCAGGATCAAGGATCCTGATGAGCCAGCAGTCTGCAACCGGCCTCAATATGCTGCCGGTGTGCATATTACAGCATATATATCCACCGCCATTTTCATGGGAGTGAGCCCGCCATGAAAAATGTGGTGGACATGCAGGAATCGGGGCCCTAACAGGGCTCCGGGCCAGATCTGGGCCTGCTTGTGCATGAGTAGGGGCATATGTTGTGCCCCCCTGGAATTGCACCCCCGTTCCTGCCCGGTGTGGCATGCACAACATAGTGCATGCCACACCATGCAGGAACGTTCTGCTGGCGCTATCACAGCAGTGGTCTGCTGTTAAGGCTCTGGTATGAGCCTTACACAGCCTCCGCCATGACTGCCGCAGCACCGCCCATCCGCCCTGGATTACACTCATAATCCGGCGGGCGGGCGAGCGCACAACAGGTTTGGCTGTCCTCCTGTCGGTACAGAGGTGGTGGCCGACAGGAGAACCGCCAAACTCGTAATAAGGCTCTTAGTGTAGAATATTCAACAAACAGCCAATTTGCCATTGAAAAAAAAATGAAAGCACTAGCCTATGTCCCTGTCACTTAGGTAGCTAACCACTGCAATTAACTAATAAATCTAAGCCCTCTAATAGAATATTTCGAAGACACTTAGGTTGGCTGACTGCATCACTCCAGGCACAGACGCCAACACAAATTCCAAATACCATAGTGGAATGCCTATGACAGCGCCTTGGCACAAGAAACCAAAACAAACAACAAGTTGGAAGGATGGCACAATGCCTTCCAATCCATGCTAGGCAGAACCCAACCGACACTCTATACATTTACAGAAGAGGAAAGCTACCAACAACTGTGAATGGAGCAGTCCGTTAGCCTAACTGCCACTAAACTTAGAAAACAAACTAAAAGCATGTATGACATGCTACAATTTAAAGTGAAACACTTCATTAATAACAAAGGAGTAAATTACTTAGAAATGATAGCCAAAAGCATATTATAAAATAAATCACAAAATCTAAACCAACATGACAAATCATTTTTTAAATAAATAATAAATATAA
The DNA here is from genome assembly GCA_963921515.1 of Calotriton arnoldi. NCBI lineage: Eukaryota > Metazoa > Chordata > Amphibia > Caudata > Salamandridae > Calotriton > Calotriton arnoldi. The sequence goes on from CAWUFW010001158.1 coordinate 1,228,240, forward strand.
TATTTCATTACATCAGTTTAAAAATTAAATACAATACAAGTCCTATGTTAATGAAGACTGAGATAATAAAATTCTATATGTTATTTTAAGAAAAAATGTAACTGTCACCAACCAAGAAACTAAAAATACAAACTCAATCTATCACATAAATAATTACAACACATAACCCACACAATTCAAAATAACATTATACTTGCACAAACATTAAAATATCACATTTCCTACCCAAAAGAAATAAAATAATTAAAACGTACTGTTCTAAAGCAGCAGATTTTCCTCTGTATTGAAGTAGTCAAAAATAGTAATCCACCAAAAATGGGAACAATATTGTCCGATAAGCCCCCAAGAAATATGCAAAAATAAAACAAATCCAAGAGAGATCCTTCGAAGCAAGCCAAAGTATCTAGGAACCATAAAACCCCCCAAAAAGTATTTGATAAGAACGAAATGCTCCTGGAACCCCCCCAAAAAAGGAAATCAAAGTAAAAAGCGTTAGTTTATTATAAACCAAAATTGATTTCCTTAAAAAAAAAGGTAACTCCCAATGCCCATTGAGCACGTTTGTAGACAAAAACCTGTAAAGTAAATAAGAAAACCGAACTGCAAAACACATTACATTCCCAAAAATATATATTCATCACACTTAATCAGCAAAATATAAGTAACATAACACAATTTAGCATAACGATACATTACTAAAATAGTATATGAACACCCAAAACTACAAACTAGTGAAAAATCTATCAATACATCAACATATATAACAAAACCTACAAACAACACTACAACTAACTTCTGGACCTCCACCCTTAAACCCTCCCTACTCGCAAAAACCCTGAAAAAAAAGGACTTACCCTTGCCAACGAACAGCAGCACCATAGTGCTGCCTGGTTCTGGGAAAACAGACTAAAAATAACACAAATAGATTATAAAATAGAAGGTAGCAGTAAAAAAAAACGGCTGCTCAATGAAACAAAAAAAGACTACCTTCTCATAGAAATGAATGGGAAATGATGTAAAAATGTTGAATAAATGTAGGAAAAGATATAAAACATTATTAAACATGTAAAACTTGTCAAAAAGTTGTGAAAAATGTTTAATAATTGTAAAGTATAAACTAAATAATAGTATAAAAAATGTAAAAATATACATTAAATAAACTTTTAAAACATAAATAAAATGAGAAAAACGTGCCAAATATCTTTATTGTATAAAAAATGTAATTAATGATATTATTGCTTACAAACAAGTAACTATTTTTTATTATATTTCTAAACACCAACAATATTAATGAAATAAACTATTCTACTACATTCAACTAAAAATTAAAACAAACGATTACAGACTAAAATGATAAAATTAAATAATCACACTCCAACATAAACCATTTTTAAGAAAGTGTTGAACACTAAAAGGGTGTCATTTAGTATTCCCACTCCAACCTACACCAAATTGGGGAAGATATTAGACACTAAAAGGGTAACATTTACTATTCCCACTCCAGTCTTACCAATTTGAAGAAGGCGTGGGACACTAAAGGGGTGAAAAATGCTATTCCCACTCCAATCTACAATAATTTGGAGGACGTGTTGGATATTAAAAGGATGTCATTTTCTATTTCCACTCCAACCCATACCAATTTGGGGGAGGTGTTGGACACTAAAATGGTAACATTTATTATTTCCACTCAAATCTAAAACAATTTGGGGAGGGTGTTGGACACTAAAGGGGTTAGATTTACTATTCGCACTCCAATCTAAAAAAAATTGAGGATGGTGTTGAACACTGAAAGGGTCACATTTACTATTCCCACTCCAATCTAAACCAATCTGGGGAAGGCGTTGGAAACTAAAAGGGTGTCATTAACTATTCCCACTCCAATCTAGCCATACTGGGCGAAGGTGTTAGACACTAAATGGGTAACATTCACTATTCCCAGTCTAATCTATACCAATTTGAAGAAGGTTTTGGACACACAAACAGAGTGACATTTACTATGCCCTCTCTAATATAAACCACTCAATGGGAGGTATAGGACAACATACAAATGTCATTTACTATTTCTACTCCAACCTAACCCAATTTGGGGAAGGTGTTGGATATTAAAAGGTTGACATTTACCATTCCCACTTCAATTAAACCATATTGGGGAAGGTTTTAGACACTAAAGGGGTTACATTAACTATTCCCACTCCAATCTAGCCATATTGGGGGAAGTTGTTGGACACTAAGGGGCCGATTCCGATCTCGTTCGGAAAGCACTGATACCGAATCGTGTCCGGAATGCTTTCCGTACGGCTCTTGTCAGGGGAGTCCGACTGAACAAGTACGATGCATTTGAGTGCATCCGGATACGATTCGGTCGGACTCCCATTGACTTCAATGGGAGCCTGTGTACCGAACGAGTACACAGGCTCCCATTGACAAAAAGGGTGGTTGGGGATAATCGTGCACCCTGTGGTGGGCACCCCATGGTGCCTGCCACACTGTGCATGGTTGGAAAGGGGGGACCCATGGGCACCCCCACGGGCCTGATTCGGAGGGCCCCGGGTGAAGGGGGGCCTGCTACGGGCCCCCAAAGAGCGATTCCAGCAGCCTTTTCGATCCAGGCAAACCGAATCATAAAGGCTGTCCAAATCGTTCATCGTACTTGCTCACTTGGAAAACCTACTCCATAGAGCTGTACGAGGGCTCCGGAGGGCTCTATCTCTCCCAATGCCTTCCGAAACCGATTTGGCCAGCGCTAAGGCTTTCAAGGCATTGTACTTGGTCGTTCGGAACTGGGAATGATTCAGTCGGGAAAAAGGGCTCCGGATCGGTTTAGGCAATTACGCATCCGATTTGGAGCCCTTCCAAACGAGATCGGAATCGGCCCCTAAAAGGGTACCATTCACTATTCCCACTTCAATCTATACCAATTTGAAGAAGGTGTTGGGCACTAAAAGGGTGACATTTAATATGCCCACTCCAATATACACCACTTTACGGAAGGTATTGGACAGCAAAGAAACAACACTTGCTGTTCCCACTCCAATCTAACCCAATTTGGGTTAGATTGGAGTTTTTGGACACCTAAAGGTTGACATTTACTATTCCTTCTTCAATTAAACCATATTGGGGAAGGCATTGGACACTAAAGGGGTTACATTAACTATTTCCACTCCAATCTAACCATACAGGGGGAAGGTGTTGGACACTAAAGGGGTGACATTTACTATTTGTTGGAAAGTGGATTATTGGTAGGGGCAAATGTAGGTCTGCCACTGGCAATAAGGCCACTAACACATGAAAGGACTCAGCATAGGTCTTAGAAAATTATTCCCATGCTCAACCCTTGGTAGCTTGGCTGCGAGCAGGCAGGCTTAACTTCAAAGATAGGTATGTAAAGCATTCAAAAACACCAATTCAGTAAATAATTAAAACACAATGCATAATAAAAATCCAACACCAATTTATAAAAGTAGGAAATATTAAAAAAAATATATATTTTTATTAAATCAGCTCAGAATAACATACAGTCATCATATTCAAGTTATTTATACACAGCTTCACATTGGTATCGACAGTCTACCTACTTTCCCCACCCACTTTTCTAGTCCCAAATAAATTCACTAAGTGTTCTTATTCTAAAATGTGGTAAACCCCCCCCCCTATCCCTTTATGCAACCTAATACCCACGGTATTTCTGCCACTGTCCCCAGATTTTATCCCACTTGTGTGGACAGCCTCTGGCTTTGTAGATCACTTTCTCCGCTCTGGCGCACCAATCCATGTCCGATTTCCATTGCCTCACTTCTGGTCTCTGTCTCGCCCCCCATTTTTGGGCTATATTTCTTTTTGCCACTATTGCTGCTACTTTCAACCATATTGTTGTGTATTTTGTCCATTTCTCTTCCCCTGTTACACACAGGAGCATCCAGCGTGGTTCAATTGGGATAGTTAACCCCGTGACTTTGGACATGTGTTTCCCCACTCCCTTCCAGTATTTCTGCACAGATTGACACTCCCATAGAATATGAAAAAAGGTACCAATTTCCCCACATTCCCTAGTGCAGAACTTGGACAACCTGTATCCCAGTTTTTGCATCAGTGGTCTGGAGGCGTACGATCTATGCAATATGCGCAGTTGCACTAGGCGGAATCGAGCCCTTATTGCTACTTCCCTAGGGCTTTGTACTGCTTCTTCCCAGTCATCGTCCTCAAGTAGCCCCAGTTCCGTCTCCCAGGACGCCCGGAGAGGGTCTACCGGGTTAGGGGAATTATACCACAGCTTTTTGTATGTCAGTGAGGTGGCCTTAGTCTCCATCGGGTCCATCAGCAATCTGTCTTCCAGGGGGGAGTAATCTGGAAGTGTGTCACCCTCCCTTATGTGCCTATTTAGTGCATGTCTGAATTGTAAGTATTTATATCGTTCCGTTTCCGCCAGTTCATACTCCCCTTGGAGTTCCTGAAATGTAAGCGGTTTCTGTCCTCTCCATACATCCTCCAATTTCTCAATCCCCAATAATTCCCATTTCTTAAACGGCTCCCTAAGGGTCCTCAATTCCTTCAATTCCTCGCTGTCCCACAGTGGCGTTCTCCCTGTTAACTTACCCTTCCACCCCAAATATGTTGTCGCCTCTTTCGATACTCAAATGACTGTTTGCGTTGGGGTGGGTAGAAGTTTATCTACGCGCCCACCGTACAAGGCTGCCATATAGCCCCTAGTCCCCATGGCCCAGTGGTCTGCCCGAAATGCGGGGTCACCACGATCTCCAAAAGCGACCCTTGACCTTGCCAGGTAGGTCGCTCCCCCACCACACAGCTCCGCCTGTGCTGTCCACCCGCTGCTGCTTCTGGTAAGCTCGCCCCTCCGCTTGTGGCCTCGGTGCCCGTGTTTTCTCCTGTTTTCTGTTCATTTTTGCCTTCTGTGCCCTCGCTGCCCCACTGTACTGTGCCCGTGTTTTCACCTGTTTTCTGTCCATTTTTGCCTTCTGTGCCCTCGCTGCCCCACTGTACTGTGCCCGTGTTTTCACCTGTTTTCTGTCCATTTTTGCCTTCTGTGCCCTCGCTGCCCCACTGTACTGTGCCCGTGTTTTCTCCTGTTTTCTGTCCATTTTTGCCTTCTGTGCCTCGCTGCCCCACTGTACTGTGCCCGTGTTTTCACCTGTTTTCTGTCCATTTTTGCCTTCTGTGCCCTCACTGCCCCACTGTACTGTGCCCGTGTTTTCACCTGTTTTCTGTCCATTTTTGCCTTCTGTGCCCTCGCTGCCCCACTGTACTGTGCCCGTGTTTTCACCTGTTTTCTGTCCATTTTTGCCTTCTGTGCCCTCGCTGCCCCACTGTACTGTGCCCGTGTTTTCTCCTGTTTTCTGTCCATTTTTGCCTTCTGTGCCCTCGCTGCCCCACTGTACTGTGCCCGTGTTTTCTCCTGTTTTCTGTCCATTTTTGCCTTCTGTGCCCTCGCTGCCCCACTGTACTGTGCCCGTGTTTTCTCCTGTTTTCTGTCCATTTTGCCTTCTGTGCCCCTCGCTGCCTCTCTCCATTCCCGCCGCTGCGTCCCTGCGGCCCCGCCCCTGACTGCCCATTCGCTGCCCCTGCCTCCCAGCTGCTCCTCCCTCCCACCTCCCCATATATGGCGGCCGCTGTGCGGCCGCGCCGCTGGCGCGCCAAAGGCGCGCCTAAGGCAAGCCCGTCTGCGCCCGTCCGCGACTGGACCGCGCCCAGCGCCAGAACCCCTGGGCCGCGCGCCCCCCGCTCCAGCCTTGAGGACCGACGCCGATACGATGCCACCACACTCCACGCTCTCAACCCCGGACGGACACACAACTGCTTCAAGGCCGCCTGAAACGCACCCATGGTCCCTTCACCTGCCGGAACTGCAGCTACACCAGCCTCAGAGCCACCGAGGCGCCCGCCAAGAAGGACCTCAACCACCTCCGGTGCATCCTACTGAACACCCGCTCCGCACGCAAACACGCCGTCGAGCTCTGGGACCTGCTCGACACATCATCACCAGACGTCGCCTTCCTGACTGAGACCTGGATGAACGACTCCTCCGCTCCCGACATCGCCATAGCCATCCCAGACGGCTATAAGATCACCCGCAGAGACCGCATCAACGCAGTAGGAGGAGGAATCGCCATCGTCCACAAGAACACCATCAGGGTCTCGACCAGCACCGACGACACTCTCAGCACCGCCGAACACCTGCGCTTCCAGATCCACACGGACCCCAACACCACCCTTAGAGGCACCCTTGTCTACAGACCCCCTGGGCCCCGACCCCAGTTCAGCGACTCCATCGCCGACTTCATCAGCACGCACGCCCTGACCTCTACCGACTACATCGTCCTCGGAGACCTGAACTTTCACCTGGAGAACAAGAACGACAGCAACTCCACCACCCTGATCGACAGCCTCGCCAACCTCGGTCTGAGCCAGCTCGTCACAACACCGACCCACTCCGCCGGCCACACGCTTGACCCCATCTTCTCCTCAAGCTCCCACGTCTCCTTCAGCCACACCACGGAACCCCTCTGGACCGACCACCGCTGCATCCATTTCACCTTCCAGAAACCCACCACACACCAACGCACCCAACAGATCCCACGCCGCTGCTGGAGCAAAGTCACCGAAGACCAACTCCGGGCAACCCTCGCTCTCAGCCCTCCCTCCGACCCATCCAACACCGACGACGCTGCCTGCAACCTCAGACGATGGATGGACGACTGTGCCAACACCCTCGCCCCGCTGAAAAAGCTCACCTACAGTGACACCACCAAAAGAGCCAGCTGGTTCACCTCGGAACTCCTAGCTTCCAAGCGCACCTGCCGGAAACTAGAGAAGAAATGGCACAGTGATAAGACACCGGACAGCCACACAGCCCACAAAGACGCCATCCGTAACCACCACCACCTCATCAGGTCCGCCAAGAGAACCTCCTTCAAAGACCGCCTCGACAACAACGCACACAACAGCAAGGAGCTCTTCAACATCGTGAAGGAACTCTCCAATCCCAGCTCCAACACCAACGACATCCCGCCGTCGCAACCCCTGTGCGATTCCCTCGCCACCTTCTTTCACTGCAAGATCGCCGACATCCACGACAGCTTCAACACCCAGACAGCCCCAACTAAGATCGATGCACCAGACCCGCCACACACCATCAACCACGACCCTCTGCCAGCTTGGGCCAGCGTGAACATCGAGGACACCATCAAGACCATGAGCACAATACACTCCGGCTCCCCGTCAGACCCTTTCCCGCACCACATCTTCAACAAAGCCAGCAGCTCCATCGCACCCCACCTGTGCAACGTCATCAATCTCTCCTTCGAGACCGCGACCTTCCCAGAGAGCTGGAAACACGCAGAGATCAACGCCCTACTCAAAAAACCCAAAGCGGACCCGAGAGACCTCAAGAACTTCCGGCCCATCTCCCTGCTTCCGTTCCCAGCCAAGGTCATCGAGAAGATCGTCAACAAACAGCTAACCCGATACCTCGAAGAAAAAGCATCCTGGACCCATCCCAATCAGGGTTCCGCAGCAACCACAGCACTGAGACTGCCCTCATCGCCGCCACCGACGACATCAGGATCCTGCTGGACAATGGTGAGACCGCAGCCCTCATCCTGCTGGACCTCTCCGCCGCCTTCGACACTGTCTGCCACCGCACTCTACGCACACGCCTCCACGACGCAGGGATCCGAGACAAGGCCCTGGAATGGACCACCTCCTTCCTCGACGGCAGAACCCAGAGAGTCCGCCTCCCACCTTTCCGATCCGAAGCCTCCGAGATCATCTGCGGCGTACCCCAGGGATCTTCCCTCAGCCCAACACTGTTCAACATCTACATGGCCCCGCTCGCACGCATCGCCAGACAGCACGACCTCAACATTATCTCCTACGCCGACGACACTCAACTGATCCTCTCCCTCACCAAGGACCCCCTCGCCGCCAAAGCCAATCTCCATGAAGGAATGAAGGCCGTCTTCCGATTGGATGAAGATCAGCCGACTAAAGCTGAACACGGACAAGACGGAGGTCCTCATCCTCGGCTCCAACCCCTCAGCCTGGGACGACTCCTGGTGGCCAACGACGCTGGGAGCAGCCCCGACACCCACCGACCACGCACGCAACCTGGGAGTCATCCTCGACTCAACGCTCTCGATGGCCAAGCAAGTCAACGCAGTCTCCTCCTCCTGCTTCAACACCCTCCGCATGCTTCGCAAGATCTACAGGTGGATCCCGACAGACACAAGAAGAACAGTCACCCAGGCCCTCGTCAGTAGCAGACTTGACTATGGGAACGCCCTCTCCGCGGGAGCCCCGGCCAAGCTCATCAAGCGACTGCAACGCATACAAAACGCCTCCGCACGCCTGATCCTCGACGTACCACGCCACAGCCAAATCCCCCCCCACTTGAGGAACCTGCACTGGCTCCCCGTCGACAGGAGGATCACCTTCAAACTCCTCATCCACGCACACAAGGCACTCCACAAAACTGGCCCAGCCTACCTCAACAGACGACTCTCCTTCTACGTCCCCAACCACCAGCTCCGCTCCGCCAACCTCTCCCTCGCCACCGTCCCTCGCATTCGAAGAACAACCACCGGCGGCAGATCCTTCTCACACCTCGCCGCCAAGACCTGGAACACCCTTCCACTAAGCCTACGACAGACCCAAGACCTGCTGACCTTCAGGAGGCTACTCAAGACCTGGCTGTTCGACCAGTAGCAGCACCCCCCCCCCTTCCCTCTCCCCAGCGCCTTGAGACCCTCGCGGGTAAGTAGTGCGCTCTACAAATTCTGTGATTGATTGATTGATTGATTGATTGATTGACTACAATTAACTGTGAAGCCCAGTAGTACCTGACGATATCTGGGACAGCCAGTCCCCCTTCATACACTCCCCTCTGTAACTTCCCTAGGGCTATTCTGGCGCTGCCACCGTCCCATAGGAGTCTGCACACTTCACTGTTTATATCTCTGAATACCTTCTGTGGGAGCACGTGGGGGGTATTTTGCAGTACATATAATAGCCTGGGCAGTGACATCATTTTAAAGAGGACATTAATGACACCGGTAATTTCCTCCAGTGTTCCACGTCCTCTCTTAATCTCTGTATCTGTGGGTCTACATTTTCCACAAGAAAATCTGCCTCATTTACGGAGATATGCATTCCCAGGTATGTAAATTTAGACCTAATTTGCAGGGGAGCTTTATCCACTAGTCTCTGTGGGATTTTACCGGCCAGCGGGAACATTAGAGATTTTGCCCAGTTGATAGTATAACCAGAGTAAGTACCAAATAGTCAAAACACCTGTAGGACTCTATGGACCGATCTATACGGATTAGTGAGATACAGTAAAATGTCGTCCGCATATAACGAAATTCTGTCTTCCCAGTCCCCTCCCCCCGGTATCCCCTGCAGTACTGCATCGTTACGTATCCAAGTTGCCAGAGGCTCCAGGGCTAGGGCAAAGATCATCGGCGACAATGGACAGCCCTGTCGCGTGCCTTTAGTCAAGGAGAAGGGGCGAGACACTTCTCCATTCATGCGCACTCTGGCCTGCGGGCCCTGATATAGAAGCCTCACCCAGGAGCAGAACTCTGGACCAAAGCCCAGTCTATCCAGGGTGGCGAATATAAACTGCCACTCTATACTGTCAAACGCCATTTGCGCGTCCAACGAAAGGAGAACTGCGGCCCCCTCCGGCGTACGTTTAGACCAGTTTAGAAGTCCATACAGTCTCCTCAGATTCAATCGGGTACTTCGGTGGGGCATAAATCCCGATTGATCTGGGTGCACCAAAGTGGCTATCACGGGTCGCAACCTATTCACTAATACCTTGGCTAGGACCTTCGCTTCCACATTTAAGAGCGATATGGGTCTATAAGACCCACATTCAGTCGGTGATTTACCCTTCTTAGGGATGACTACGATAGTTGCTGTACGTATATCTGCTGGGAGCTCCCCTCTGTCTTTCGCATCTTTGTACATGTTTAAAAGGTGCGGGGCTATCTTGCTTGTCACGCCTTTGTAGAATTCTATCGGCAACCCATTGGGGCCTGCCGCCTTCCCGGACTGTAGTTCAGAGAGTGCGGTCGTGATCTCTTCCACCGTTATTTCTTGATCTAAGGCCAGTCTGTCGTCAGTCTCTAGACACGGGAGGGTCATTTCGCTCAGCAGAGCGTTACAGTCCTCTCTCGTCCTCTCGTTATTGGAAGTGTATATACCCTCGTAATAATTAGCGAATTCCTCCGTGATCTCTTTGCCAATCCATTTACTGTCCCCACCCGGAGTTCATAATTCCGGGACCCAGCTCCTATCTCTATCACTTCGTTCTAGCCACGCTATCAACTTGTTAGCTTTGTCCCCCACATCATAGAGCTCCTTTGAACTGCTAGCACATGTGCTTTTGCTTTTTTGCCACTCACGTCTTTCAGCTCCTGTCTCTTGTAGACTAGTCTACGGGCTGCTTCACAGTCAGTCCTACCCTCCTCTAGTTGCGTTATCTCCAATTCCAATGTTTGTTCTTCTTTAATTTGCTCCTTTTTATAAACTCCAATTTCAGCCTGGATGAACTTCCGGATCACAGTCTTATACGCATCCCATAGGGTAGAGGCAGACTCTACTGTACCCTCATTGATGTCGAAGTATTGTGTAGTATGAGTCCGTACTTTATGTGCGAATTGTTTATTTCTAAAGTGCCATGGGTCAAGTCTGGGAGGGAAGGTAGTATATTTATACGGGCTTTGTAGGTGTACCATTTCCGGTGCATGATCCGAGATGCCTCGTGCTTTAAGCGTCGCATCCCGGAATTGTTCCAATTGAGATGTCAGGGTGAAAATGTAATCCAGTCTAGCGTGCGTTTTATGCGCCGCTGACGTGTGCGTGTATTGGCGACTCATTGGGTTATGTACTCTCCAGAGATCCGACATGCCCGTTGCTTCTACAAACCTCCTCAGTGGCTCCTTCCCTGTCACCCCGGTTGCATTTGTCAATCTATCCAATTGAGGGTCTAGTACCGCGTTCATATCTCCCCCAACCACCATCGTACCCAACGGCATCTCAAGAAGAATTTTACCTAATTGTGCGAAAGTGTCTGCATGTAGGCGTGGGGGGACATACACCGAACAGAAATTCACGGTCCTTCCTTCCCATCTTGCCGATAGGGCCACATATCTTCCCATGGTATCAAACCAGCATTTCTGTATTATCAATGGTGTTGAGACTTTTATTAGGACTCCTACCCCCCTCGAGCCTGTTGTATACCCTGCGTGAGCCTGGAGTCTGTATCCATATCTATCTAACGCTTTACAATAGTTCCCTTGTAGGTGAGTTTCTTAGAGTAGAACCACGCCTGGGCTATGACGTTTCAAATACTGTAGCACTAACGTTCTTTTGACTTTACTGCCCAGCCCGTTTACGTTCCACGTCAATATAGTTAACGCCATCTTGGGGGGTGACTTCTCCGCTCACTCTCAAGCCCTGTCGGTTTATACTGTCTCCGAATTCTGTGTATGTGACTATCTCTCACTTCCCTGAGCCTACAACAAATAACATTACCAATGAACCCACTCACCTGATGTGAGCCAAATACCCGAAACTTAACCCCCCACCCTGCTACCCTGCTTGACAGGCATAAAACTACCCGCCACCCCAACTGGCAGAGAGCCTGTCGCCCCATTGAACTACTTCTCACTAGGGTGTGTCTGAAGCCAGAACTTCACTCCGCTCTCACCCACGTTTCCAGCCCGTTCAGTCTATATATAGTGTAATACTCTGTGCAGTTTCTCCATTGTCCCTGTTTCTCACCCAGTTCGATTTCACCCTCCTCCCTAGCCCCCCCTTGTCTAATATCAATCTCCCTGGTACTTTATTTCCAGATGATGCCTCTCTCAATGATCAGCTCGCGTCGCTCTCCATACTGCTCCGTCTCGCCTGCCGGTTCGGGTCTCCAGTACCCCGGGGTTTCTTTTCGTCTCTCGTTCTTGCTGCTTTTTTCTGCACTTCACGCCATCCTTCTAGCCAATCCCAGGCATCCTCAGGTGTGGTGAAGTACCACGACTTCCCCTCCGCCACCACTTGCAGCTTCGCCGGGAAGAACATCATATACTTGATATCCCTCGCTCGCAGTTCTTTTTTAACAGCCTCAAAACTGCGTCTTAGCTTCTGTACCTGGAGTGTAAAGTCCGGGAAAAAACGGATCGTTGCATTTTCATGGTGCAGATCACCCCGCTGTCTGGCTGTTTGCAGGATTATGTCCCTATCCCGAAAGTTAAGGACCTTAGCGATGATTGTTCTGGGCAGCGCTCCTGGCCTGGGTTTCGGGCCCGGGGTTCTATGGGCCCGTTCAATGGTGAAAAAGTTCGACATCTTTTTGGGGCACAGATGTTTCGTGATTAAGTCTTCCAGGAAGAGCTCCACACTGGGTCCCTCCATTCCCTCCGGTACACCAACCACTCGCAGGTTGTTACGTTGCGCCCTTCCTTCTTGGTCTTCAAGTTTTGCTGCTAGGGCGTCTTGCTGCTGTCTGAGGGCCCTTACTTGGTTCTCCAGATCTTTTGTAGTGTTTTGCAGCTGGACAATATTTCCTTCCACTGTTGTCACCTTCTCCGAAATTTTCTTGAAATCAGCCCTCAAGAGATTCACTTCTATCGTCACTGTGTCGATTTTGGGCTCCAACACTCCCTTGAGGTCCGTGATTGCCGCCATGATGGCCGCCAATGAAGGCTCCGCCCCTTGCGGCTCATCCTCCTGGGCACCTGCGTCGCCTGTCCCGGATTTTGGCACAGCATATTTATCCATTTTTTTGGATTGAGTCGTTTGGGGCCCCTTTGGTTTCATTATCCCTGTCGTCCCTTCTAGAACCGCGAGTCTTCCTCTGTTGTTTTTTATGTTTTTTGGCTTTCCCTAGGGAGCTGTGTGCCGGGGCTTTCCACCAGTCGATCACCATCCACTGCCCCCGTTTCGCCTGTATCCCACAAGTTTGAAGCACTCTGGTTTTAATTCGAGGCGAGGGGGAGCCTGATGTATCACTGGTGTTGCGCTGTGTTTATCTCTGCATCGCCCGTCGGTTGCCTAACTTGCTCCTTTATCTCATGTCCCTGCTGGCACCCCTGGCCTTGTGGTACGACCTTTAGGTTAATTACCGGGACCTCTCCGGTCTTATGATTCAGGGCCCACTCCAGCTACCGCCCCCCGGCCGGTTCTTCCCTCGTGCGTATGCCCCACTGGTTTTGCCAGCCAGCCGCTGGGAGGGAGAGAGGGGCCGCACGCCCGTATGCACGCTCAGCACGTACCCCTCTCTCTCCTCCTCTCTCCTTCAGTCCCCCGTATCCAAGTTGGTGCCAATCAGCCAGGGGTCCCGACTCTGCCGATGTCTATTAATGTGCCCCGGTATCTGCTCGGGCTCTCCTCACTCCTTCAGCTCAAAGCCCCGGGTAGGTCTTCACTGTTACTTCTTGCGCCCACTAAGCACAGCAACTTTATGGTTTAGGCCCCTCTTAGGCCAGCCTTGCACTTAACTTCCAGGGCGGCCCCGCTGTTTCCCTCTAATTGGGCCTCCTCACTCCCGCAAGGTGCCTTTGATTCCCTGCGCAGTCGTCTTGGGAGCGATCTCCGCCACCGGAGCCTTCGTGCCCCTCCGCGCTCCACCCCCATCGCAGCCCGGAGACAACAGCTCACCGGAACCGCCCGGGGGTGCAAAGTACCTTCAGGTCGTGGCCGGGCCTCCGGTCCGTCTTCTGTCGGCATCCCGCTGTTTCTTTCTCCGCCCGGCCGCCGGGTCCCAGTGTGTGAATCCGGAGCCCTCCGTGAGAAAGGAACACCGATCCCGGTCTGGGTAGTGTTCCAACGCTTTACAGGGTGGGCCTTCCTTCACAGCCTGCGCAGTCGATTTTCCCCTCTTGTACCCAGCTTCCGAGCTCGTCACAGCCGGCTGCCACTCCAACGCCGTTTACTCGATATCTGCCACGGTGCCAGACCTGGAAAGCGTCTCTGCAGGGTGTCAATCGTTTCCCCCACTATGGGGCACATGCATCAAAACCAGAAATAGTGATTCCTAAATTGCGAAAAATAAGGATTCGCAATTAAGAAATCGCTATCCGAAATGCATGAAGGGTTTCGGTAAATTTTAGCGATCCGCTAATATTCGCTAAAACGATACCGAGGAGACAAATGCGACTCGCGAAACCAGGTATTTTCAAAATGCGAACTCGCTATTAGCGATTTCGCTTATAGCGAATTCGCTATTAGCCAAATCGCAAACGGCGAGTCGCATCGGAAGCAGGCTGATGACATCACAACCAGGAAGTCATCCAGTCCATGCTTCATTCAGTGCCCTGAGGAGCTCAGAGGAGGAGGCAGAGTACTGAAGCTGACCTGAAACACCTCCTAATCCCATCCAGCTACTTTGTCTGACCCAGGATGGACAAAACAACAGCAGGGGAGAGTGCCACGACCAGGAAGAGGAAGATGAAGATGAAGTTCTCGGAGAGGGAACTGGAATATCTGATTGAGGAGGTCAGCAGTAGCCATGATAAATTATTCGGCAAATTGTCCCTGAAGGTGCCAGAGGCAGTAAAGCGCAAAATATGGCTGCGCATCAAGGCAAAAGTGAATGCTGTGGGATTCACACACCGCAGCATTGATGATTTGAAGAAAAGGTGGTACGATCTGAGGAAACGTGCCAAGGAGCAAATAGCCGAAAGGCTGAAGGAAGCAGGTGGCACAGGAGGGGGACCATCGAAAGCACCCGCCAACACAGCCCTGGAGGACCTTGTTGAGGCGACTATCGAGCCTGAGGCAGTGGTCGGAGTCACACAGTTGGACACATCCTGCGCAGCAAATACCACACAGGGTAAGATGCATGCAAGCGTAAATCCTTGGCGTAATGTATGATCGTGCACATACCCCCAGGCAAATCACAGTGTACATGTAAAACTCCAGGCCACGTTTCCCCTCATACACAAAATGCATCATGGGAGTTGTCATGTCAGCCTAGTGGGCATTCAAATGCAACAATGGTTAACAAAACATACCAACACTGCATGTCAGCCAGTGTGTTGCAATCAGTGATTTAATCAGAACAAAGTATGCCAAATGATAAACAGAAGTAGGATCACACAAAATTAACACTGCACTGTTTCACATCACAGATGCAGCTGAGGCAGATTCCGAGGATAGTGACCGCCTTCACATCGCAGAGACACCTGCAGAGACGGATGTAGAGACTCCAGTGGGCCCAGCATGCACACCACCCCCACCACCAAAACGCAGGGCACATGGAACATGGCACATTTGCAGCCAATGGAAGCCGAGCTGACTCCAGCACCCACTACAGGCTCCAGCCAGCCACGTGTTGCAGCACCAACTCAACCACAAGCACAGGTCCAACCAGGACGACGGCACAGGGCCAGGGCCCGTATTGCGGCATGTGATGAGCAGGCTCCAAATGTGTATTGCAACGTGGAGTCACAGATGTTACGAGTGCAGCGCCTGCAGGGGAGACACATGGGCACAATCAATATGCAGATCACAAAGCTGGCTAAGAACATCAGCACAATGGTAGACAGTGTGCGCGAGCTAACAACAGTGGTTGCTGAGGGGACTTGGCAGACAAACCTGAGCCTACAGGAGCTCACCCGGGCGGTGCTTGCAGGACAGAGCACTAAGCGTAGAAGGCATCGCCAGAGCCTGATCCGCATGTCAGCAAATACAAGGGCCATCAACAAGCTCAGCAACACCACCACGCTATTGGCACGGCGCTCAGTGTCAATGCAAATCGACCTTGGCCATTTCTGTGGGGATGTTTCCAGGGCCTTAGGCCAAGTGACCACTGCTGTGGAACACATCCAGTCCGGGACTGTGAGTGCCATCAACTTGGAAGGGGAGGAGGGGAGTGAGGAGGCATCGAGCCTGAGTAGCCTGTCGGTGCCAGTGACCACTACCAGGAGGTGCAGTTTGCGCAGCTCCACTTCCATAGTCACACATCAGGGTGATGTTGCAGAGGCAGGCGACAGGAGGCTGGGGGTACGTGGCAATAGGCGCTAGCCATGCATATCCTCCTTTACTGGCCATGGTGGTGTAACCATGGTCAATTACAACGTGGTGATTGCCCTCCAGTGCTGTGAACTATTTTAATTTGACTTCGGAGCTCAATGCAATAACCTTCCTAATTTGCAGTACTCTCTTGTTTAGTTTGACATGGGCTCATGATAATAAACTATTTACGTTCACCATTCAGTTGTTATGGGTCATTCTTACCTACCTCAGAAATGATGTTGTGTGATGTGTGCACGTCTCCTCTGCCCTTCTGCTGTGTTTGCCACATGCGCCTGTCGGTGTTGTGCGGGTGGTTGGTCGTCCCCATCAGTGTCACTGTCGGATGTCTCAATGTGTATGCCTCTTCTGGTGGCAATGTTGTGCAACATGGCACATACAGCCACAATCCTGCAGCAGGTCTCGGGGCTGTACTGTAATGCTCCACCAGTCTTATGAAGAATGCGAAAGCGACTTTTGAGTATTCCGAATGTCCGTTCTATCACATTCCGTGTGCTGATGTGTGCGGCGTTGTACCTCTGCTCATGTGGTGTGGCTGGGTTGAGGTATGGGGTCAAGATGTAGTCACGTAGGGCGTATGCGCTGTCACCTACAGGGTGGAAAGCAAAGGGTTAGCCACAGTTATGCAATTACATAGGGTTGATTGATGTAGCAAATAGGTATATGTATGTACCAAGTAGATGTCCTTCGCCAAATTCACCCCTGAGCAGACGCCTGTGGATGCCACTGTGCCGGAATATATAGGAGTCATGGGTGCTCCCTGGAAATTGTGCCACGATGTCCGTAATTATATTCTTTGCATTGCACACAACCTGCACATTGATAGAGTGGTACGACTTCCTGTTACGGAAGATGTACTCGTTGGCTGCTGGGGGACAGATGGGGACATGCGTGCAGTCTATGCATCCGATCACATGAGGGAATTGGGCCACCTGGTAGAACTCCAGTTTTGTCTGATTCAACTCCTGTGGGGTTGTGGGGAAGGTGATGTGTGTGTGGATCCTTGTCATCATGACGTCGAGGAAGTTTTTGAAAAAGCGTGAAAGTGAGCTTTGTGAAACCCCTCCTGCTACGGCTACTACCCCCTGGAAACTGCCTGACGCTAGTAGGTGCAGGTAACATAGGACCTGTACATGTGCGGGGATAGCATGGTTCCTAAGGGTCTGGTGCTGCAATAGGGGTTCCAATTCTGCTATTAGGCGCATTATCATTGCACGGTTCAGCCTGTACTTAGATTTCGTCATCAGTTTGTCCCAGCAATGTTATGCGCACTCGGAAAATCCTCTCCTGTATCCTCCTCCTGCGCTGGACTGCTGCATTGATCCTCATCCTCCTTGCCAGCACGTAGAGGGCTGCCATTGTGAAAGGCTTACGGGGTCTCCTGAGGCATTTTTAAGGGCTTTCAGATTGGTAACACCTGTGGGAGATTTTTTTTTTTTTAACTTTACCTCCTGGTTGAGATTCCCTTATTCTGCTCTTGCTAAATAGCTAATTTCATGATATTCGCTACTTGCGATTTTTCATGCATTGCATTGCGATTCTTTAATTGCTAATCGCTATTTGAGGTTGCAGTTGTATGTCTCGCTGTTAAGGAATCGCTATTTTGCTCCTCGCTAATTTTGCGGGAGCTTTTTTTTGCGATTTTCTTGCATTTTCGATATTTTGGTTGCTGCATTGGAGAGTGTTATTTTGCGCTCGCTAACGGCCTATTTTACCGATTCGCAATTTTTGCGAGGGTATTTCTGCTTGATGCATGTGCCAGTATGTCACAGGGAACGGATATCGAGCTATCCACGTTTACAAGCGCGGAGCTTTGCTAATGTGCGGCCATTACGGTTGGCTCCAGGCCACACCCAATAGGAAATATTGTTATCTTTAAAATGACATCAAAACGACAAAAATCCAATGTAAGGAACCGGAGATATGAATTTTTAAAGATTTATCACTTTATAGCACTTAGAAACCTATAGCAACTTATTGGGATATCTGGTCGTGATAGACCGGCTCAAAGTCAAAGTCTCAGGCCGACCGCGATGGAGCCCTTAGCGGCTACCCCTCGCGGTAGGTCCCGGTCACAGTTTTTACCTTCGGACTTAGAAACTTTTCTGGAGCTTTATCTCGTGGGGTCCCTCGATGCTCTTCACCAGGCCGGATTCGGTGAGGGTTCGCCGGCCTCGGATTTCTTCTACTCCCGGTCAAACTCTGGAAGTCGGACTTACGGAGCTTTCAGCGGGACGAACCTGGATGGCTTGGCCGGCTCGCGGTTGAAGGCAGGCGGCTTGGCTGACCAGGTTGAGTCAGTCCCCCTATGGAGCTTTTTTTCAAAGTTGCTCCAAAGTTCTCCAAACTCCTGGAACTTCTTCCTGAAGTTCCCCAAAGGGTCCCAAAGTGTCTCAAACTCACTCCATGGGTCTGGAAGCTCCAAGATGGTCCTTGAAAGTTGAGGACTTCAGTTCCCACAATCCACTTGGACAAAACCCTTACAAATCCACTGGTAGTTTTCCAGGTTGAGGATTCTTGGTGGTGGTGATCTAGGTGAGCTCTGTTAACCTGTAGCTTGCTGGGAGTCCACTCTTTAGTCTTTTTCACAGCAAGGTAGTCCACAGGGCTGTAGTTTCAGATGGTGCAGTCCTCAGAGGGCAGGCCTTTGCAATTGCACATCCAACTTCTCAGCATGGCATAACGTCTTGCTTTCTTAAGTTTCAAGCAGCAGATCTGAGGGGCTCTGCCCTTCTCAGATACTTATTCCAAGTTCTCTGGGTCAAGCAGGAGGTCACTCCTGACCAATGGGGGCAGGGTAACTCCCCAAAGATATGACCACATCCTGTAGAGTGTGGCATTATTTTGTCCCAGAGTGCATCAAATCTTCCAAATTCATAATGGCTGATTTTCCAGCAGAGAGTTAAGAGCTGGCTAAACACACCCCTAGGATGGCTATTTCCGTAGTCTCTCCCCCTTGCATCTGCTCATTCCTTCCTTAACCTAGCATCTGGCTTGGGGTCAAAAGTTTAGAGTTGTAAATGACACTGGTTTCTTCCCTCCCCTTTGAAGACCATGGTTTACGACTCCTCCCCCTGCCCTGGCATTCCTGTGGAACAGCACACTGCCCTCCCAGAAGAGCTGGGTAACCCCAGGGTGCTTTATCACCTCTTCAAAGCAGCCTGGCTAATCCACTTAACTCTGACCAATCAGGACAGACCCCTGGAAGGCTGAATCTGGACCAACAAAAAAGAAAGTCTTATAACTTCTTGTCTGTACATTTTAGGAGAAATTCAACAATATCATATTGTTGGATTTATCACTACCATTCTGGGAAGTCTTCGAATGGAAGTTCTATCATTCTCCTATCAGGAGTTATACGTTAATAACTTCTTGCCATGTTAACCTATGTGGCATGGGATTTGCAATGCGAAAAAATGACTTGGGCCATTTTTCCAGCACCAGGACTTACAAAAACATATTTTATAAGTACTCCGCCTATATCTACAGAACCCCCACCCCATGGATCACTTAGGGGAGGTTTTAGGGGTTCTGAATCTGTAGAAATATTGCAGATCCTCCCTCCCCAGTGCTCCTAGCATCAAAGTCGAATTTGGGCAGCACTTTATCACAATGTGGGAGTGAAATGTGAAATTTCACTTAACCCAGGGCATATAAAACTCATTTTATAAGGGTCCACCTTATAAATACCTGACCCCCCACCCCTGGGACACCTAGGGGAGACCCTGGGGGTTCCTAATATGCCAAAACATTGTAGGTTATCCATTTTTAAGTGCCCCAAACACCAAAGTCGAGTTTGGGCACAATTTACGTTTTGAAAGCAGTCATGGAACCCAGGGCTGCTTTTAAACTGACCTCAGGCTTCAGCAGTGCACACATGCAAGTGCAGAAAGGGCTGCTGGCCTGTAAACTGCCATGCCCTACTATATACAAGGGACTGATAGGTAGTTTCAATCCCCCTGCCCTATTATGTACTAGGGTCTTATAGGGTAGGTCATGCCAATCACAGGGGTACCCCAACCCATAGTGGACCCTAGTGTATGTAGGTGTTTTCACTGTATTCTAAATGTGTCTCTTTCAGCATAGCACTGGCCCTGGGCCTGGTTAGGCAGAGCCCAGGGTCAGTCAGAGACAGTTACCACCAGTACCAGTCAGCAAAAAGTTGGGGGGTGCCCAGGGCACAGGATGACTTTGCAACATAGCCCCCCCCCCCAAATGAAAGGTGATGGGTTACTAACCTACACCCTGGTAGTCCTCATCAGCTAAGTGGAAAAACCTGGAAAGTCCTTCTGCATTTGCATGGGCAACCCCATGTCTGTGTTGCACTGTAAAGTCCATTCCCTGTAAGGAAATGGACCACCTTAACAGCTGGGATTCTCCCCTCTCATCTGCATGAGCCATCTGAGAGGCCTGTGGTCAGTTTGAACACGAAAGTGAGTCCCAAACAAATATGGTCTCAACTTTTTTCAGGGACCAAACCACAGCAAAAGCCTCTCTCTCAATGGCACTCCACCTCTGCTCTCTGGGAAGAAGTCTCCTGCTAATAAAGGCAACTGGCTGATCAAGGCCCTCTTCATTTAGCTGTGACAACACTGCCCCAATCCCTTGCTCTGAAGCATCTGTCTGAACCACAAATTCTTTTGTGTAGTCAGGGGCCAGCAACACTGGCGCTGAACACATAGCAGCTTTCAGAGTGTCAAAAGCTTTCTGACACTCTGGGGTCCAATACACCTTTTTGGGCCTCTTCTTAGAAGTGAATTCTGTTAGGGGCCCCACAATGGTCCCATGATTTTGAACAAACCTTCTATAATACCCTGTCAGTCCAAGGAATGCCCTGACCTGAGTCTGGGTAACAGGAGCTGTCCAATCCAAAATAGTTTGAATTTTAGCTTGGAGAGGCTGTACATGGCCCCCACCTACCAGGTGGCCCAGGTACACCACAGAACTCTGCCCTATTTGGCACTTACTTGCCTTAATAGTCACGCCTGCCTGCTGCATGGCCTGAAGCACTTCCCTTAGGTGGCTTAAGTGATCCCCCAGGTAGAACTGTATACAGCTATATCATCCAGATAAGCTGCACTGAACTGTTCCAACCCAGACAAGACCCTGTTCACCAACCTTTGGAAGGAAGCAGGTGCATTCTTTAAGCCAAAGGGCATTACCTTGAACTGATAATGTCCCTCTGGTGTGGAAAATGCTGACCTCTCCTTTGCTCCATCAGTGAGGGCAATCTGCCAGTAACCTGAAGTCAAATCAAATGTACTCAGGTACTTAGCAGCCCCTAACCTGTCAATGAGCTCATCAGCTCTAGGTATAGGGTGAGCGTCAGTCTTTGTGACTGCATTCAACCCTCTGTAGTCCACACAGAACCTTAACTCCTTGGGTCCCCCCTGAGGATTAGGTTTAGGTACCAGCACCACTGGACTGGCCCATGGACTCTCAGACGGTTCAATTACCCCCAATTCCAGCATCTTAGCAACCTCAGCTTTAATGCTGGCTCTGACATGGTCAGACAACCTGTACAGTTTATTTTTGACAGGTAGGCTGTCACCAGTGTCAATGTGGTGCACACACCACTCAGTGATGCCTGGGGTCAAAGAGAACAGGCCAGCAAACTGCTCCAGCACTAGCTTACAGTCTCTATGCTGCTGGTGTGTCTACTTGGGAAAGAGTACAACCCCCTCCACTGACCCATCTTGCACATTAGTGGAGAGGAGGTCGGGCACAGGCTCAGTTTCCTCCTCCACACCCTCATCAGTGACCAGTAACATGGTCATGTCTGCCCTGTCATGGTGGGGTTTCAATCTATTCACATGCAGGACCCTATGAGGGTTCCTGGGGGTGCCAAGGTCAACCAAATAGGTAACCTCACCCTTCTTTTCTAAGATTGGATAGGGCCCACTCCACTTGTCATGGAGGGCCCTGGGAGCCACAGGCTCCAACACCCACACCAATTGTTCTGGAGTATACTCAGGCATAGTAGCCTTCTGATCATACCAGTGCTTCATGAGCTCCTGGCTGGCCTCCAGTTTTCTATTTGCCTTGTACATGTACTCTGCCATTCTAGATCTCAGGCCTAGCACATAGTCAAGCACATTGTCCTTTGCTTCTTTAAGAGGCTTCTCTAAAGACTCTCTCAGCAGGCTCAATGGCCCCCTCACAGGGTGTCCAAACAACAACTCAAAGGGACTGAAACCATCCCCTTTCTGTGGCACCTCCCTGTAGGCAAACAGTAAGCATGGGAGGAGAACATCCCATCTCCTCCTGAGTTTCTCTGACAACCCATTTATCATGCCCTTCAGGGTTTTGTTGAATCTCTCAACAAGACCATTTGCTTGTGGGTGATAGGGGGTGGTGAACTTGTAGTTGACACCACACTCATCCCACATAGCAGTCAGATAGCTGGACAGGAAGTTTGTGCCCCTATCTGATACCACCTCCTTCGGAAAACCCACTGTGGTGAACACACCAAGCAGTGCTCTAGCCACTGCAGGAGCATCAATGGTTCTAAGAGGGATTGCTTCAGGGTACCTAGTGGCATGGTCCACTACCACTAATATATACCTATTCCCTGATGCAGTAGGTGGGTCCAGGGGACCAACAATGTCCATCCCCACCCTTTCAAAAGGAACCCCAACCACTGGCAGTGGTATAAGGGGAGCCTTTGCCTTGCCCCCTGCCTTGCCACTGGCCTGACATGTGACACAGGAGCTGCAAAACTCCTTTACCTTTTCAGACATATGGGGCCAGTAGAAATGGTTCACCAACCGGTTCCATGTCTTTGTCTGTCCCAAATGTCCTGCCAAGGGGATATCATGACCCAAAGTCAGGATGAACTCTCTGTACTTCTGGGGCACCACCAACCTCCTGGTGGCCCCCTCCTTGAGGTTTCTGGCCTCTGTATAAAGCAGTCCATCTTCCCAGTAGAGTTCGTGAAACCCACTGTCTTCCCCCTCCTCTTGCTTAGAAGCAATCCGCCTCAAGCTCTCAAGGGTGGGACAGTCTCTCTGTCCCTTACTGAACTCCTCTCTGGAGGGTCCACCTGCTCCTGTCAGTTCTGCCAAATCTGACAGCTCTGGCAGGGATGGAGTCACTCCCTCAGAGGCTAGATCCTCCCCATCAGGGTTAGATTCTTCATGCACCTCTGGAGTTCCCTGGGGTGGCTCACCAGTCCCAGTACCCTTGTCCTTGGATGCTTGGCCTTTTGTTCCAGGGTCCAAGTGTCCAGTCCCTCCCTTCTGGCTAGTCTGTGACCTAGTCACAGCACATACCCACTCAGGGAGCTCCAATATTTTCATATGGAGTCCTCTCTCCACCTCTGACCACACAGAGGCTTCAAGATCATTGCCCAGTAAACACTGAACTGGGAGCACCCTTAACACAGCTAACTTCATAGGGCCTGTCACACCTCCCCATTCCAAATCCACCACAGCCATAGGATGGAGTTTGGTAGTGCTGTCTGCATAAGTCACCTGGTGAAACTCACCAGGTAACAACCTCTCTGGAGGCACCAGCTCATCCAGGAAAATAGTTACACTAGCCCCAGTGTCTCTGATAGCCTCAACCTCAGTCCCATTCACTTTAGGCCTCTGCCTGTACTTGTCCATGTTTG
Organism: Calotriton arnoldi; assembly: GCA_963921515.1. Classification (NCBI taxonomy): domain Eukaryota; kingdom Metazoa; phylum Chordata; class Amphibia; order Caudata; family Salamandridae; genus Calotriton; species Calotriton arnoldi. The sequence continues at coordinate 1,251,902 of CAWUFW010001158.1, forward strand.
GAGGTAATGCAGCAAGGTTTGCAATATTCACCCCTCCCAGGGACACTAAGGTTGCTTCCACCACCTGACTACCCTTCTCAGGGCCACCACTCTCCACCCCTACACTTACACTGGCAATCCCTGTGGATGGCCCCTTAGGGGGGAGTTTCTTGGCGCAGACAGCATCTCCCTGTTTGTGCCCTGGCTGGTTACAGTCAAAGCACTTACCGACCTTTGAGAGATCAAAGAACCTACAATTCTTTCCATGATACCCCCTCCCTGTGAATTTGGGTTGGCTCTGGGCCCCCCTCCTTGTTCAGGTTTTTGTGGGTCTTTGGAGGACTCCTTCTGTTTTTGACCTTTTTTTCCTTGGGGTTTTCCTTGGGGAGGGACCTGTCCTCCTTTCTTCTGGTCACTCCCCTGGTGCTGGATGGAAACCTGGGTTCTCACCCACTCATCAGCTGCTTCCCCCAGCTCTATGGGGTCTGTCAGCTTAGAGTCCACTAGATACTGGCGTAACTTCTCTTCTACACAATGAGTCAAAATATGTTCTTTCAAAAACAAATTATACAATTCCTCATATGTGTCAACAGTGTTACCAACAATCCAGCCTTCCAGTGCCTTCACTGAAACGTCCACAAAGTCTACCCAAGACTTTGAACTCAATTTCTGGGTGCCTCTAAACTTCACCCTGTACTGCTCTGGAGTCAGATCAAAACTCTTGACTAAGCATGCCTTCATCTGCTGGTATGATTCTGCATCCTCTCCCTTCAGGGTCAGGAGCCTATCCCTCCCAGCAACTGGAATCAACTCCCACAGGAGTGCACCCCAATACTTAGAGTGGACCCTACTCATTCTAAGGGCCCTCTCAAAAGCTGCTAGCCACTTGTCAATGTCATCCCCCTCTGTGTACTTGGGCACTATACCCTTGGGAAATTTGGGATCAAATCCACCACCCCTGGACATCTCAAAATCTTCATCATTTTCACTGCCACCATTTCTTTTGAATGCCTCCTCCCTCTCCCATTTTTTCTTAGCCAATTTCAATTTCTCCTTCTCCAAGGCAATCAAAGCTAATTGAGCCTCAAGCTGTCTCTCTACAAGGGACAGTGGTGGTTCCTGAGTAAGGGACCCTTCCCCACTCCCACCATCTGGAATCATATGGCTAACACTAGATAAAATGGAAGAGGCATCATCCTCACCCTCCTCTTGGATGAGGTTGGGGGGACACCCTCTATCCCCCCTTGACTCTCCTCAGCTACCCCAGCCCAGGCCTTTAGGGACTCAAGCAACCCTGCCTTCCTAAGCTTCTTGGAAGCAGGCAGCCCCCTAAGCCTACACTGTACCCTAAGATCAGCCATCTTGAACTGGGACAGTTTAGCCAGGTCCAGCTCCATGGTTCCCTAGTTTTGGGTCACAACAACTAGGCACAATAGACTTAGAACAATTTGGAAAAATCAAAACAATGGATTAAAAACAGTTTAGTCCAAATTCCAAAAATCAAACTCAAATGTTTTGTTCTAAGGCAATTTAGAGGATTTTTACAATCTTAATTCACTTTACTGAAAGGTGTACTTTTTAAACACAAGTCCTCATCCACACCGCTGAGCACCAAATGTTGGAAAGTGGATTATTGGTAGGGGCAAATGTAGGTCTGCCACTGGCAATAAGGCCACTAACACATGATAGGACTCAGCATAGGTCTTAGAAAAGTATTCCCATGCTCAACCCTTGGTAGCTTGGCTGCGAGTAGGCAGGCTTAACTTCAAAGGCAGGTATGTAAAGCATTCAAAAACACCAATTCAGTAAATAATTAAAACACAATACATAATAAAAAACCAACACCAACTTATAAAAATAGGAAATATTTTTATCTTTAAAATGACACCAAAACGACAAAAATCCAATGTAGGGAACCGGAGATATGAATTTTTAAAGATTTATCACTTTATAGCACTTAGAAACCTATAGCACCTTATTGGGATATCTGGTCGCGATAGACCGGCTCAAATTCAAAGTTTCAGGCCGACAGCGATGGAGCCCTGAGCGGCTACCCCTCGCGGTAGGTCCCGGTCACAGTCTTTACCTTCGGACTTAGAAACTTTTCTGGAGCTTTTTCTCGTGGGGTCCCTTGATGCTCTTCACCAGGCCGGATTCGGTGAGGGTTCGCCGGCCTCGGATTTCTTCTACTCTCGGTCAACCTCTGGAAGTCGGACCTACGGAGCTTTCAGCGGGATGAACCTGGATGGCTTGGCCGGCTCGCGGTTGAAGGCAGGCGGCTTGGCTGACCAGGTTCAGTCAGTCCCCCTATGGAGCTTTTTTTCAAAGTTCTCCAAACTCCTGGAACTTCTTCCTGAAGTTCCCCAAAGGGTCCCAAAGTGTCTCAAACTCACTCCAAGGGTCTGGAAGCTCCAATATGGTCCTTGAAAGTTGAGGACTTCAGTTCCCACAATCCACTTGGACAAAACCCTTACAAATCCACTGGTAGTTTTCCAGGTTGAGGATTCTTGGTGGTGATGATCTAGGTGAGCTCTGTTAACCTGTAGCTTGCAGGGAGTCCACTCTTTAGTCTTTTTCACAGCAAGGTAGTCCACAGGGCTGTAGTTTCAGATGATGCAGTCCTCAGAGGGCAGGCCTTTGCAATTGCACATCCAACTTCTCAGCATGGCATAACGTCTTGCTTTCTTAAGTTTCAAGCAGCAGATCTGAGGGGCTCTGCCCTTCTCAGATACTTATTCCAAGTTCTCTGGGTCAAGCAGGAGGTCACTCCTGACCAATGGGGGCAGGGTAACCCCCCAAAGATATGACCACATCCTGTAGAGTGTGGCATTATTTGTCCCAGAGTGCATCAAATCTTCCAAATTCATAATGGCTGATTTTCCAGCAGAGAGTTAAGAGCTGGCTAAACACACCCCTAGGATGGCTATTTCCATAGTCTCTCACCCTTGCATCTGCTCATTCCTTCCTTAACCTATCATCTGGCTTGGGGTCAAATGTTTAGAGTTGTAAATGACACTGTTTTTTCCCCTCCCCTTTGAAGACCATGGTTTACGACTCCTCCCCCTGCCCTGGCATTCCTGTGGAACAGCACACTGCCCTCCCAGAAGAGCTGGGTAACCCCAGGGCTCTTTATCACCTCTTCAAAGCAGCCTGGCTAATCCACTTAACTCTGACCAATCAGGACAGACCCCTGGAAGGCTGAATCTGGACCTACAAACAAGAAAGTCTTATAACTTCTTGTCTGTACATTTTAGGAGAAATTCAACAATATCATATTGTTGGATTTATCACTACCATTCTGGGAAGTCTTTGAATGGAAGTTCTATCATTCTCCTATCAGGAGTTATAAGTTAATAACTTCTTGCCATGTTAACCTATGTGGCATGGGATTTGCAATGCGAAAAATGACTTGGGCCATTTTTCCAGCACCAGGACTTACAAAAACATATTTTATAAGTACTCCGCCTATATCTACAGGACCCCCACCCCATGGATCACTTAGGGGAGATTTTAGGGGTTCTGAATCTGTAGAAATATTGCAGATCCTCCCTCCCCAGTGCTCCTAGCATCAAAGTCGAATTTGGGCAGCACTTTATCACAATGTGGGGAGTGAAATGTGAAATTTCACTTAACCCAGGGCATATAAAACTCATTTTATAAGGGTCCACCTTATAAATACCTGACCCCCACCCCTGGGACACCTAGGGAGACCCTGGGGGTTCCTAATATGCCAAAACATTGTAGGTTATCCATTTTTAAGTGCCCCAAACACCAAAGTCGAGTTTGGGCACAATTTACTTTTTAAAAGCAGTCATGGAACCCAGGGCTGGTTTTAAACTGACCTCAGGCTTCAGCAGTGCACAAAAGCAAGTGCAGAAAAGGCTGCTGGCCTGTAAACTGCCATGCCCTACTATATACTAGGGACTGATAGGTAGTTTCAATCCCCCTGCCCTATTATGCACTAGGGCCTTATCGTGTAGGTCATGCCAATCACAGGGGTACTCCAACCCATAGTGTACCCTAGTGTATGTAGGTGTTTTCACTGTATTCTAAATGTGTCTCTTTCAGCATAGCACTGGCCCTGGGCCTGGTTAGGCAGAGTCCAGGGTCAGTCAGAGTCAGTTACCACCAGTACCAGTCAGCAAAAAGTTGGGGGGTGCCCAGGGCACAGGATGACTCTGCAACACTATTCCTACTCCAATCTACCCATATTGAGGGAAGGCGTTGGACACTAAAGGGGGCAAACTTTACTATTCTAAATTCAATCTAACCATATTGTGGAAAGATGTTCAACACTAAAGGGGTGACATTTACTATTCCCACTCAAATTCAATCATTTTGGGAAAAGGTGTTGAACACTAAAGGGGTGACATTTACTATTCCCACTCCAATCTACCCATATTGGGGGAAGGTGTTGGACACTAAGGGGGTGACATTTACTATTCCCACTCCAACCTAACCATATTGGGAGAAGGTGTTTGACACTAAAGGGGTGACAATTACTATTCCCTCTCCAATGTAAGAATGTGTTGGATGCTAAAGAGGTGAAATGTACTATTTCCGCTGCAATCTAAAACATTTTAAACAATGTAATACAAATTAAACATTTTATATACACAATCAATACTCCATACTCGCACACAATTTTTTAACTATACAATAAACTACAATTTAATCTAAAAACACACTAACCAAAATGACAAACCTATATATTCATATTTAACCATTAACATACAAATAAATGTTTTATTACTATTAGTAAATCATATAATTTTTTTAACTAGTACTACCATTCCTAAATTTTAATCTATAAAATAAAAAATTAAATCATAATTCAAAATTAACAATCTTAAAATTAAAATGATATTAAGCCATTTTTTATTTTACAAAAATACGTTTTTAGTATAAAATTATATTTTTAAAACAAAAAATTGTAAATATTTGCATTATTTACATTTATTTTTCACAAAATTATAAAATGTTAAAATGTAAAACTTTTATATAATAATGTCTAATTATTTTGCTTTATTAAAATAAATGTTTATTTATTTTTATTTTTTAATTATTATTTTTATAATGTAAATAGTTTTTAATATTTCAATTTTTAATAAAGTGTCTGCTGTCATTTTACAGGGTTGAGAGAGAGTTGCAGAGGTGGCAGCATTGACCCATAGGGAAGGAAAAAGTATTTTTATATGTTGCCCTTGGGGGGTAGATGCCTGGCCTCTCCGGTTAAAAGGATCTACCAGTCTGACTTCACTATGGCCGTTGCTCCATCAGTGTACAACACAAATGGGGGATACATGTACACTCTGTATGTGTGAGGTGCAGAACCTGTGTGTGCTTGGCTGGGTTTGAAAATGAAGCCAGTTTGAGAATCCTTTGTGTAAATGGTATCTGAAAATGGAGGGCTTTTGCCTGAGGCTGCCCAGGATCTTTGTTTGGCCTAGAGCAGGCTCTGGAAAAATCCTTCTCACTTTCACGATTTCAGTGTAGCTGAAATCAATGTCTGCTGAGGGGAGGGGTGTCACAACCTCCACTTTGTACCTTTGCCTCTTGTACCTTATCAGGGCACTTCCAGCTTCCTCTCCTCTTACCTGTTGACTTTATGCTTGTCTTTGACCATGTTTATTGTTCTGCTGCCTTTTAAATAGGTTTACGATATAGTTTCACCGTGTGGCACAGGAATCCCTGTGTACGGCTGTAGAACTACATTTATAATGCCCCACTGTACTCCAGCTCAGCCCTCAGGTTGTGCCCCTGGCCCCCCACTCTGTGTGGCTAGATCAACTCTTCGGTGGACTCTTCATTTATTTGGATGGGGATTGTGACTGGGACTGGTTAAGATAATGAAGTCTGGGAGAGGCACTGAGCTTGGTCGGGTCGGGAAGGTACTGTAGTGTGCAAGTCCATCCTCTTGGCATAACACCGTTAGGAAGACTTCCTGCCCGTGACCTTAGTTCCTTTATAATGACCATGTACTAGATCAAAGTGGGGACAGCGGGGAAACCACACAGTTGAGTTGCTCAGGAGCAGTGTTCCCAAAAGTAGCATTAACTTTTTTCCCCCTGATTGTGTGAAACAAGGTAGAGGATCCTGCATGGGCGAGTCAAAGACAGTAGTCCAGGGATAGTACATTGTGATAACTCTGGTTAATGACAGTAGGTAGGGGATTGTACATTTTAATAACTCTGTGTCAAACACTATAAGCGTGGCCTCTACTGCATTGGGTACAGACTAGTCAAGGCATTAATCCATAATCCTAGTTCCGGAGGGCCAATGGGGTCTGGGTATTGCTTCCTTGTATCTGTTACATTGTTTATGTGTATTATTTAGCTGTGCTTGCTGTTAAAGTAAAAATAATGGCTGGACATTGCTCAGTTGATTGTTAGTGTGTTCCCTACTCAGTTCTAGGTCTTCACACCACACCACCTCCCTGAGTAAGCCTTGGACTGTCCTGCTTCACTACCATCAGACTGAAGGGTAAAGGGGTGCACTTGATCCTCGTTTTTTGTCACAGAGTAAGGTGGCCCAGGACTCCAGAGGTAAAAAAAAATCCTGTTGTCACAATTGGAGAGATTTAACCCCAGCAACCTCAAACCAATTCCCACATGGGATGTTTTTATGGTCTTGTAATCCTGACTCCATTCCAATCCTAGAAAGCTCCAAAGAAGGGGGTTCTTATACAGAGCAGTTTTTTTCTGTTATTTTTGTATAGTTTCTAAAATTGTAAGTGGATTTCTTGTTCTCCAATTCCATTGTTCCATCTCTGCTTAGTTCTCGGCCTCTGTAGAGTCCCCTATCTGGATATCTTGAGGCGATATCCTGCAACTTGCTCAAGACCACAATACATTGCTGAGATTTGGGATTCCAGACCATCATTCCAAGAACTCTCTCTTTAACACTCTATGGGACATTTGAGACGATGAAGCCAGAAGGACACAGATGTTCTATACAGCCCAGATCCATAGATCATTAGCATGTGATGCAGCGCGTACAATAAAAACTATTCTCCTCCTAGGTTATTTATAGGTCATCCAGGGGCAAACTATATTTCTCATATCCACATGACGATGGGGCCCATAAACATCGTCTAACACACACGCACACTCCTGGATTTTCCTTTTACACCTTTATGAAATTCTGTACTCCTAGGAGAAACATGAGAACTAAATGGAGAACACCATTTTGTGTACCGCTGGAAGAGCAAGGATATCTATTTACCTTAATTTGTCACTTTCTTTTAGTTATTTCTTAAGATATTCCTGCTCATTGTTTTGTCGATGAATCATTCATTTAAGAAATTAGTTCATAGTGATTAAGACCAGCTGAATCACAATCAACCAATTACTCAGGTCACAATCATTTAGGAAAATAACCACTGAGTCATTTTGGGTTTAAAGAATCTTAATTTTTATATAATTTTAAAAGCATGGAAAGAATTTTAATACTTTATTCAATTATTCATTCTTAAATTCACAATTTTATTAAGCATAATCAATTTATTGCAGAAAAGGAAATTTTGTCATAAAGCCAAAAACCCTAGTTACCTGCCTAGCTTCCTAATTTAGCCTAATGATTTCTAACCTAACTTTGGGATTAGAAATAGCCTGATTCTCATACTCAACTGTAAAGTTAAGACAGCAACAGCAACTTCAGCTCGTCAGCATCAGCTACCTGCAACCCGTCTCCTCTACTGCAACCCCGACTCTCGAACTGCCTGGAACTCTGACTGGAACTCCCGGGAACTTCCCTGGAACATTTGACCCCCTCCCACTAAGAGTAGGCCCTCTTATACCCCAATTCTAACTTTGCTAACTAACTGTTGCAACATTAATATCACGCTTTTCTTTCATTGGTCCATGCATGTCAGCTTATTCATTCTTTAATCAAGTTCTTTTGGATTCAAGGGTCCTTGGATCATTTCCTTTCCCATACGCTTAAACATTTCCATCCGATTCGATCAGTCCATTTGTATCTTCTTTTGACACATTCAAGAACTCCGCAGTCATTGTCCTTTCTCTTGGGCTCCTTTCCCACGGACTCTCTCCTGATCCTCACGGCACACTATCAGTTCAATTAGGTCACACCAGCCTTGACCATTTCTTGCATCCTAGCCTCTCAGAGACATCACGAGGCTCCAGATTTCTTCAATCTCATCCCGTACCACGTGTCCCCTTGCGCCTGCGCACATCTTCCCACTGGCGGCCATTTTATCTCGCCACTCGGTTCTACTTTAGAAGCACTAATTTGAGGCAAACAAAACATAATTAAATAGAGAAAAATATCCCTTTCGTTTCCCTCCCGTCTACGTACCCCAATTAGTTGTTACCTAGCAAAAAGCGACATTTTAAGCTGCTCCTTACTTACCATCACTATTGTTTTTGCAACGACACATTTTATTTCTATGAAGCACAAACATGCATTTATTTTATTTAGTACGCTTTTTATTCTTACGTTATGATTAGACACACGGACATTCATTAATAGATTATTTAGCACATACATTGGCATATTACCATTCCCACATATACAATGTTGATTAATACATTTAAACGAACATTTTTAATTAATTAATTATATAATTTGTTAGGGGTTAAAATTTTTTATTTTTACTGCTCCATCAATCCCCCTTTGGTGATTTTTAAATCACCACATAAAACCCAAGTCATACTTCTTTTCAGGCAGCATGTCTTTCATCCTTTACTTTCTGTTATTCATATCTCTGTCTCCTCTTCATCTTGCCTTTTAGTCTCTTTATACATGCTTTCTTTCATTTTCTCCAACTCAATTTCACCCATTTCTCTCTCTCTTTCTCTCATTATTCTGTTATTTCTTCTTATCTTATTCTGTCTTACTTTTCTCTTTATACATGTTATTACTATTTTCAATGTCATGGCTAACAATATCACTATAGTTGCTACTATTATAACTTTCCCTATTACTAGTTTACTCATCCTAGTTAACCAATTTGCTACTGAGGAAAACCCTCTACCAAGTTTTCCCAAAACACTTTCAACCTCCAGTGGAACTAATTCTTTGTGCAGACTTGTAATATTTGTAATATACTTCTGTATATTTTCACTGTTATCCGGAATGTAAGTACAACAATGTTGGACTTTCAACATTCCACAGACTCCACCCTCTTTTGCCAAAAGAATATCAAGGGCAAGCCTATTTTGCATTACCATAGCTCTCATGGCAACCATTTCGGTATTTACCATTAAGAACCCTCCCGCAGTATCTGTAGACAAACGATCTACTACTGTGGATAACTTCCGAATTTTAAATGCATTCAAAGATATTCCCACTGCTGGTATTAATGCTCCAAAAATATCACCTACAATTTCTGAAAAACTTTCCCTTTTTCTACGTGTAAATCTATTAATCATCTTGTATGTTCCCTTTTCTTCTCTGTCCATGTGAAATATTTTTGGAAAGACCAGGCCTACATAGCAAGTTCCATACCAATGGTCCGGTAACCTGTAATAAGCTCTATTCCCACAAATATAATAGATACCTGGAAATATTGGGTCCTTTCCACCTTTGAATCCCCAACCTCCCAGAATTTGATAATTGTCATGGCAGATACTGGAACCTACAAAGTAATTGTCATAGACTGTCTTATTTCTCTTAATGCACAACTTTCCTGTTTGTGGCCAATCTAAAGTCATTGCTGCATTTATCCTTTTCCCTTCATGATTTTCTTCCTCAAACGTCCATAAACGTTTTCCTTCCTCTTTTATTGCTTCTTTTTGAAATTTCATTCTTCTTTCTTCAACCATGTCTAAAAATACCTTTTCTTCTTTCTTTAACTCACAGGTAAGGTTGTTACTAACTATTTCTTCTAACGTTAATTTTCTATGTTCTAAAAAGAATTCTCCTAAAACTTTTGCTGGTTTTACTTTGTTAAGTTCTGGTACTACTGGAATGTTTGCAAATATCTTATCTATATCAGTATAATAAGATTCTAATCTACCTGTTTTATAAAATAAACTTGCTATTACACTACATGTTATTCCATAAGTCAAAGGTAAGTGATGATAAGTCACACCTTCCGATACTGATGCAGGCAACTGCATACAAACATAACAATCTCTTACTTCCATTGTTTTTACGTACTCATACAACAGCTTTGTAAAAACATTCTTTGAGAAATCTGTTACTGACCTATCCTTATGCAACTCTGCACTACTTCTTAAAACAACTTGTTCTTTAATATTAGTTTCTTTTTCTTGTTTAGTATCATTCTTTGCTTCTATCACAGCTACACTAATAGGAATTGTGATTGCTAAGACTATCCATATGGTCATTAATAACCCTGTACAAAAGCAGCACATTTTGCACCATCTCTTTATAAAATCACATTTATCTCTTCTATTCTCATTATTTTCCATTTTTTTTTCTTTTTCTATTTGTTAAGTTTTCAGAAAATTGTGTCACTACACCTCAGAATGACTTAGACGCCACTCTGCTTTCAAAAGTCTTTGCTTGGTACTTTCTTTAATTCTCTTCAGAATTCTTTCGTTGTCACATCCGGTGATTTGTCACATCCAGTAAATTTGTCACATCCAGTAAATTTGTCACGTCCGGCAGAAGCACTATAAGTCTTCACTTCAGTTTCGTTGCATCTCACCTTTTCCCATCCGACTTCTCAGTCTCTGGTTTCCGTGAGTGTTTTCTTCTTCTTCTTTGTAATCAGTTAATGCAATATACAGCCACTCAGGTGACTTAAATTTTGAATTCACTTTCTTTGTCCTTTTGGACTTTTGTAATCTTTTTCCACTGGGTTTTTCTTGTCCCTTTTGACTTGTTACCTCATTTACTTGTTCAGCATCTTCATCTTCTGCTCTTATTATTCTATATCTCAATTTTCTTACATAGCTGTTGGGCCAATTATCTCCTTTTCTTGGCCTTTTGACCTCACCCTCTCTTTCTTCTCTTTCCGATCTCCAATTTCTTTTTCTTGATTCAGTCTTTGCTTTTTCCTCTCCTCCACTTTCTTCTGTTTCTGTTTCAACTGTCTCACTATTGTCTCTTATTTTGAAACTTATAATCTCGTCATCTCCTACTGGTGGATCTGTCTTCTCCTTTTTGTTTTCCCTTATCACTGTCCCTCCTCGGGGTTCTTCCGATTTGGTGTTTTCCTCCTTATCTGCTTCTGAATTTCCCTGTTCTCCTGTTTCTCTATCTATCCCTATTGCTCCTCGGGGTTCTTCTCGATTTTCTAACTTTTTGTGTACTTCTTTCCCTACTTCATCTATTAATATTGTTTCTGAAGGATTTCCACCATAACTTGTACTTGGTTGTTCATCTAACTCAATTTCTTGCTCAGTTTCTTCTCTAATTGGTTTATAACCCCAAGTTCTCTTTCGGAATTCTTCCCAGTTTGCAGCTGAATCATCAGATCCTGAAGTTGTGTCAGATATTTCCAGATGTCGACTTACAGGTCGATCTTCAAGTTCTGGAACTTCTGAATTTCTTTCTTCTTCTTCTTCTTGTTCCTCTTCTTCTCTAGAGGTGTTTTCCGTTGGGGTCTCCAGATGTCGACTTTCAGGTCGATCTTCAAGTTCTGGCACCCTTTCTTTTATCTTGGTTGTTCCAGCCGTTAAACTTTTATCCCACACTTCCAGACGCCGACTCACATGTTGATCTGTAGGTTCTGGAATTCTGATTGTGTGGCTGGCATGAACCCAGTTCTTTACTCCTGCACACTTGACAGCAGTCGTTGTTACTAGGATTACCTGTCTTGGCTCATCCCAACGCGGAACTAGACAGTTTCTTCTCCTGTGGACTTTTATGCGGACCCAGTCTCCTGGATTCAAGTCGTGAGCTGGTTTTCTTTCAAGAGTGGTCGCATCCGGTCCAACCTGATGAAACACAGAACGCACCACATCAGCCAGTCCTTTGCAATAATCCAGTATTAGATCATCAGTTATTGTTAATAACTTGTTGACTGGTACGTGGGCTTGTCTCATTGCTCGTCCCATGATCATTTCATGAGGACTGAGTCCCGTTTTCTTTTCAGGGATGCTCCTGATGGTCATCAGAACAAGAGGCAGTGCATCTGGCCATTTGAGTCCTGTAGCTTGACACATTTTTCCCAATCTGTTTTTAATTGTTCCATTTATCTGCTCTACTACCCCAGAAGCCTCTGGTCTGTAAGCACAATGTAATTTTTGTTTAATACTCAGTGCTTCACAAATCAATTGGATCAACTCATTTTGAAAATGTGTTCCTCTATCTGTCTCAACTGTGACTGGAAAACCATACCTCGGAATGAACTCTCGTAGCATAAGTTTTGCCACTGTTGTTCCATCATTCCTTCTTGTGGGGTATGCCTCCACCCAACGAGAGAACAAACAGACGACCACCAGAACATATCTTAATCTGTTACTAGGGGGCATCTCAATAAAATCCATCTGTATCCTTGTGAATGGACCTCCTTCTCGTCCTATTGTTCCTAGACTCACTACTGTTTTTCTTCCTGGGTTAAATTGTTGACAAATAAGACATCTTTGACAAAGACTTTCAGCAATGGCTCTGAATTTTGGGTTATACCAAGTTTGTCTAAAAAGTCTAATCATTGCATCTCTCCCAATATGAGCTTGTCCATGGTACATCCGTGCCATGTCTGCAATCATGCTATCAGGCATAACTGGTCTTTCATCTCTGTATACCCACACTCCATTATCTTCCTGTCTTCTACATCCTGCTTTAATCCAGTAATCCTTTTCCTCATCTCTTGCTGTTTCTTGTAACTGCCTTACTTCATCCCATGTTTCGACTGCATTAGTGAAAAGCAAAGGACAAGAGACATGCTCCCTTTCTCTATTTTTGTTCAGGGACGCCATGTTTTCCGCACAATATCTAGCGATCTCATCAGCATAATTATTGCCGACCGCTATGTAATCTTCGTTTTTCTTATGCGCCTTGCACTTCACTACAGCTATTTGTTTAGGCAGCTGTATCGCCTCAAGCAGTTTTTTAACATAATCTCCATTTCTGATAGGTGTTCCTGCAGATGTCAAAAATCCTCTTTGTGACCAAATCTGACCAAAGTCATGTACGATGCCGAAACCATATTGGCTATCGGTCACAATCGTGATTCGTACATTTTTCCCCAATTTACATGCTTGAATCAAAGCAATTAGTTCCGCAACTTGGGCAGACCTAACTCCTTTCAGACAAGACGCTTCCATTACAGTTGCCACTGTGCATACTGCATAAGCTGCGCTTAACACTCCTTCCTTTGTGCGTAAACATGAACCATCTACAAACATGACATAATCGGATTCCTTTAACGGTTCATCTTTTATGTCAGCTCTTGGTTTTGTGCAATATTCCAGCACATTCAGACAATCATGATCTACTTCATCTTGTTCAATTATACTCTCTTCATCTGGCAATGATGTCGAAGGATTTACATTTATGCATCTATCTATGGTCACATTTTCTGCACTTAAGATGACTTTTTCGTACTTAGTCAGCCGACTATGTGTCATGTACTGTGTTTTTGTTCTTGTCAAAAGAATTTCTACTGAATGGGGAACATATACTCTCAGTGGATACCCCATCACTATACCTTCACTTTGTTCCAGACTTACACAAGTAGCAGCAACTGCTTTCAGACATCCGGGCAATGCTTTTGCTATAGGATCTAAAACAGCTGAGAAGTAAGCTATAGGCCTCTTCATGGTGCCGTGTTTTTGTACCAGTACTGAAAATGCACATCCATCTCTTTCACTGCAGTATAACTCAAAATCCTTTTCATAATCAGGCATGCCTAATGCAGGGGCCTCACACAGTTTCTTTTTCAATTCTTTGAAAGATTTCATTTCTTCTTTGTTTAACTCAAAAGGGTCTTTTACATCTTTCTTTGTTAGTTTTTGTAATGGTTTTGCAATCAAAGAAAATCCACTTATCCATTGTCGACAATATCCAACCATTCCCAAAAACATTCTTACCTCTCTTTGAGTCATTGGTGCTCTCATTCCTTGAATCATTCTTACTCTTTCTGTCGCTATTTTCCGCACTCCTTTCTCAATTTTATGTCCTAAATACTGGACTTCTTTCTGACAAAACTGTAATTTTGAAGGAGACACCTTATGTCCTCTTTTCTCTAAGTGGTTCAGCAAAGCAATTGTATCACTTACACATGCTTCTTTGGTTTTCGATGCCACCAATAGGTCATCGATATACTGCACCATTACTGATTTTTCTGGCATTTTTAAATCTTCCAGAGATTTCTTTAGAATCTGATTAAAAATTGAGGGGCTTTCTGTATACCCCTGAGGAATTCGGCACCATGCCAAAATACGCTCTCCAAACCGGAACGCAAATAATGGCTGGCTATCCGGATGCAAAGGAATAGAGAAAAATGCGTGACATAAATCTATCACCGTATACCACTTAGCTTCATGCGGAATTTGATATAGAATCACTGCAGGGTTTGGCACTATTGGACAACATGGTATCACTATTTTATTGATCTTTCTCAAATCCTGTACTATTCTGTATGTTCCATTTGGCTTTTTCAGTCCCATAATAGGTGAATTACATGGACTGCTCATGATTTCTTTCAGAATTCCCTGTTCAATCATCTTATTTATCACAGGAGTTATTCCTTCAATTATTTCTGGAGTTAATTTGTACTGTGGCGTGTTTGGATAACTTATCCCTTCTTTCACTGTCACTTTTACGGGATCAACTTCTCTCATTAATCCAATGTCCTCTCCTGTAAAATCCCACACGCTTTCTTTTACTGCACCTTTTAGCTCTTCTGGGAGTTTTTCCGCATCAAATGCAGGAAATAAACCATTCGTTTCAGGTTCTTGATTCATCAAAGTTACTTTATACAGAACATCTTCATCTGAGGTTTGAAAACCTATTCCTTCTGGTGTACAATAAATTGTGCAATTCATTTTACACAAAAGGTCACGACCTAGAAGATTTACAGGACTACAATCGCACACTACAAATTTATGCATTTTACTAAAAGAACCAATTTTTACTTCTACCAATTCAGTAAGTGGGGTTTTAATCTGCTGATTGGCTACTCCTACCACTTGGATGCATTCACCTGAGAGAGGAAGGTTCGGAATTTCCACTGACCTAACAGTAGAACGGGTAGCTCCAGTATCGACAAGGAATGTTACGTTTGCTCCATTCACTTCTCCATCCACAAAGGGACCAGACTGATCTACCTCCAGAGTTGCGCCAAGCACGCACTCTTTCCCCTCTCTTGCGCACCGTCAGAAACTTTCATCCGGGTCATCCTCACTCTGATGCAACCAATACTGGGAAATGTTAGCTGCTCTCGGCAACTGTGTTACCTGCTCTCCTCCGTAGAATCCTGTTTCTGTACTGTATCTTTGCTGGTTAACAGTGTTGGGAAGTGGTGGTTGTGGCACCTGACTTTGTTGAACAACTACCTCATTCTGCACCTGTGGAGTTAATGATTGATGTTCCGGATTAGGTTTAGGTGGGAACTTACACTCATTTCTCCAATGCCCCAATTTTCCGCAATTATGACATGGCCATTTCTTCTTTGCCTCTTCTAGACTCACTTGTCCTTTTCCTTTACCTATATTTGGTCGCATCTTATTCTGTCCTGATTCGTTTCCATTATTATTATCCAATTGAGCTTCTTGTTTTTCTGCCACTTTCACTTGTGCCCACATTGCTTTTTCTTTCAACTTACGCTGTTTACTCTCTATTTCATCACTACAATACTTAGCATACCTCAGCACCTCATCTACACTTGCATTCTGCCAGTTTATCATATGTTGCTTAATCATATCACTTATTTCTTGTTTCAAGCCAAATACAAATCGGTATACAAAATGACTCATATCCTTCTCACTTAATTCCTCATAACCACTATACTGTTTGAAAACTAACAACAATCGCTCATAATATGCATGTACACTCTCCTTACTTTCCTGTGTAGTTCTATCAATCTTAACCCAATCTGTCTCTTTTGGAGGAATCTTATTTTTCAAAAAGGTAATCACTTTGTCGTATTTCTTCATCACATCTGGTCCTGGAGCTCCTGTCTTAGGATCTCTTGGATATTCTGTAGTTGGCCAGTCAACTGTAATCTTACATTCTGACCACAGATCCGTTGGTACCACTATGTCAAACAATCCATCCAAATCTATCCACAACACTTTCGAGACCTTTACAAACCTTTCTACCTGTCGGTACCACTCAACTGGCTTTTCTCTTAACTTTGGAAAGTCATTTGTAAATGACAGGATGTCCTGCCTAGTCCAGGGAACATGCACATAACTACCACCTGGAGTTTCTCTCATAGGGTACTCTTTAACAACATGTTCCTTTTCTGTTATCATAAAAGCCAATGAACCTTTGTCTACACTTTTCTCATTCTTCTTTGTCCATCTAACCTTCCATCTGTCCACATCACCCCATTTTCTCAACAAAACAATCAACTCTTTTATCTGTGTCAGCCTTCCTGCTGTATTCAAATTTTCAATATCTTTTTCACAAAAATCTACTCTGTATGGTTTCTGCAACGTTTTTACTTTTGCAAAATCTATTCCAATCTCACCGGCCACTTCTTCTAGTTTGTCATGTAAATTCTTTGCCCTCCATGTTATACTTTTGCACAGAAACATTATTTCATCATCCTGATAATTCTTTATCTTTTCTGTACCAATCGTTCCTAGTATTAATTCTTCCATGTCAATTTTCAATCTGATCACATCTAATGGTTTTTCTTCTGTTTCTTTTATTTTAAAAGCTTTTATCCACTCATTTAACTCATCAGGAGTCGGACCTATAGGAGTACTATTTATTTCTGTCCAATTTCCACTCTTTTCAGGTGTCACTGTTGCAGATTCAGTTACCATAGGCATTTTCCTACTGCTACACTCATTTACTGTCAAATTTTCAGGTGGACTTGGTCTGTAAGCACTAGTCAAATTGCTCGTACCTGGACTTGTTTCCATTCTTTCCTTTTCTCTTTGGAATTGCGAACTCAAGGGAATCACCAAAGATCGTTCATCAATTTTCTGATTCTCGAAAACTGGTATTACTGGACCTATTGTTACGGGTACGGTAACTGCTTCCATATTCTTGGTTAATTCTCTAATTTTCTCAGTTAATTCTTTTGTTGTCCTTGCCAATTCTCTTGCACTATCATTTTCTATTCCCTCATTTTGGGAAATTCTTATTTGTTCTTGTGACCTATTTATTTCTTGTCTTTTTTCTGGACTTTTATTTCGCATAGTTTCTATTGGTGGCGCATTTGGTGTCACCACTGTAGAAATCTGCTGATACGGAGGTGGATTTTTATTTAATATATCTTCCAGCAACTCGTCATCCGTTTCGCTCTCATGCATATACTTTTCTCTCTCTAAATGTTTCTTTTTCTCAGTCCGTTTTTTCTTAGTCCCTTCCTCAACTGTAAAAGCTGGAAACAAACCTCCTGTCATGTTAGCACATCTCCATCGTTTTATTCTGTCCTCATGATTCATTCCCCACATTCTTCCGGGCACGAACTCATAACCTTTCATACCTCTGAATCTTTCTTTTTCGTACATCTCATCTTCCCATTCTGTTAAAGCTTCAAACTGTGTCGGTCTAGGTCTAGGTTCCAATTTAAGCATCTTTTCTTTTAAATTCCGTAAAATCGCTACATTAAAAGAACCATTTTCAGGAAAAGCCAATGCTCCATCATTCTTGGTATATTTTACCCAATTATCCAACCATATGCACGTATGATATCCATATTTCAGCATCATATGTGAAGCTGCTGATTTCGGCGGAGGAATTACTTGTCCCTCTCTAGTCATAACCTTTTTGTCTTTCTTAAAGAAATTCTTTAATTTCGTCGTCCATGACGTTCTCTCCCTTTCATACTCGTAATACGGCATGTCTTCTATTTTGTTTTCTCTTTACTCTAACGCTGTTTCTGTGTACGGAACTTCGTCCAATTACAGCGCGATTCACACTAACGTACCAATCAGAACAATTTCCACCAACCGCGAACCAACCAATCCTAGCGCGGCACTTTTCTACGTCACTCCTGCTCTGTGTTCACGTGGCTGGCGCACTATCCAATCCTAGCGCGGCACTTTTCCACGTCACTTCTGCTCTGTGTTCACGTGGCTGGCGCACTATCCAATCCTAGCGCGGCACTTTTCCACGTCACTTCTACTCTGTGTTCACGTGGCTGGCGCACTATCCAATCCTAGCGCGGCACTTTTCCACGTCACTTCTACTCTTTACCCCTCCTTTACAAAATTTATCGGCAAGTTTCTTTTCGCTGTTTTCTCCGTTAGTTACAACAAATAAACAATTCCATAGTCTGATTCGCTAAACAAAATGACAGCTTTTTCCTTTTACACAAGAATCCTGTTTTTCCAGTAGGCAGCGCTTACCTCTACCCTACCACAGAATTATTTACTTTCGCCGATAAAGTAGCACTTCCCTCTACCTTACCCTTCTTTCGAACAAACAATTTACTCGTTTCTCTGGGGATAAGACACATGTGGAGACTAGGCTCCTGAGAATTAAGGCCAAAGTTTCACAAGTAAACGTGATTTGCTATTTCATTTACACACTTTTCACACCGAAATCCCTAACATAACACAACCTGCGTTATAACAAAAATGAATTCAGACCATGTACCAAATTCCATGTGACTTCTCTTGCCACACGTGTTCCACTTCCTACATCCCAGAAGCGTGAAAACTCACATATAACATAACGCGACTCAACATATAGTGTTAGTCATCAAATAATCAATAATCAATAAACAACAATCACTAAACTAATCTATAGAAAACCATAACTCTGCTACCAAGAAATCTGATGCAGCGCGTACAATAAAAACTATTCTCCTCCTAGGTTATTTATAGGTCATCCAGGGGCAAACTATATTTCTCATATCCACATGACGATGGGGCCCATAAACATCGTCTAACACACACGCACACTCCTGGATTTTCCTTTTACACCTTTATGAAATTCTGTACTCCTAGGAGAAACATGAGAACTAAATGGAGAACACCATTTTGTGTACCGCTGGAAGAGCAAGGATATCTATTTACCTTAATTTGTCACTTTCTTTTAGTTATTTCTTAAGATATTCCTGCTCATTGTTTTGTCGATGAATCATTCATTTAAGAAATTAGTTCATAGTGATTAAGACCAGCTGAATCACAATCAACCAATTACTCAGGTCACAATCATTTAGGAAAATAACCACTGAGTCATTTTGGGTTTAAAGAATCTTAATTTTTATATAATTTTAAAAGCATGGAAAGAATTTTAATACTTTATTCAAGTATTTATTCTTAAATTCACAATTTTATTAAGCATAATCAATTTATTGCAGAAAAGGAAAATTTGTCATAAAGCCAAAAACCCTAGTTACCTGCCTAGCTTCCTAATTTAGCCTAATAATTTCTAACCTAACTTTGGGATTAGAAATAGCCTGATTCTCATACTCAACTGTAAAGTTAAGACAGCAACAGCAACTTCAGCTCGTCAGCATCAGCTACCTGCAACCCGTCTCCTCTACTGCAACCCCGACTCTCGAACTGCCTGGAACTCTGACTGGAACTCCCGGGAACTTCCCTGGAACATTTGACCCCCTCCCACTAAGAGTAGGCCCTCTTATACCCCAATTCTAACTTTGCTAACTAACTGTTGCAACATTAATATCACGCTTTTCTTTCATTGGTCCATGCATGTCAGCTTATTCATTCTTTAATCAAGTTCTTTTGGATTCAAGGGTCCTTGGATCATTTCCTTTCCCATACGCTTAAACATTTCCATCCGATTCGATCAGTCCATTTGTATCTTCTTTTGACACATTCAAGAACTCCGCAGTCATTGTCCTTTCTCTTGGGCTCCTTTCCCACGGACTCTCTCCTGATCCTCACGGCACACTATCAGTTCAATTAGGTCACACCAGCCTTGACCATTTCTTGCATCCTAGCCTCTCAGAGACATCACGAGGCTCCAGATTTCTTCAATCTAATCCCGTACCACGTGTCCCCTTGCGCCTGCGCACATCTTCCCACTGGCGGCCATTTTATCTCGCCACTCGGTTCTACTTTAGAAGCACTAATTTGAGGCAAACAAAACATAATTAAATAGAGAAAAATATCCCTTTCGTTTCCCTCCCGTCTACGTACCCCAATTAGTTGTTACCTAGCAAAAAGCGACATTTTAAGCTGCTCCTTACTTACCATCACTATTGTTTTTGCAACGACACAATTTATTTCTATGAAGCACAAACATGCATTTATTTTATTTAGTACGCTTTTTATTCTTACGTTATGATTAGACACACGGACATTCATTAATAGATTATTTAGCACATACATTGGCATATTACCATTCCCACATATACAATGTTGATTAATACATTTAAACGAACATTTTTAATTAATTAATTATATAATTTGTTAGGGGTTAAATTTTTTTATTTTTACTGCTCCATCACATGCATAATGCTGTAGCCAGGTAAGTGTACAAACGAGCAGCTGTAAGAGCTGGAACCTGCATTGTTACATGTATTCTGCATGCAACAAGGAGTTTTTTCTTTGGACCTTAAACAGACTTTATTGCATCAAACGACAATTAGCATTCCTCGGAGGTGAAGGTAGCTGTAGGGCATGTTTGCTGAGGCAGCCAGCTGTCGCCGCCTGGCAAGCAACTTTTATCATAAGCCACTGAATTTAACATATATCAGGATTTATCAGTCACACCTTTGACAGTTTTATAAACGAAAACTGAGCCACTATAAATCATTTGATAGCTGGGTGTCACAGTCCATTTGTTGGCTTTGTTGTTCATCCGGATGTCTGCAGTTCAGCAGCTTATGGTGGGAATGCTCTGAATGCTTGTTTTGCTAAATGTAGCTGTGAGCATCGCCTTGCTTGAAGTACAGCCAGATCTGTCTGGATTGTTTCTCAACCAGTGCAACACTACTGTACTAAGACTGTACAACATACTGCAGTCACGGCTAATATGTCGTGGGTTCACTTCCACTGCCTCGAGAACTTGTGGGAAAGCTCAAAGCTGAAATCTTGTAGGGGTGTGCAAAGTTTTATTACGCAGGTAATTGATCCCGGCCACCCCTCAGTTTGAAGGTTTACCGATCTTCTTTCGTCTACACCCGCCGTAGGTTTTTCTATGCTAACTTGCATTCTTTCTTTAGTGTGCTAGTTGGTGCACAAAACGGATATGGCTGTTTTGCAAAAGTTGATTTGAAGACTATTTTCCTCTTCACTTTGAAGCTGGGTAGATGTAGGCAATCTGTGTTTCTCGAAACAGGTTAAAAGGGCATTGGATTTTATTGGGACTACCACATGCAGAAAACTCCCCAAACTACAGATAATAATTTCAGTGTTTGGTTTTCAAATCAGTCTATGGGCCTGTTCGATACCGGGAGGAGTGACTGGCTTGGAACACATCCACCCTAATTTATACTTTCCTTTTTTGCGGAAAACACACTGAGAATATGAGGAAAAAATGTGGTTTGGATTCGCAGTTCTTCTTCATATTCTCAGTCACTTCACCATTGCGCTAAATTTGTGGGTTTTTTTACTCTAAAATTTGAGGGGGCATATTAGCAAGACCGGCGATAAAATTATCGCCGTTTTAGCGGCAGGAAACTGCCGTTAAAACAGCGATAATGGGCTTGCTAATATGCGTTATAGAATTCAATAGAAGCCCAGGTTAGATGTGCAGGACATCTAACCTGGGCTTCTATTGGAATTCTATAACGCATATTAGCAAGCCCATTATCGCCGTTTTAGCGGCAGTTTCCTGACGCTAAAACGGCGATAATTTTATCGCCGTTCTTGCTAATATGCCCCGAGGTATTTTGGAGTAAAAGTGGGGTTAATGTGAGGAGAAACGACGGGCGCTGTCTCCGCGGGTTTTCCTCACATTATCCACTTCCCGCCTATTTATGGAAGAAGCAAAGGGGCATATTTACAACAGAATGGAGAAGCATGGCGCTAAGCAAACATTGCTAACACCACGCTTCTCCAGTCTGAAAACGCAGGGATGGGCCGTATTCACAAGATTGCGGTGCATCCCTGCGTTTCCCCTAGCGCTGGCGCTGAGTTCAGCTGCCTAGCGCCAACGCAGACACCCTTGCACCATAGTGCAAGGATGTCTGTGTTGGGGAAATGATTGTTTATGTGCAGGAAGGTCTCCCTTACAGCACATAAACAATCATTCATGGCGTTTTGAAACTTCTATGTGTGCTGCTTAATGCAGCACACATAGAAGTTGCAAAATGTAATTTTGTTTGATTGTTTATGTGCAGGAAGGGTCACCCTCCCGCACATAAACAATCAATGGCAATTTTCTGTTTCTATGTGTGCTGTACAACGCAGCACCCATGGAAACAGCAAAAACAAGGAGAAATGAAGCATTTCTCCTTGTTTCGCCTGTTAAGACCAGGTTTTCCCTGGTCTTAATTTTGGCACTGCCTCCTATTTACGCTGCCCTTGTAAATAGGGGGCAGCGTCAAAATCAATGGGAGTTGTGGTGGAACGCCCACCGCAACACCCATTGCCCTCCCCTTTCACACTAAGTACAGCGTGAAAGGCTGCCTTATTTACAAGGCAGCGTTAAGTGGCTTAACACTGCCTTGTATATGAGGCAAAGCCCCTATCGCCAACACAACGTCACTAAAAGTGACATTGTGGTGGCGATAGGGGCTTGTAAATATACCCCCAAGTCTCTCAGAAGCGCGGAGAGCACATTCTTAATTCGCCTGCTATTAGCTGACGGTTTTAACGCCCTTCTGCCAAGCAATACTTCTAGGGGCTTATTTGCAAGCCCATTGCGCAGCCGGTGCATCACTTTTTTTGACGCACTGTCGGTGCAATGAGCTTGTTTGCCCATATTTCACCCTGCATGACTTTTCATGGCCTTGTAAATATGGGACTCTTTCACGCATTACTCTGCGTGAAAGGGGCATTCCATGGGTGTTGGTGTGGGTTTTCCCACTCAAAATCCAGGGAACTTGACTCATTCCCAGATTTAAAACATTTTGTAAAACTGAGAATGCGTCAGAATGCTATGCCTCCCATGGGAGGCATAGGAATGGCGCAATGAGGAGAAATACTTTTATTTCTCCGCGTTTTTTCCTCTTTCTATGCGAGCTGCATTCTGCAGCATGCATAGAAAGAGGAAAAAGCCATTAATGATTGTTTTTGTGCAGAAAGGGATCCCTTTTGTGCAGGAAGGTGCCCCTTCCTACTCAAAAACAATCATCCCCGCAGCGCAGGCACCCTTGCAAAATGACGCAAGGGTGCCTGCGCTGGCGCATGGCAGCCAATTGTGCGCCAGCACAGGGGAAAGCACAGAGATGCGTCGTATTGTTGTTAAAAAGATGCATCCCTGTGCTTTGAAAATAATGCAGCACGGTGCATCTAACTGGCTTGCGGCGCTGTGCTGCGTCATTTTCTTGTAGACAAGGCCCCTGGTATACACCCTGACCTATGAGGAATACCAGATTCGCCCAAAACACAGCTTGGAGACCGCACTGGGGCAAAGCTTCGTCAATGAAGGTTTTTTATTTTTTATTTTAGAGAGCACAAAGTCGACATGAAAGTATTGGATCGCTGTACGGAGCACCAGTCTCCTTACACAAATTCACATTCATTTTTTAGGCACCTTGAGATAGATTTGCCCAGAATCACAGGATGTTGGGCTGATGTCGAGACTCAAACATTTTACCCAGTAGTCAGCTCTTGCCGTAATGCCACCACCCCCCTTTATAATGCATGCACATTTGTATTCTCCTGAGAGGCCATGGCAAATAGAGCTTGGGCACAGGCCCTCGCTGGCCTCATATGTACTTGAACTTTTAACAGCACGACTCGCAGCAGTTATATGCCAACTCAACGCACCAATGTGCGAAGGAGAAAACTGAAACAAAACAGCATCTTTTAGTTTGGCTGCAATTTTCCTTAAATATGGCCGAAACCATTGTGCGCTCATGCCGAATCTTTAGCTCCTCATGAGTGCACCATGGGAGAAAACAGTCAAGGCCTCATTTACAAAAAAATGACACAGCGCCCGCCGGAAGACATTTTGCTGCGCCGAACGGCATCATTTTAAAAGCACAGGGACGCATCGTATTAACAACAATATGATGCATCCATGTGCTTTCCCGTGCGCTAGTGCACAATTGGCAGCCATGCGCTAGCGCAGGCACCCTTGTGTCATGTTGCAAGGATGTCTGCGTTGCAGGGCTGATTGTTTTTGTGCAGACAGGGAGACCTTCCTGCACAAAAACAATAATTGATTACATTTTCCTCATTCTATAAGTGCTGCAGAATGCAGCACGCATAGAAAGAGGAAAAATAATAATATTTCTCCTCATTACGCCATTCCTACACCTCCCCTGGGGAGGCGTAGGAGTCTGACACATTCCCAGCTTTACAAAACTTTGTACATCTGGGAATGTGTCAGGTTCCATGGATGTTGCGTGGGAACACCGAAAGCAGCCCCAATGGAACACCCCCTTTCACGCAGAGTAATGCGTGAAAGGGGTCCATTTTTAGAAGGGCATGAAAAGTCATGCAGGGTGACTTTACGTGCCCTTGTAAATATAGGCAGGCACACTGTGCCACCTGTTCGTCAAAAAAAGTGACGCACCGGCGGCACAATGGCCTTGTAAATGAGGCCCTGAGTTTGTGCTGCCAAGTATAAATGATGATGAAGAAGCCGTATGCTTTTCCTTAAGGGATGAGCTGTGGTGGCATTGCCAACTTGCAGTTCAGTGTTTTCAACTAGAGAGGTAAAAGGAAGGTTTCACAGTAAAGAAAGAGATATATCTGAAGAGAGAAACATTTATTGTGCAGGGGATTAGTTACATAAGTTTTGTATTGAATTAGAGACAAATCACTGATCTTCCCTTTCAGCATTAGAGGTTATTCAGGAGATTATTTGGGAAGACATGGGGAAGAGTGGAGTGGAGTGAAGACAAGGATGCTGATAACCTAGTAGTATACTATATAGATGTGAATAGTGAAGTACAATAGCAGTTTTATTATTTTATGTTCCATCCAGCTAGGAACGTATCAAGAATACAAGCAAGTGCAGGGAACTTA
Source organism: Calotriton arnoldi (assembly GCA_963921515.1). Lineage (NCBI taxonomy): Eukaryota > Metazoa > Chordata > Amphibia > Caudata > Salamandridae > Calotriton > Calotriton arnoldi. Next base: position 1,276,999 of record CAWUFW010001158.1, read on the forward strand.
GATCTATGGGAGGCTACTCTAGAAGACACTGTTACTGGTGCGAGGTCCACACTTTCCTATTTCTTCTCTCATCCCAAACCCCTTTCCCCTGCTTTTCTGTGTAGGGCTCAAAGGGTGGCATCATTTTGAAAGTGGCAATAAACAGCCATTGTGGATCCATGTACGGTCCTACAGGAGAAGTACCAGGATAATGCTCTGGGTTCTGGCAGAGGTAATAGTAGTTTGATGAGTAAACTTGGAGAGAATAGATGAGGCGTTAGAACGGGCGTTAGAATGGGCAAATTGAATTGTGTAGATGGTGGGTAGAATTTGCAGTTAATTCATTGTATTAGTTTGATGCAAGGGACATTTACCAGTGTATATGGCTTAATGGCAGAGGATGTAAGATGCAAGCTTTATCCTGCTTCCATAATAAAGCAACTTTTTCACAAACCCAAAGCGACTCTATGCAGTCTGCCTATTCCCAGCTTCTTATTTATGCAAGATACAGAGCTCTGAGTTCTATATTCTATTCTATGTAGCACGTATATAGTGCGTAGCTACCCTTAGGCATCCCAGCACAGGATGCAAAGAGGAACCTATAGTGACCTGTTTCGGAAGAGCCAGGTCTTTAATGATTTGCGAAAGGAAAGTTCCTTATTTTCTGACTGCAATGAATCAGGAAGGCTATTCCAGAGTTTAGCCATGTTAAAAGCAAAGGAGCAACCTCCATATTTTGGCTTTCGAATTAAGGGCACTATGACCAGATGTGCATTGGAAGAGCGCAGAGTTCTACCAGAGAAGTAGGGCAATGCCAAGGAACGAGTGATCGAAGGCCCTTTACCGCGTAGTGCCCTATGAACGCTGCAGAGTGATTTAAATTTGATTCTCTCTGCCACCGGGAGCCAATGAAGGGTGCTCAAGGTAAGTTGGGCCAATTGATGTTTTGGAAGGTTGTGCAAAATCAGGGCATCCGAATTCTGTGCCACCAGCAACTTCCTTATTGTAGCTTTTGGCACTCCTAGATAAAGAGAATTGCCATAGTCCAGGCACAAGAGAATCAGAGCCTGGACAGCCAATCTCAGTGAGGTAAAAGGAAGGAGGGGGAGGATTTTTTGCAACATCCTAAGCATACCATGGCAAACAGCTGCTAACTTTGATGCTTGAACGTCCAGTTTAAGGGAGTTGTCCAGCGACATTCCGAAACTCTTTATGGCTGTTTTTGGGTGGTAGGGGAGCCCAGACAACTTGGCAACTCAAGGGAGCATTGATGTTAATGCCAAGAATTATAATCTCTGTTTTGCTCCATTTAACTTGAGGCAAGAACCACTCATCCTGCTAGCAACTTTCTCAAGACAGGGACCTAGCAGAGAAGGGATGGAATTTTAAGTGTGAGTGAGGGAAAAGACCAATTGCGTGTCTTCTGCATAGGAAACAATTGACATTCCAAACAGCAAGATGATATCTGCCAATGGCTGCATATATACATTACAAAGAGCACAGCTTAGAGAGGCCCCTGGGGTACCTCACAGTTTAGCGGAAGAGCGTCTGATGTACATGCTCCATCAAAATCCTGGAAAGACCTACCTGTGAGAAAAGACTCAAACCAGGAAAGAGCTATACCTGAGATTCCCACGCTCTGCAATTTTTCTAAAAGAATATCATGATTTACTGTATCAATTGCAAGGCTAAGATCGAGGAGGATGATAACCACCAATCCTCCCCGGTCTAACAGCCCTTTGGCTTCTTCTACTACAGTCAGAAGGGCAGTCTCTGTGCCATAGTAAGTTCTAAATCCAGTCTGTGTAGGGTGCAAAATTTCATGGTTTTGTAGAAATCCAGATAGACTTGAATTTACATGCTTCTCTACGATTTTACTCATAGCTGGAAGCAGGGAGATAGGCTGATAATTTCCTAACTCAAGGGGGTCTAGGTTAGGCTTTTTCTATAAGGCTCTGACCATGGCCTGTTCCCAGGTTGCCAGAACTGATCCTGAGGTTAAAGAAAGATTTTCCATTACGAGGAGGCATGGCAAAATCTGGTCAGCTACTTTGGCTAAAATACGAGTCAGTGACAAACTGTTTACTTGATCTCTATTGGACCGGGAATGTCCCCTGCATAGCAAACAGGCTTGTACCCCTGCCTTGAGCGACCCAACTGCATGTGAAACTGCTATCCTTACATTTTCTTTGGGCCAGCTAACATGCTGATCGAGCATGAGCACTGATGTCTAGGCCTTTCCATGATGCTTCTGAGGTTCAGAAACCATTCCATTAATGTGTGGGAAGATAGGACAGAGGCAAGGCTAACCTTAGAAATTCTATCAGGGCACTTTAATAGGATATTGCTCATTAGTCCTTCCTAAGCACTGCAATGTAGTTGATGGAAGTAGAATGGGGGCGAGTCAGCAGATTCTTTTGTTTGAGGTCGGAATGCTTTAAGGCAGGGCCTGTCCTCTTGTCTTTCTTGAGTGCTACTTCAGGAAGTTTGTTGACAGCCAAGTGCAGAGTCCTCACACTCTATTTTGCTCATGCTTTGGGTACTCTTGCTTGGGGCCAGCATCATCATCACCACCTACTGTGGGAGCACCCACCTTGCCCAAAGGCTGTGTTTGCACTACAGCCAAAACATTTAATATGAAAAGGAACCACCTCAAAGCAGTTCCTTGACTTTTGACAGCAGCTCAATATACTATGTCTGGAAAATCAGCATAAAGATCACACTTTGTTACATTTCCAAGTTCTCCTTGACCAAGGGAGTGATTGCTTCACAGAGTATTTTAAGAACTACTTTGATCCGCGGCTGGTGTCCAGCTGACAGATAGTCTTCCAGAGGTGAAGGAATATTACGTGAAGTCTGCACAACTTACTGAAGAGTTGTGGGTCTGCCTAGCACCCAGATGTCTAGCTGCTTCCTCAGAGAGAAAATGAGTGTGCCTGGATCTGCAGATGGAGAGGCTGTCCACGAGGATAAACTCAGCCATCTCCCAGAGTGTGCAGCAACCAGAAGAGCAGACTTGTTACAGAATGTGTAATGGGTGCTAACTTGAGCTGTCACCCAGATTTCTTGCATGGTTCCTGTGTTGAACTGCATTAAGTATCGACAACCCCAAGTGACAACACACCGTCCAACACCACCATGACATGACCAGAGGGCTCCATTCAGCCTCTACCTCTGAAGTGCAGTGAGTTCAGCGACATCTTACAACATTGCCATAGAGGACGACCCCACCGGCCTGGAGGACAGAAGCTTTCAAAGGCGTGTAAACACCCCAGAGGCTGTCACACTGTTCTTCCCCAGCAGCAAGATCCTACATCCATTGGCTGAGGCATTAACTCTGCTGCTTTGAAGAGCACACCACCATTCTCCACAGCAAACCACATCTTAGCGAATAGGTAACACAAGGCCTGAAGTGTGTGTGCGTGAGAGAGAGAGAGGGAGAGAGATAGAGAGAGAGAGAGCAAGAGAGAGAGAGAGAGTCTTGCAGTCAGAAAGATAATCTTGCAGGTTAGAGAGAATAATGAATGACAGCATGATTTCTTTTGACTCAAAATATGTAACAAATTAACCTATGGATTACCAAACAGAATCACTGCTCCCCTAAGCCTAATATAAAGCTTGCACCTGTGCCTGATTCATGCCTTATAGCTTTTCATTGCTACTAGGTCTCAATAATTGATGTTATAGCTGAGCTAAGCCCCTGTAGTGTACTTTGTAGAAGTCTCTAGCTGAACCCCCATTACTGTGCATGGTTATTTCATTTTCCTGTGTAATCCAAGTACTTCCCTTTTTACTAAGACAAGCAATGGGCTGGACAGTGAATTACTGTGTCTGTTGGGTGACTATTGATTCTCTACTCCCTAATACTACTTCCAGGACAAACCTTTGACTGCTCACCCTTGCTACTCTGAGAGTTAAGTGAAGAAAGGGTGTACGTGGTAGGTAGGATTTCAGGACGCCTGAGGCAAATGGCCCCAACCACCACGGTTATAGCCCAGTAGATCCTCACTGCCCTGTGACTAACTGCCCTGAGGCCCCATCAAGTGTGATACTATCTGAAGAAGACCTAATGGCAGGCACGGCCCGTGGTAGGAGTGCCGGTCGGATTAAATAAATCAAACGAATTTCGTTGCGAGCGCTGCATCGCTAAATGCGATGCAGCGCTCACAACAAAATTCGTTTGATTTATTTAAATGTTTACTTACCTGTATTTGGCCTTAATCTGTAGTTTACTACCCCCCACCCTGCCCCTCCCCCGCCCCACGTCACCGCCCGACCGGCACTCCTACCACGGGCTGCGCCTGCCTAATGGTAACACCACCATCAACAAAGTAAAGACCCATTTCAACCCGGCAATGCCTCTGGATGACCACACATACCCACCAATCTCCGGATGCATGGAGTCATGGGTGCAAATGTGTAGGAAAGTAGGATCTGGGTCTTATGGTTTCCCCCACTTTTTGCTTGATGTTACACTGTTTTGACTAGTCTGACTGGGATCCTGCTAATCAGGACCCCAGTCTATCTGCTTTCTCCTTAAAATGTTATGGATGTACTTAGGTACACTCCAGATTGGATACTGGGGTACCCTTGTCAGTCCCTAGTATATGGTACCCATGTACCCAGGGCATAGGTACCCCAGAGGCCTCCCATGGGCTGAAGCATGTATTATGCCACCCATGAGAGGCCATGCAAAATGGAACTACAGGCCTGCCATTGCAGCCTGTGTAAGATGGTGCATGCACCACTTACTTTAGATATAGGTTTACTATATCTATAGGTCACTATACTTAAAACCTATAATTCACCCCTATAGCAGGCCTTAACAATCCTGAAGGCAGAATGCTGGGATTTACATGAGAGGGTGCCCCTGCATGAGCAGAGTACCCCTGCAGCCTTCGGAGACCATTCTCCTGGGTTGTTGGTGACGCAGCCAGACATATAGCTAGAGGTGCATTATATGCTCACGTAAAATGCTATCTCGAAAACGGCTGCAACAAACCATGTTGTGTGTGGTATCAAACACCTTGGAATCATACCTCCACACCGGTAACCGGTGTGGGAGGTATGATTCCACCCTTCAGAAGCAAGCTTCGTGGGTTCCCTGGCCTTCCCGGTACCAGCCTTCTCGACCCGGACAGCACAAAATGGATGCTGCCGACCAGAGACACATTTCTGCCCTCCTGCTGCTGAGCCAAGCTCGAGCAGAGGAAGGCAGCACAATAGGCATCCTGTCACAGGGAGGTGTGACCACCTCCCAGACAGGATTTAGTGTATTGGGGCTAGGTGGGTGCACTAACAAAGTGCCTGAAAGTCTGCACGCGGGGCACATTTGGTGTCCCTTTGCATAGTCCAGTTCAAACTAGTCCTGGGAGCTGTTGGCTCCTGCTCTGGGGCGAAACTGGACAAAGGACATGGGAGTAACCTCCCCACTGTCCTGACCCTCCCCTGGGAGGGTCCCCTGAATCTGTTCAACCCTCTCCCGTGGGTACAAAAGGGGTTACCTGGCTGTAGGACCCTAAATTTGACGTGGACAAGATTCTGATCAAGAAACCACTGTCCTTCGATCGTCTGGACACTCTGGACTTCGCTGGACTTCGACTGGGCCCGACTTCGTCTCCCTCTCCGTCCAAAGCATCGTCTGTGCCCGTGCACTATACAGGCTCCATGCAGGACCTGTGGAGCATCAAGGACAACTGAAGTATCTCCCTTGGGGTGAAGGAGTCACTTTCCTGCATTCGCAGGCACCATCACACAACTGACCAGTCTGCTGATCCTGAGCTCCTGCAGACTCTGAATGCTTCAGCAACACAGGAGGTGGGTTCCTACATTCCTTGAGGTTGAGGTGCCCTCTCACCGAGTCTGAGGCCAGTATCCTTCGTGGGGACCGCATAACCTGAACCCCTGTGCACCGCGTACTTTTGCAAGTTCATATGCTTGTTGGCATTCCCCAACCAAGTGCATTGGGCTGTCGATAGCCCCAACCTCTGCTCACATTTTGTACAAAGGACTTTGGCCTCCTCACACTCTGTGCCCTGCAAGCTGTGACTTTGTGAAACTGATAGAGGTCCCCTTGCGACTCCTGTGCCTTCGGCCGGTGGGTCCACTTGAGGGAAAACACTGCTTTTCTTGGGCTCCCCTGGTTGCTCCAGGCCTGCCCTGACTACCCTTGCTGTGGTGAGTCTCCTGGTCCTTGCTGGGCCAGACCGTAACCTTCTTTGACCTTCTTCGTGGGTTGCGGCTGCCAAGGCTTGTTGGCGCTCCTGCCAGACACCGACCCCTCAGCACTCGTCATCCTTCGTGGGACAGCTTGTATCTGGCTCCTGGTCATCCTCGTCATCTCCTGGTCCCTGCAGCTGTAGATTCAAGGTCTCCATCTTCGCACCTGAAGCACCCGACATAGGTGGGAATTCGTCTAACGAGCCCATGGTCACTCCTGAGTGACCCAGACTCTGTCTCCTCTGCTTTCAGGTTCCTTCCATCACGAATCCACCTGTAGGTTCCACCGGACACTTTTCTTCCTTCCAGCAGTGGCATTTCTTTGAAGACTTCCATTGAGAATGACAGTTTCCGACGCCACTTCAGCCCTATGCACCTGGTTTCCCTGGGATAGGTAACTCTGGTACTTTGGTATCCATGGGTGGGGTGGCTCTCCAACCCTCTAAGTTCCAAAGGGTTTCTTCGTAATCCACTGGGAAGGGTCCTTAAACTGTAAAACTGCAACCGCAACTCTCCCATTGAATTGTACATAGCACAAGGTCGGGTTCTCACACTGCACCCGTCCTCAGTGGGGTCCTTACTTACTCACCTTGGGTGGTTCCTTGGGGTCCAGGCAATTCTACACCCTCTAGACATTGTCTTGACTCGAGTTGTGGTTCTTATACCACTATTTTAGTATATGGTTTGGTCGCCCCCTGGAGCCCACTGTGTATTAGTGCTACTTACGATTGTTTCTCTGCTACAGTATTGTGTGCTTTGTGTTTATCTTCGTATAGCAGATACTGTGAGGTATTTAAGGTGTGTTATAATAATAAATACATATTTTTATAACTACTGTGCGGCTCTCCTTTCATTTAACCAATACAATAAGGTTGCATTTTGGTAAAACAAGCTGCTTAACATTCCTTCAAGACTAAGCCTGAAGGCTGCTTTCCACAGCTACCACTTGGATAGCTTTCTAAGGTTATCTTTGACCTCTTAAATCACCATAAAGGTTGTTTGGACTGGTGCAAGGTGCCCACTTTAATTAGTGGACATCATATACCAGGCCAACTTCTCATATTGGTGGCAGCGGTGGGATTCAAGCCTGCATTGTTTTACCAGATAAATATGTGTATTGATTAACTGAAAACCACTAAGTACTAGGTACATATAATACGAGCTTAGAATAAGTACGTTCTACTGAACTTAGGGTTTGGTGAGTCAAGGGTCTAGCACACCCTTTCTCCAACCTCAGAGAGTTTAGTTCCCACTAGGTTAGGTAGGTGCAACACCTCACCACACTTAGTATGTCTTCTAAAGGAGATGCCAGTGGCTCCCTGCCCTCTAGATACAGTGAGTTTTCATTCCAAGAATTGAAAGCCCTGTGTGCCTCTAGAAAGCTGAAGACAGGGAGAAATGCCAACACTCAACGCCTCATAGAGGCCTTAATTCTTGATGAACTTAGGAAGACCCCTGGGTCAGATGAACAGGAGAAAGTGGGTGGGGCAGGGAATGAGGACAGGTCAGGAGGTGACAGCTTTTATGACCTAGACTCAAACCCTGGCCAGGAGGAACAAGATGGTTCCCACCTGGACAACTCAGATCTTCAGGGAGATGATGGATAAGGCCAAGATGGCCCCCTCTTCACCCCTCCTGGAAGAGTGCAGAGTTTACCAAGGAGATCTAGATCTCCCTCTGCAGAATCTAATCACTCAGGACAGTCTGTAGGGACCTCTGTATCTAGCTAGAGGGACCACTCTTTTGATAGGGAATACCAATTTCTGGAACTTGAGAAAGCTAAGCTTAGGCTCGGGCAACAGCAATTGGCCCTGGACAAAGAGTCCCTAGAAGTCCAGAGAGCTAGAAAAAAGTTGGGACTAGAGTCCCATGGTGGCAGCAACAGTGTACCTAGAGTTAAAGAACATTCTTTTGACAATAGGAACCTGAGCAAGATTGTCCCTCCCTAACATGTTGTGGATGACATCCATAAATGGATAACTGGTTTAGAGAGGGCCTGTAAAGTTCAGAGGGTCCCTCAAGGTCAGTGGGCAGCTATCCTGTGGCTCTCCTGTGCTGACAAAGGTAGAGATAAGCTCCTCACTGTTAGAGAAGGGGATGCTGACAATTATTCAGTCCTGAAGAGTGCTCTCATTGATGGGTTTGGCTTAACCACTGAACAGTATAGGATTAAGTTCAGAGACACCCAGAAGGCACAGAATCAGGACTGGGTAGACTTTGTGGATAGTGCCATTAAGGCTCTGGAAGGCTGGTTGCTTGGCAGCAAAGTGAATGATTTCAAGGGATTGTAAAATTTGATTATGAGGGAGCAGGTCCTTAATAATTGCCAAAATCAGTTGTTGCATCAATACCTGGTTGACTCTGATCTGACTTCTCCCCAAGAATTGGGAAAGAAGGCAGATAGGTGGGTCAGCACCAGGGCGAAGCAGAGAAACCAGAACCATGGCGGTGACCAAAAGAAGCAAAATGCTCAAACTTCAGATAAGGGTGGGGACAAGGGTAAAGATGACAAGTCTTCATCGGGGTCCCAAAAACCTGCATCTGGGGGGAGTCACAATCCAACAAAGGAAAAGGCAAAAAGAAACCTTGGTGTTACTTATGTAAAGAAAAGACCCATTGGACAAAAAATGCCAATTGTCTAAAGGCCAAGGATTCAACTCCAACCACCACTGCCCCTAAGGCATCTGCTCCCCATAGTACAGTTTCAAGTGGTGGTACAGGGAACAAGAGATTAGTAGGGTTAACCTTGGGCTCTGAGATGGGTTCTGGCTTAGTCAGAACTCCAGCTCAGGCTGTACTTGTCTGTGATGGTGGCATGGATATTGCCACCCTATTTGTCAGTCCCAGTAACCTGGGGAAATACAGATAGCAGCCTTTGATAAATGGTAAGGCTACCATGGCATACAGGGACACAGGTGCAAGTGTCACTATGGTGACAGAGGATCTTGTGAGCCCTGACCAGATCATACTTGGTGAGATGTACCAAGTGACCAATGCTAACAATGTCAGGACTGATCATTCCTTGGCAGTTGTTAATTTCAGCTGGGGAGGGGTAACTGGCCCAAAGAAAGTTGTGGTTAGCTCAGACTTTCCAGTAGAATGCTTGTTGGGCAATGATTTGGAGACCTCAGCCTGGGCTGAGGTGGAACGTAGGACTCTAGGACTCATGCAGCAATGCTGGGCATCTCTGCAGATGTGTTTGCTGTGACCAGGTCACAGGCCAAACTGACATCTACTGAACAGGCCCTGGATTCTGAAAGAAAGGACCAGGTGCCTCCCAAGAGAAGGAGCAGGAGGGGTAAGACTGTGTCTGCCCCCCAGACTCAGAGAGAGGATCAGTCTCTTGAGGGAGATGATCTCAGTCCCTGTGAAGGATCTGTCTCAGATGAACTGGAACCTGATCAGGTTGAGTTCTTGGGGACAGGGGGCCCTTCCAGGGCAGATCTGAGCCAGGAGCAGCAAACCTGCCCCTCTCTTGAACCCCTCAGACAGCAAGCTGCTGCTGAGGCTGCTGGGAGTGTCAGTGGATCCCACAGGATCTATTGGGATGAGGGACTCCTTTACTCAGAGGGTAGAGACCCCAAGCCTGGTGCCACCAGGAGGTTGGTCATACCTCTGAAGTTTAAGGACTTCCTGCTCACCTTGGCACATGATATCCCCTTAGCAGGACACCTAGGCCAAAGTAAGACTTGGGACAGGCTTGTCCCTCACTTTTACTGGCCTCACATGTCTGAGGACACCAAGGAGTTCTGTAGCTCCTGTACCACGTGTCAAGCCAGTGGTAAGTCAGGTGACACAACAAAGGCCCCCCTCGTACCACTACCTGTGGTGGGGGTTCCCTTTGAGAGGGTTGGGATTGACATAATTGGTCCCATGAACCCTCCTCCTGCATCTGGGCACAGTTGCATACTAGTGGTGGTGGACCATGCCACTAGGTATCCAGAAGCAATACCCCTTAGAACCATCACAGCTCCTGTGGTGGCCAGGGCCCTCCTGGGAATGTTTTCCAGAGTGGGTTTCCCTAAGGAGGTCTTAACTGACAGAGGTACAAACTTCATGTCAAGTTATATCACTGCAATGTGGACGGAGTGTGGAGTGAACTACAAGTTCACCACACCCTATCACCCACAATGCAATGGGTAGGTTGAAAGATTCAACAAAACCCTAAAAGGCATGATCATGGGCCTCCCAGAAAAGCTTAGGCGAAAATGGGATGTCCTGTTGCCCTGCCTTCTCTTTGCCTACAGAGAGGTCCCACAAAAGGGGGTTGGCTACAGCCCTTTTGAACATTTGTTTGGGCATCCAGCTAGGGGTCCCCTGTGTTTAGTGAAGGAGGGATGGGAGTTACCTCTCAAACCACCTAAGCAAGACATTGTGGACTATGTACTTGGCCTCTGCTCCAGGATGTCTGAGTACATGAAGAAGGCCAGCAAAAACCTTGAGGCAAGTCAAGAATTGCAAAAAGCTTGGCATGACCAAAAAGCTGCACTGACTGTTTATTAGCCAGGGCAAAAAGTATGGGTGTTGGAGCCTGTGGCCCCAGCAGCTCTCCAGGACAAATGGAGTGGGCCCCATACTATTCTTGAGCAGAAGGGAGAGGTCACCTACTTGGTGGACCTTGGAACTCCTAGGAGCCCCCATAGGGTGCTCCATGTAAACAGGCTCAAACCCTATGTGGCAGGGCAGACATGGGCTTGCTCATGGCTACTGATGAGGGACAGGAGGAAGAGAGTGACCCACTCCCTGATCTCCTCTCACAGAACCCTGATGATGGCTCAGTTGATGGTGTAGCCTTGGCAGGCAGCCTCACTGAGCAACAGCAGATTGATTGCAGGAAGGTCCTCAATCAATACAGGCACATGTTTTCTTTGACTCCTAGTCAGACCACTTGGTGTACCCATGAAGTGGACACAGGTGAGAGTCTACCTGTTAAATATAAGATTTACAGGCAACCTGACAATGTCAGAGATTGCATCAGGACTGAGGTCCAAAAGATTATGGAATTGGGAGTGATTGAACCCTCAGATAGCCCTTGGGCTAGTCCAGTAGTCCTGGTACCCAAACCTCATACCCAGGGTGGTAAGAGAGAAATGAGGTCTTGTGTGGACTACAGGGGGCTCAATGCAGACACTAGGACTGATGCTCACCCTATTCCAAGGGCAGATGAACTCATTGACACTTTGGCCTCAGCCAAGTTCTTGAGCACATTTGACCTCACTGCTGGATATTGGCAAATCAGACTAGCTGAAGATGCCCACCCAAAAACAGCATTTTCAGCCCCTAGTGTTCATTATCAATTTATTGTAATGCCCTTTGGTTTGAAGAATGCACCTGTCACATTCCAAAGGCTGGTGAACAAAGTCCTTACAGGCCTGGAAGCCTATAGAGCAGCATATCTGGATGATATAGCTGTCTTTAGTTCCACCTGGGAGGATCACCTGGTCCACCTGAAGAATGTTTTGGAGGCTCTGCAGATAGCAGGCCCCACTATCAAGGCCACCAAGTGCCAGATAGGGCAGAGTATGGTTGTGTACCTGGGCCACCTGGTAGGTGGAGGACAGGTTCAACCATTGCAGAGCAAAATCCAGACCATCATGGACTGGGTTGCTCCCACTACCCAGACTCAGGTCAGAGCTTTCTTGGACCTGACTGGGTACTACAGAAGATTTGTAAAAGGATATGGGTCTATAGTGACTCCCTTGAATAATCTTACATCAAAAAGAATGCCCAAGAAAGTTCAGTGAACAGTTAGCTGTCAGAAGGCATTTGATGATCTCAAGCAGGCCATGTGCACTGCTCTCATTCTGCAAAGTCCTGACTATTCCAAACAATTCATTGTCCAAACAGATGCATCTGAGTTGGGGGCAGGGGCTGTGTTGTTACAACTTAATGCGATGGGTCAGGATCAACCAGTAGCTTTTATTAGCAGAAGGTTGACCCCCAGAGAGAAACGTTGGTCAGCCATTGAGAGGGAAGCCTTTGCTGTGGTTTGGGCTCTGAAGAAGCTGAGGCCATACTTGTTTGGCACTCACTTCATTGTTCAGACAGACCATAAGCCCCTCTTATGGCTAAAATAGATGAAGGGTGATAACCCCAAACTTTTGAGGTGGTCCATTTCCCTACAGGGGATGGACTATACAGTGGAACATAGACCTGGGAGTAACCATGCCAGTGCAGGTGGACTCTCCAGATATTTCCACGTAGAAAATGAAGACTCAACTGAGCAAGGTTAGTCTCATCTCCTTACGTTTGGGAGGGTTGTGTAGGAAAGTAGGATCTGCGTCTTATGGTTACCCCCACTTTTTGCTTGATGTTACACTGTTTTGACTAGTCTGACTGGGATCCTGCTAATCAGGACCCCAGTCTATCTACTTTCTCCTTAAAATGTTATGCATGTACTTAGGTACACTCCAGATTGGATACTGGGATACCCTTGTCAGTCCCCAGTATATGGTACCCATGTACCCAGGGCATAGGTACCACAGAGGCCTCCCATGGGCTGAAGCATGTATTATGCCACCCATGAGAGGCCATGCAAAATGGAACTACAGGCCTGCCATTGCAGCCTGTGTAAGATGGTGCATGCACCATTTACTTTAGATATAGGTTTACTATATCTATAGGTCACTACACTTAAAACCTATAAGTCACCCCTATAGCAGGCCTTAACAATCCTGAAGGCAGGGTGCTGGGTTTTATGTGAGAGGGTGCCCCTGCATGAGCAGAGCACCCCTGCAGCCTTTGGAGACCATTCTCCCGGGATGTCGGTGATGCAGCCAGACATATAGGTAGAGGTGCATTATATGCTCGCGTAAAATGCTATCTCGAAAAAGGCTGCAACAAACCATGTCGTGTTTGGTATCAAACACCTTGGAATCACACCTACACACCGGTAACCGGTGTGGGAGGTATGATTCCACCCTTCAGAAGCAAGCTTCGTGGGGTCCCTGGTCTTCCCGGTACCAGCCTTCTCGACCCAGACAGCACAAAATGGATGCTGCCGACCAGAGACACATTTCTGTCCTCCTGCTGCTGAGCCAAGCTCGAGCAGAGGAAGGCAGCACAATAGGCATTTCATCACAGGGAGGTGTGACCACCTCCCAGACAGGATTTAGTGTATTGGGGCTGGGTGGGTGCACTTCCAAAGTTCCTGAAAGTCTGCACGAGGGACACATTTGGTATCCTTGTGCATAGTCCAGTTCAAACCAGTCCTGGGAGCCGTTGGCTCCTGCTCTGGCGTGAAACTGGACAAACGACATGGGAGTAACCTCCCCACTGTCCTGACCCTCCCCTGGGAGGGTCCCCTGAATCTGTCCAACCCTCTTCCGTGGGTACAAAAGGGCTTACCTGGCTGTAGGACCCTAGATTCGACATGGACAAGATTCTGATCAAGAAACCACTGACCTTCGACCGTCTGGACACTCTGGACTTGGCTGGACTTCGACTGGGTCCGTCTTCATCTCCCTCTCTGTCCAAAGCATCGTCTGTGCCCGTGCACCATACAGGCTCCGTGCAGGACCTGTGGAGCATCAAGGACAACTGAAGTATGTCCCTTGGGGTGAAGGATTCACTCCCCTGCATTCGCAGGCACCGTAATGCAACTGACTGGTCTGCTGATCCTGAGCTCCTGCGGACTCCGACGAAGGCTCCAGCAACACAGGAGGTGGGTTCCTATACTCCTTGAAGTGGAGCTGCCTTCTCACTGAGTCTGAGGCCAGTATCCCTTGTGGGGACCGCTTAACCCGAAACCCTGTGCACCGTGTACTTTTGCAAGTGCATATGCTTGTTGGCATTCCCCAACCAAGTGCATTGGGCCATTAATAGCCCCAATCTCTGCGCACATTTCGTACAAAGGACTTTGGCCTCCTCACCCTCTGTGTCCTGCAAGCTGTGACTTTGTGAAACTGCTAGAGGTCCCCTCGCGACTCCTGTGCCTTTGGCCTGTGGGTCCACTTGAGGGACAACACTGCTTTTCTTGGGCTCCCCTGGTTGCTCCAGGCCTGCCCTGACTCCCCTTGCTGTGGTGAGTCCCCTGGTCCTTGCTGGGCCAGACCGTAACCTTCTTTGACCTTCTTTGTGGGTTGCCGCTGCCAAGGCTTGTTGGTGCTCTCGCCAGACACCGACCCCTCAGCACTCGACAACCTTCGTGGGACAGCTCGTACCTGGCTCCTGGTTGTCCTCGACGTCTCCTGGTACCTGCAACTGTAGAGCCAATGTCTCCATCTTCCCACCTGAAGCACTCGACATCGGTGGGCATTCGTCTACCGAGCCCCTGGTCACTCCTGAGCGACCCAGACTCTGTACCCTCTGCTTTCAGGTTCCTTCCATCAAGAATCCACCTGTAGGTTCCACCGGACACTTTTCTTCCTTCCAGCAGTGGCATTTCTTTGAAGACTTCCATCGAGAACGACGACGGTTTCCGACACCACTTCAGCCCTATGCACCCGGCTTCCTTGAGATAGGTAACTCTGGTATTTCGGTATCCACGGGTGGGATGGCTCTCCAACCCTGTAAGTTCCAGAGGGTTTCTTCGTAATCCACTGGGAAGGGTCCTTAAACTGTAAAACTGCAACTGCAACTCTCCCATTGAATTGCACGTAGCACGCGGTCGTGTTCTCACACTGCACCCGTCCTCCGTGGGGTCCCTACTTACTCACTTTGGGTGGTTCCTTGGGGTCCCAGCGATTTTACACCCTTTTAGACATTGTCTTGACTCGAGTCGTGGTTCTTATACCACTATTTTAGTATATGGTTTGGTCTCCCCTTGGAGCCCACTGTGTATTAATGCTACTTACGATTGTTTCTGTGCTACAGTATTGTGTGCTTTGTGTTTATCTTCGTATAGCAGATACTGTGAGGTATTTAAGGTGTGTTATAATAATAAATACATATTTTTATAACTACTGTGTTGTTCTCCTTTCATTTAACCAACACAATAAGGTTGCATTCTGGTAAAACAAGCTGCTTAACATTCCTTCAAGACTAAGCCTGAAGGCTGCTTTCCACAGCTACCACTTGGATAGCTTTCTAAGGTTATCTTTGACCTCTTAAATCACCATAAGGGTTGTTTGGACTGGTGCAAGGTGCCCACTTTAATTAGTGGACATCATATACCAGGCCAACTTCTCACAAAATGTGAGTGCATTCATCAACCATTAGCAGCATAGCAGCAGATGAAGGTAATAGACAAGATACTGGTTCCTAATGACATGATCGCGTTCTATATAAAATAGCCAGAGTCAGAGAGACGCTGGTGAGCCTTTATTGGACCTGAGATTCTGTAAATATATGATAAAAAGCTGTGGCTATCTTGTAATGGTCAAATCATCTCATAGCAACCAGTCACAACGCATAAATATGTTCATGACAAAGACTGGTTCATCTTCATTTTATCACTTGCAGCTGTACCACTGTACCATCATCAGTTTGGTCATGCCTTGCTCACTTATACACAATGATGCCCAACTCCTCTTGTTTCAAAAACGTGTGTGTGCTATTCTTCTACCCAGTGATCTCTGCTCATTTACCTAGTTATGCAGAAACAGGCAGGTTCACCACATGCTCCATCAACCTAAAAGCAATAGTCACATGCATTGCATTTAACCTTTAGCGATTCTCGCTATAAACATGTTGTTATAAAAAGAAGAGCGAATTGTCTCTAATATTTTTGCCCAACAAAACTTTGTGAGAGGAAATAAAAGTCTGGCAGAAATGTCTCTCATGCAAATATGGCAAGTGCGACCCCTTCACAGTGTGCCTTTCACTCAATGATAGCACTAAGTCATTCATTATCTCGACTGAGCTAACCATCTTCTTGGACATAAACCACCCAGCTGGGATGGACTTTCTAACCTGATACCCGTCTGAGATTGTTTTTCACTTTGAGTGTTGAATAAGATTTTTCTCTGGAAAGGGTAGTCGTAGTTGAACAGCTTCTTAAATGTTACTTTTAGCTTTTTGTCATTTGTGATGCTGAACCGGTTACAAACGTGCCCTATATGCTGATTGCTAGTACTAGCTGTTTGATTAACATCCCATTTAATATGTTTATTGTATGTACGAAAGCAGGCTGTATTAATGCCTATCGCTCAGTATGTAGATGTCGTCAATGCAGTCTCATGGTGTTTGCTGTTCCTGTCATGGTCTCCCATGACCCTTTTTCACTTTGTACGTAGTAACTGGTGAAAAAAGTGTTTCACCTGTAGTCCTCCACATGGATAACAGTGTAGCATCTAGAGTCGTAGTTATTTTGATTTAAATGGCTTCTGTTCATGGTTTGAAAATATTTTCTCTAAATGATTCATGCAGCAGGCGAAGAGAAAAGGTTGCTTGTCTAAAATGTTTATTATGGGCAATCACAATGTTATAAAAACCCATTTAGCAAATAAATGCATGACCATACCCTCATACTCATGTATACTGTCATCCTAAAATGGGAAATAGAACAGGGTTGCCAGTCTATTACTTATACATGTGAATGATATAGCATTAAACTACAAACCTAATTGAGGCATCACTAATTTTGTGTGAATGTTGCATTTCAAGGGAGGAATCGATTCTGAACATGTCAGTATTCAATAATTTTGGCCTAAAGGCTGAAAGTAAGGATTTTCTGTGATCTGTATAAGCTGAACTAGTTTAACCATGGAGGCCCTCAATTAATGACTTCAATTTGATTGTTGGCCTGTTTTAAGACAGACATTACAGCCATTTCTTTCTACACCCGACATATCAAAGAGCCAGGTCAGATATAATGAAACCAGCTAGGCTAAGTCAATGGATATTGAAATCCACCACATGAAAGGAACATAACCTCTTGTTTCTAATCGCTCACAAGTCTCATTTGAGAATTTGTTTGTTTGTCTAGGGGATTTAAATCCACCCCCAAATTTTACCTTATTGGAACTCTTGCTATAAATTGATAAGAATGCCCAGTCTGCTCTAAATGTTACCGGCATACATAAGATTTACACGAAGGATGAATGTTAATATCTTTCTGAAGAGCGTACTTTACCTTAGTAGAACCAATCACGTGTTTTAATGAAAATTATATGCTATCCACTTCATATCAGATTGACATCAGGAGGCTTAAACACCTGTACATGTCCCCTCCTAAAAAGTTTCACCACACAGAATTGAAGAGGATCTGCAACGAATACAATGCAATACTGAGTGAAAGGGCAGGTTAAGGAGGGTGAAATGAAAATGTAATTTCACACTGTATAACATCTCATCCATCTGGAAGGTGGATTGATGACTAGTTGCTTAAAAATGAAACTTCAAAATTATTCAAAAATTGAACATGACAGAGTGAAGATCCCTGTGAAATATCATTGACAACCTCAGCTGACACAATTTTCATAAGAGTTCCAAGAAATTTCAATTTCAGATCTTTGAATTCCATACTCCCACCAGTTCATGTGAATATGAATGTAAAGGGATCAACATTGATGAAGAATGGTAACACCTTGCATCCCAATGTTATACCTGATGATTTGTACAAATTATTTGGAGACCACACCAGTTATGATCTATGCGAATTCTTCAAACAATATTCTGCTAGTGAGATGGGGAGTTTGCAAGGGAGTTTTCTCTTACATCGCTCCTAAAGTGTGGAGTGACCTTCCCCTGCACATTAGAGTGCCCTCCTCTCTTCTTGAATTAAGCTAAAGTCCTGGCTTTTCAATTAACCAACCTACCGTAGGCAGGAATAGGCACACACACCTGCACAGCGCTTGGATACCCTCACCGGTGAGAGTGTGCTTTACAAATACACATAACATTTTGAGATGCCATTATTGTTGTTAACTTCAAACCAGGCAAATATCTGCAGTGCTTAAAGAACGAGTGGTGGAGCCCAAAGCTCTGCTTAGAAGCCTGCGGTCTGTGCTATTAAATGTCGGGCTGCCTGTGCTTGAATCCATCTCAGGCTTCTTTAATCCTGGCCCAGACACTCCCTATCCTTTTATCTCACTCTTGCAGGCTCCTGCTTTCTCCCTTTGTGACATTTTTTTCTGTCTTTCTCTTCCTCCGTCTTTTTACTTTCTGTGGTTTTCCTCCTCCTGCACTTGGTAAATGTCTGATGAGGAAAAATAAGTGCTGGTCACCAAAAATGAGTGCTAGTGACCCCCAGAAGCAACCACCGGCCCAAACTAAGGTCTGACTATCTGACACTAACAATTCAGTCTCTCAAATACAATAACTTGGATCAATTTGACCACCTGTTCCTTATGACCTGGGAAGCACTGGGGTTGCAGACCCTTATGGATGGTTTCTTGCAGACAAACCAATGGCCTATGCTCCCAGGTTGAAGAAAAGTCACAGGGTGTTAGGCTATACTTTTACTTCAATATGTGTGATAAAAGTGAAAGCTTTGCAATAGTTCTAAGTTGCGAAAGGGACCATTATCTTTAGCAGGTCACTATCAGAAATAATATTTGGCCTAAGCTACTGATTTTACATATAGGATCACAAGTCAGTCAATACCAATGGAAAAGAACATCATAGACCAGCCAGTCTTCATCAAATTAGAACAAATGGAGAAAAGTAACATATAGTACAATCTGGCAGACAGAGGACACAATTTCAGCTTGGGTCCATGTGCAAAAACGGAAAAAGGCTCATTTCAGGGCCCCTGATTGACCTTTGAACCACCATAAGCGACTACCCCAAAACAGAAGATACTTGAAATCCCTAATTGCCCAGCAAACAAATTTGGACAAAGAAATTAAGCGCCTAAAAATACCTCCCGGATTCTGTTTAGCAAACCAAGTAGATAAATGAGCTAAGAAAAGCTTACAAAAAAGCATTGTGGGAGGCTAAACGGGTCCAATAGGATCTGAACTGAAGCTCTTCTGGTTCTTTATTAATCCTCTGGAGAAAGGTCCTGACTGCTTAGCGGTTTATAATATTGATCAATCGACCTGAATGAATTATGTAAGAGTGCTTTACCAGGACACGGAATATCAATATACTTGGAATCACGATCTCATGTTCACCTGCCCTCTGGAATTCGACCTCAGAGAAATTAAAGATCAAATCTGTTAATTGTAGGGGAAATGGAGCCCTAGACCCTAATGGCCTACCTGTCACCATCTATAAACAAGAGCCCTAGTTCTGGTCAGAATGATTTCATACGCTATTCAATTTCTGATTGACCATATAAATTATACTGGATTCTTGGCGAGGATTGGTGCTTCATCCAATCTACAAGAAAAGTGCATATTCAAGTACTGGTAACTATTGTTTGATAACACTATTGAATTAGCAGTCGAAATACTTTGCAATGCTACTACTGACATCTCTGGAAGAGTGGGCTTCTAAGCAAAGACTAAATCCGTTTAACATGACGGGATCTAAATCTGAGTCAAGTACAACTGACAATTTAGTAACATTATCAATGATAATTGAGAAGTCAGTTAACAGGAAACAACTTCTATATACTTGCTTTATCGATTTACCTAAGGCATGTGATCATGTCAAAAGAAACTTCTTATGGAAGAAACAGACCTTTTGGAATATTCCAGCTAATTGGTTTTGCGCTCTCCAATTTCTGTGCGCTAATACATAGGTCCAAATAAAGCTGGGCAAGAATCGGGCACTTTTGTCCAAAGTACGTACACGGAGAGGTCTTACGCAAGGGTGTGCGTGCTTGCACCGACACATTTTAACTTGTCCATTGCAGACTTGAGCACGCATCTGGATCAAGCAGATTTACACCCCCCAAGCATTGACTGTCAGGCTGTCACCTCCTTAAAGTATGCAGACGACTTGCTGTTGCTTAATCAAAAAGGAATAGGCCTGCAAGAATTTTGGACAAGTACTGTAAGGATGACCAATTGACAGTGAATTTTGGAAAGACAAATATTGTGATTTTCGGGAAGAAGATGAAAAAGAAAGGTCACTTGCTTTTGGGGGTAAGCTGGTGATGATAAATAACAAATATAAATATTTAAGAGTATGGCTGCTGCAATGTCATATGAGTAACAAGCAGGCGTAGCAGGACACCGTGACTTTATATTTATTAGAACGTTTCCCTGCATGCACAGCTCTTTGCTCCTTATCTCGCCACAACAATACATTAACTGCCTTCCTTTAAAACCAATCATTCTAAATCTACAATCCTACATTCCACAGCAATGTCATTCTACTATAGAATGGCATTGCATCAGTACATTTCTTCCCCCTTTTTTTAACAGAGAGAGAAGAGAAAAGAAAGAATGAAGAAAAAAAGTAATAAATAAACATATTGTTCTAAACAACATTAACAATGTTCAATTAATTGATGTGTTTTCCTTGAAGTTCTCGTAGATTTTCTGATCAAAATATCATGCTCCAAATGATTATCATTTTGCATGCTTTCTTGCTCATTAGTTCTCACTTCACACCTCTTGAAGAACATTTTATTCCTTGTTACTATCCTGCTTTCATCTTGTGCTGTAACTGCTGCTCCATGAACTTTTGTCACTTTCAATGGAGAAGGGTGAAACCTACCTTGCGATTTCCTTATCTGTGGTTGTTTCATCACCAACATTAAATCTCCCACATGACAATCTTGTTCCTGAGTGTTTTTCTTGTAGTCTGCATAATACTTCAGCTTTTCTTTAACTCCCTTATCTCTTTTCACAATTTCAGCGTGGCCTTTTGGCAGACTTGTCAGGAGATGCAGTAAACGAGTTTGCTGAGATTGACTAAACATTAGTTTAGAGCGACATTTCCCTGTAGAACCATGAGGTGTATTTCGATAATCACACAAGACTTGACACAAAGCCTGGTTTAGAGAAATTTGAGAAAGCTTTTCTCTTTGTGTAGCTTTTTTGATAGTGGCCATTAATCTTTCCACCATCCCATTTGCTTGAGTCCAAATTGGGGTTACTCCCCCCCCACCTTTCCCTTTTCTCTTTCTCTCGTACATTTTATAACAATAGTTCTGTATGCAACTATTTTTGATTCATTACTTCTTGTTTCCGCATTGCGTAAGTTTTAATTCAGTTAATGTTTTTAATTGTCACTCGATATCTATTTGATTGCTTATACTTGGTTGCATTTTTCCAAAAATAAAATTTATGTTTAAAACAAATTGGGGTTACTTTCCTGTGTGTTATTCCCAAATAATCCATGAACTTTCTAAACTCATTTTCACTGAACAGTGGTCCATTATCTGTTTTCAACATATCTGGTATTACCCTCGTAAAGAAAACATCATCCAGAACAGGAAGCACAGTGGAAGTTGAAGATGATGATATTACTTTCACAATTGGAAATTAAGAATATTCATACGTTATCACAAGTAAATAATGTCCAGAATCCAAAGGCCCATAAAAATCTGCTGTCACATTAGACCATGCTGCATCTGGTAGTTTAAACATGTGCAATTCTTCCACAATCCTTTCTTTAATAGTAAATTGACATAAATGACACATTCGTAAAATCTCTTCTACTTTACTATCTAATCTTGGGAACCACATTTTTTCCCATAAAAAAATATTTGTTGCTGACACTCCTCAGTGACTTTCATGGGCTAAATCAATCACATGTCTTTGCAAACTCAAAGAATGACCAACTTATTTCCTCTCAAAAGGATACCAGATGAAGCCATAGTCAATTCAGACTGAATATTTTGGAATGCAAGAATGTTCTTTTTTTTACATTAGGCTCACATTTAGTTGCACTATTTATTTATCTCCAGTTATTTAAAGTTATTATTTTTCATCTCTTGAATTGTTTCATCCTTTAGCGAAGCATCAATTAATTCTTTCTCTGAAACAACTCCTGTTGCTGTTTACCAGATCACAAAACATATGTACTCTTCAGCTTTAGACTCTTCTTTCATTTCACTTTTGTGGGGTTGTCTAGATAAATAATCTGCGCAATTATGTTCCTTTCCTGGTTTATGAACAATTTTAAAGTTGTAATACATTAATCTAATTCCCTATCTGTCAATTTGTGGGGGCAATTTGACCTTTGGATTTCCGAAAATAGAAGTAAGTGCTTGATGATCCTTTATTATGACAAAAAGCTTGCCAAGTAAGAAATCATGGTAATGCTCATAAGCCAATACCAAAGCTAAACTTTATTTTTCAGGTTAAGAGTATTTTCTTTCTATGTCAGACAAGATTTAACTAGCATGTGATATTACATGCCGAGGTGTTTCTCTGCCTGGCTTGTGTAGTACTAAAATTGCACCAAGTCCCACAGGACTAGCATCAACCAGTAATACTGTGCATAGTTCCGGATCAAAATATTTTAAGTTGACTTTTTCCATAAATGCATGTTTACAGTTGTTGTTCCATTTAAATGTTTGCCCTTTTCTGATTAGTTCCCTAAGTGGTGCACTCATAGTGGCTTAATCTTTAACCCCGTTGATGTGGAGGACGGCTCCGGGTTGTCCACCGCACCAGTGCTTGTGTGCTGAGGACAGCTCCAAGCCATCCTAGCACACGAGGCAGGAAATCCCTGTGGTGCGAGTACCAAAGGGCTTTCTTTTGATATATTTTAGCCTTGGGAGCTGGGTAAGAGCTTCCCCAGCTCCCGAGGCTCTTTTTTCTCTTCTCTGAAATGACAATCGGCGCCCGTGACGCGCTGACATCATTTCAGAGAAAGTGAAATGAGCTTTTAAGCTCATTTCACTTTTACTGCTTCAGTGCTCAAGGGCAAATCTCAGCCCCAGAGCACCGAAGCAGATGGGAGAAGGTATGGGTGGAAAGGGAGAATAAGCTATATTAAAATTATATCTTTAAAAATCTAAGTTTCTTTGCAGATCAAATCTCTCATTTGGGCATTTCATGAGTCCTTTGTACATTTTTTATTTTGTTCTGGAAAAGTTATTATTAAATCCTGCACATCATCACCCACTAAATTAAGTGATAGATCTTTTGCCTGTTCATCAGAGTATCTCTTACATGTAGCTTTTAGCAAATGCTCAAATCTCCATCTCAGTTTTCCCCATCTTTGTGCAATTGTTTGTTAGTCTGATATATCAAATGGTAAGGATCTTTGTAAAATCGTGCTTGAAACATTTTCTATGTTCTTCTCATTATACATCTGTATCCATGTTTCTTCTAATTTCGGTATTTATTTTTTCATTTGACATGTTGTTCTCTCCTTTTTGCATCAGAAATTGTGTATTCATTAATTTGTCACAATTTGTATGCAAAATTGACTGTTATTAGATGAAAAATAGGATTTTTAAAATTTGCCTGACTTAAAAATGGCTGCCTCAATATTGGTCTACGTAAGTCACCTGATTTAAAGATGGCCACCAAGATTTTGTTGTTATCTCTTGTTGTTCTGTTCCTGACTTCAAAATGGCAGGTGGGAGGACATTGTTAGTTCTAGCATTACTTTGTTCAAATGATCGCACATGCGTAAGATTATCAGCGTTTGCTGAAGGAGAGAAAAAAAAATGTCGAAAGTGCAGTAAGCAGTTTCTTTTACTTTAACCCCTTGACCGCGATCGGAATTCCGCTCGTGTGCTGGACATTCCGATCGCGGGTGGGGTCGTGACGAGCTCAGCTCGTCATGCGCACAGCGCTACCGCGCAGCATGACGAGCTGAGCTCGTCACGCGCATCGAAGGGGTTAATCAGGAAGCAAGATAGCAATCTGATATAACGCAAGATAGCAATCTGATATAACACAAGATGCGTGGGAGATACTCTAATTGAATTTGCTTTCTTGGTAAAATGCACTCTTACCGCTTCACATGTAGCACAGCACAGGTTGTCTATCGCTCGTCACCAATTTGTGATGTCGTAGGAATAACAAGCAGGTACAGCAGGACTCTGTGACAGGAGATTTATTAGACGTTTCCCTGCATACACCACTGGCGTAATGAAACTTGAGGGGGCCTCCCTGCAAGGTACGTGGAGGGGCCCCCTCCGGGCTCAATCAGGAGCTCTCTGGCAAGAGTGCTGTGCTGAGGGGGCCCCTTGGAGCTTGGGGGCCCCCCCGCACCACGGGGGCCTGTGTAACGCCCCTGGCATACACAGCTCTCTGCTCCTTATCTCGCCACACCAATACAGTAACTGCATTCCTTCAAAACCCAACATTTTAAATCTGCATTCCTACATTCCACAGCAATGTCATTCTACTATAGAATGACATTGCATCATTACAGCTGCATTGCAGAGGCTTCCACCTTCTGAACCTTCATGCATTAAAACCCAAGCTGGCATCATTAACTTTTGCTTTCCAGACCTATTCTGAGAGCTTTCAGTCCATCTCTGATGCTTCTATTAAGAGTTATGGAAGCAAAACTTATTCCGCATTAGCTTTTGGCACAGAAGCCTTTTCAGACATATGTGGGCCATTCCTTAATATTTCACAGTGTGAGGCATATCTTCTACTATTTAATCTCCACCAGAATGCCTTCCAAGCACAAATAAGGCTTGAGCTTGGGCTAATAGATCAACAATTGGCTCAGAACGCAGCCCTTCTCAAATACACATTTTTATTGAGGCAGGCTGAAGCGTCAAGGCGAAAAGCCTTGATCTGGAAGGAGATGCCATTAGGGGAGCAAATGAACGCTTAGGGGCAATCATTATCTCGTGCCCTTCGAACCATGGAGGCTGAATCTCTGTGGGAGCAAAACGTTCTGTACACTAGTTTTTAAAAAGTGTTGAACAAACACGTCAAATGGGCTTCTTTTATTATTAAAAAGAAAAATTCAGCAAAAGGAGCCATGTTTGGCTCATAAATAATAGATATATAAACACCTCCAATCACAATGTTATTTTGCTGAAGCATTCAAGGATCCCTTTAAAATAAGCCAATCACATTTACAGTTCGGTCAATTTTAATCTTACGATCTATATACTAAAATGGTCAGATAAACCTGATTGAGGAGTATGCAGACTGTGCCTACAACAACAACATGAATCACTAACGCACTTATTATGCGCTTGCACCTTCCTGCTGTATGAATGTAGATATTGGCTCTGTAATGTTTTTAACTGATTTGGCATCAGAACCTGTTGCCAAGCAGTAATTATTTGTTTGTATGCAGGGAGAATTTGCTGGGGTGATTATACGAGTCATAAAATTTATGAAAAAAGAGCCATAATGTGGAATATGTGTTAATGCAAAATAATTCAGTTCAGTTTAGGCAGCTAGCAATATAAGACTTTAATGTTTGTATAGAACATTAACATATCGGCATATATCTGATGTGTGTCCGAACTTCGTGCTATTCCCCCTCCTTGTTTACAATGAGTTTTATTTTACCTGTGCT
The DNA here is from genome assembly GCA_963921515.1 of Calotriton arnoldi. NCBI lineage: Eukaryota > Metazoa > Chordata > Amphibia > Caudata > Salamandridae > Calotriton > Calotriton arnoldi. The sequence continues at coordinate 1,302,427 of CAWUFW010001158.1, forward strand.
TTTATAACATGTAGAATGGTTTCAATATCTTTTATCAATTTTAACTATTTTGCATTTTGCTCGATTTGCTGATGCATGTCAATTTTAGCAGCATTTTGCTGAAGCTGGGCACTTTCTTGCACACACTGCACTTTTTGTTTTTCAGAATTGTATGGTTTTTGTTAACTGAAATAAAAGATGCATTCACCTTTATCACCTTTACTTTGACACTTATGTCTAATTACGGGCTAATTTCCCCTGTTCAACAACACTGAAAATCAATAGAGCCCTCTTTTCAGTGAAAGACACATTGTCTAGAAAGTCAATAGAGGAAGATTGTGAGATATATAAAAATCACTGCATACTGACTCAAAATTCCCCTACAGTTGCAGAGATTTCATTATGACACATGAGTGCCAGTACAGTTAGGTAAGGAGCTTTTCTTTTCTAAAACATTTAGAACATAGAAAGGCTCTATATTATCCAGCACACTTCCTAATTCATATACTTCAGATCTACTGCCTTTTTAAAAAATTGTTCACTGATCCATACGAATACTGGCCTTCTATAAATAATATCAACATACAAAAATAATTTTCAAAAAATATCGAGAATACAAAACTCACCATCCTACACATATAACATAAAACATAAATATTAACTACATAAATATAGCCCTAAAAAATATCTAAAAGTCCTATATATTAAAAACCAAAAATTAAGAAATGCTAATTATCGTCAATTCAATAAAACAAATGGAAAAAGACCGAAATGAGAAAAAAAATATATTGTGCACCAAAACATCACTATATCGTTATTGCGGTTACTTGACACCCCATTAATATGGTATCTGCTTTTTCTCATGCTTTTTATATGTGATTCTCCATTCTCTTGGAAAATTAATAAAAATAATCCAACAAAAAAACATCACTATATGTATATATAATTCTTTAAAACAAAATATGTAAATGTTAGTGGGAGGCAAGATGGCGCCCGCAACGCCGGTCGCCTAGCCAGCGTTCCTAGACTTCCCCTCCCTTGTGTGAAATCCGCTTCCCCTGTATCCCCCGCAGCCATGGAAGATTAGTAATTACCTCCGGCTCCCGCAAGGCATGTTTTGGTGCTTTTTGGCGGCCCCCCGGTCCTGGACACGACGGCTTCTCAGTTCTGTCTGGCGTCCTCCCCGACTTCCGCATTTCCGTCGTGCGGAGGAGAGCTGCTTCTGGGTTGGGGGGGAGCTGACCCGGCTGGGCTTCCCGCTCCGATGCCTCCGAAGTCTTTGCGAGGGAAACCTCGCACTACAATGGATGCAGCTGGTACCGCCAAGGGCGGCTCGATTCAACAACGGGGCAGCAAGAATGGCACTACAGGAGAAACTGCGGAGAAGAAACGAGAAGGCGCGCAAGGTGAAGACTGTGGTAAGTGCAATATACCCTCTGTTTTTACCTGCGAGGGGAAAAAACAGCACTACAACCCTCAAAAAGATGCAGGGGGACCGGTAAGAGTGACTAGTAAACCTGTGAACCCCTCTACGAGCCAGGGACAGGCTGAAGGGGACACTGGCTACCCTGATACTAACCAGCCCAGCAAGCATAAGAGTCAGATTAACAAAAATAGTGATGATCTCGTTAATGCTGGTGTCAGGGGATGTGAAGCCCACTGCTCTGCTACCCCTGTCACGGAGGATGCCTCCAAAAAGCACACAGGACCTAATAATACCACCGAGGAAGCTTGGAGCAGTACTACAACAAAAAAGCATTTGCAATGCAATAGGTCTCGCTTTTGCGAGAGTTTGAGCTATTCGCATTATAAATGACAATGCCTTTTATTTATCTGTTTTGAAAACTTGCAAGAGGTGCGTAAACATGCACTGTGTACTTATAGCCGTTGCTTACGAGAAGCAAGGCTGGCAATAACTGCGCCTCGTTTACTGCCAGCCTTGCTTCTCGTAAGCAAGGACTATCTGTCTAAAGTGCGTGTTTACGCACCGCTTGCAGGTTTTCAAAACACATAAATAAAAGGCATAGTCATTTACAATGCCAATAGCTCAAACTCTTGCAAATGCGAGACCTATTGCATTGCAAATGCTTGTTTAAATGGGCACCAAGTTTACACAGGCGTACAGTTTTAATCATACAAACTACGTATCGCACAAACGGTGTGGGAAACTAGTTTCAGTGAATATTCATCATTTACACACCACAATGTGTCATGATCAGATCACAATCTTTTACATCCCTCATCAGAACTCCAAAGATATGCGTTTCATTTCTGCAGATATATTTTGCAGGTAGTCAAATGTTGTGCACTAGAACAAACACTACATCCTACAGCCTTTCCTTTCACACTCCCGGTACCCAGCTAGATTGTCACCCTTCACTTTAAAAACTCCCCTCACTTTACAGCCGGAAAGAAAAGCGAGCACTGTCCCAAGGTTCAAAGATGAAGATGAAGCAGCAACGTGTCAGAAGACAGGCCGACATTTGACCTCTGTCCTTCAAAGCACAGCAAAAGTGACAAGATAAAAAGTAGAGGCGCGTTCACCTTCTGAACTTTAGTATGGTTATTATGGGGTGCAGCCCCCCGCCCCCACTTCCAGCACCTATGGGCAGGCCCTGCCAGTTATTGTACTAACGGGTGCACTAGCTGAAAGATCACATCGTCACGTGACACTTGTTTGTTTGGCCAATCCCCTTTTAGAGACCCCCACCTCCCCCCGCTTTTTTCGTCCCAGTTAAAGCCCTGCTAACACCCTTTCTCGTAAGCGCGATATAAAAACTTAACAGCCCAGAGATTGGGTGAGGGGTTCTATTTTACTTTATTTGGGCAAGTTAGGAATTGATAAATAAGGTGCTTGTGTAGCAGTCCAGCTTCGCGGCGCTTTAAGTGAGAGGTTTTCGGCCAACTCAGTGATTGCCGCTCACTCACTATCCTCGAAAGGGTGAAAAAAAGCTGAGGGCGGTTCTCAGCGGAAGCCACTAACCCACCGAGCCACAGCTTTCTGAGCGTGAAAGGCGCCTTAAATGTTAAACAGCTTGCGGCTGCAGGTGCATTACCTACTGAGCGAAGACAAGCGTTTGCACTGGCGCGTCGTAATTTGAGGCTTACCGGGTCATTTTACACAGAAGAGGATAAACCGATTCTAAAACTTTAAATGACCAGCCTACTCTAGTCCAGGGTGGGGAGCTAGTGAACCCCAACATCGCCCGAGGAAGTAGAAGCAGGAACATGTGTCAAAGCCATCGTTCGCCCACAAAAACACACACCTCGAGACCTGATAAACCCCAAGAGTACCGATAGCGGCCAGAGGCCAGACACTCACCTGCAGAGTGTTGCCACAGTCCTGCAGCGCGCTCAGGAAAGTCAGTGTTGTTTGCATTTTCTTCCATGACTGGGTGTGCTACCCTGGTCTATGCCAGGTGCACACAACGGTGGGTGCTCTGCGGTGCAGACATAAAAAAACAAGCTGAACAACGGAGGCCACATCGCGGGGCGCACTCCCTGCCTCCGGTGCAGATGGCGATGAAACTGGAAGTCAGGCAGCCTTCGTTGGGACGTGGGCGGGGCCTGCCAGAGAAACAGGAAGGATTCGCACTGCAGGCTCCATGCTGAAGTCCCGGCCCCATCAGAGGGACAGGGCGAAGAGCGAGGCAGACTGCATGGCACCAGAGGCAAGACGGGGCTCCCGAGTGGTGAGGAGACCCCTGCGGCGCCGAGGAGAGACGCCGGAGTCCTGAACTAGCCGGTGAGTGAGGGCTTGGCGCATTGCCGGCTGAAGGACACGCCATGAGCGTGCACATCGGCTGTCTGAAAGAGACGCCGTGAGCGTGCACATGGCCTGTCCGGGTGCCGTGAGATGTGCACGCGTATGGTGCAGGAGTTGTGAGAACGCCGCGAGCCGTATGCGTGCACATCTCCTGTCTTGCCATACGCGTGCACATTTCCTGTCCCGCTTCCGACCCAAGTCGGCAACAATAGATCTCGCATAGGTCTTGCTCCAGGGGGGTGTCCCCGAGTAGTGGTCATGGTAAGACAAGCAGCTTGTATCCCGAGGATCAGGACCAAGGTACTGATACATTGGAAGCCACCCTACGGACAGTACGCAAGAGGTATGAGCTTGGCAAGAGTCCTATACACGCCGGGGGGCAACGATGCCCTGGTATGGGACTACTCATTTTTGGCTGGGCTAGGGACAGACGGGGGGTTTGCAACTAAACATACAAGGGAAAGCTCGGTGGAGAAGCCTGAAGATGTTTCACTGGCTGTGATTTACCAAAGCATTATGGCACATAGAGAAGAAACTCGTATGGAAAGTCAATGGACCCAAGGCGCCTGTCGCAAACTTCAGAATTCTATAAGACGCATTGCGAAATCCTGTTCTGAATTCGCAGAAAGGTTCAATGAGGCAGAAGCCCGGATTTCTAATCTGGAAGATGTGCTGGCAGCTCAAAAGGCTGTGACAGAGTCAATGCGCGTATCAAAAGAGGACACATAGTGGAAGCTAACGGATCTTAAAAACCGTCTTCGGCGAAATAATCTGAGAGTCCTGGGGATCTCAGAGGGCACGGAGGGACAGGATGTTCGAAAGTTCATTGTTGACCTTTTTATTGAAGCCTTCCCCTAGCTCCTGCAGTGGGATTGGAATCAGGAGATACAAAAAGTGCATAGATTCCCGTTCTCACAATGCACGAGACCAGGACAAACTACCTCTAGACCCAGAGCAATCCTAATATCCATCAATAACTTCTTGGCTTACCAAGCAGTGTATGAACTGGCACGTCCAGACAGACAGAGGGTTGGAAGGGGGTCAGAATTCTTTGTGAGACCAGATTTTTGCCACCAGACGATGGAAAAACGATGGCAGTTGCGACAGCTTATTTCTCTATTTCAGGGCAAAGGGGCCCAAGCATTTTTACTCAACCTTGCTACGTTGAAGGTCATATATAATGAGCATACTCGATTTGTCACCTCTGAAGTGCAGGCCAAAGAGTATCTACAATCTATTAAATAGGGCTTAGGTATATAGGCACACTCTCTGTCTTATACGTCTCTTTTTGTTCTACCGTCCCGTTTATTCTTTCTATTTTTTTTTCTCTCTCTTCACTTTCTCTTTGAATATAGGGATATGGTTTATTATGTTGGTTGATGTTCAAAAATATGTGTGTGGGGGGATCACCCCCGGTTACGTGAGCTACCCATCACAGGGACCATTGGTCCTAATGCCTCATTGTTGGGTGAGTGGGGGTGGGTGCAGGCCGCTTTGGAAGCCCCGCGATGGTGGGGTGGGGAGGAGGATTGGGTTGGGGGCATGAGGGGGGCTGGGGTAGCACAGAGGATGGCAGGAGGGGAGGGGGCAGGGGGGTTGAGAAAAAGCAATCCATAATAAGTGGAAGATAGAGGTGCATAGGTGCGTGAAATTATGTGGCAGGGTCAGCAATCGGAGAGAGCTGACAGTATATGATGCCCTCAGGATTGCGTATCTGCTCCTTTAATGTTTGTGGGCTAAATAACAATGGGAAACGACAACGGGTGGCTGCTGAATTCCGGGTGATCCAACCCGATTTGGTGTGTTTATAGGAAACCCACATTCCGTGGTGTAAACGGAAGATCTTAACTGAAGTAGCCTATTCGCTATTGACCTGCACACAACAGTCTACTACGAATCGTGGGGTGGCCATTTTGGCCAAACACAGGATCCAGGGCACGGGCAAAATATTGGTGGATAAACAAGGCTGGTGGACTATCATTGAATGTATGTTGGGGCTGTTAAGTTTGCCCTGTGCTCAGTCTATGGGTCTTACTTGGATGAGGCATCTGTACTGGAGGGACTCAATTTAGAACTAGCATCATGGCCCACCCCACTGATCTTGTGTGGGGACTTCGATATTCACCTGGGCTGTCAGGACTTACAGGCAGGCTGGAAGAAATATAAGGGCAGGAAAACCAAAGTTTTTAACGCACTACAGCACCTTCTATGGGATCATGGCTTGACTGATGCATGGGCCGCATTACGGGACCCAGACCCTGGTTTTACCTTTTATTCCCACCCACATAACAAATTAGCGCAGCTAGACTATTTCTTCATCTCATCGGCATTACTTGCGGGGGCTAAACTTCAGGTTTATCCAAGGATTACTGCGGATCATGGTCCACTGGTGATGGATATTTTGATTAGTAATACATTCTCCTCTCCGAGATCTTTCTCATTTGATGGGAAGCTCCTAATGGACGTAGCATTTGTTAATCACATGAATAACTGGAGTAGGCGATTCTTAGAAATCAACCGCAATTAGACCTCACGCGCTTATGTGTGGGATGCTTTAAAGGTAGGGTTTAGGCGGGAGGTCCTGAGCTTTGGACTATATAAACAGAGACAACTGAAAGTGGTGGTCCAAGACTTATATGGAAAACTTAAAGCAGCCGAAGAGAACCTTATGCGGGGAATAAAAGCTGATGTTGACACCACCCCACTGCAAACCGAGGTCGCCCGTAGTGAAGCCAAAATCAACCTACATTGGAGTAAGTAAATAGCCATTAAATACAAGCTGTATAAGGAAGAGAGCTATGAGTTTGGGGAGGCTGCTGGGCGCTGTCTTGCACAAAGGCTCCGCTCTAAGGAAGCGGCGCAGAGAATTAAGGCTATGAAAGACACACAGAGTAAGATAGCTGATACCCCCCCTGAGATTTTGAGCGTCCTTCATACTTTTTTGGAGGATTTATATACAGAAGACAATTGTATGGGGCAGACAGGTGAGGCTCTCCTTCAGGGTCTAAACAGTGAAATACTGGGCCTGGATGAAGCAGCCATTCTGGACACCCCTATTACTATAGAGGAGCTTTAGGAGGCAATAAATAAATTAGCCATTGGCAAAGCGCCCAGTCCAGATAAGCTACCCCTGGAAGTTTATAAAACCTTCTTCCACAAATTAAAAACGGATATGTTGGCTACCTTGCAGCAAGCGCAACTTGGGGGTGCGCCGCCATCTTGGGATGAGGCAAATATTATTGTTTTTAAAAAAAAAAGGATTGGCCTGCAGATCTTCCTGGGTCCTATTGACCTATTTCCCTGGTGAACTGCGATGGGAAGATCTATGCCTAAGTTTTGGCATCCCGTTTGGCTAGGGTTATTACTCCACTGGTTTCGATACGACAACATGGGTTTATACCCACCAGGGGCACGGTCAACCACATTAACAGGGTGGTGACCCTGTTTGATGCAGCCAATCTGCAAGGTACCACGCTCAGCCTGGTACTGTTAGATGCCAAAAAAGCGTTTGACTGTGTCTCCTGGGATTTTTTTTATGGGCGGTTTTGTGGAATTTGGGGTTTGGTCCTAGTTTCATAATTCGATTCAAGTTATGTATAACATCCCCAAGGCTAGAATCTGTATATTGGGCCTAAAGTCTGAACCAGTGCGCATATTGATAGGCACGAGGCAGGGCTGTCCATGCTCCCCATTGCTATTTGCGTTATATATAAATCCCTTTTTAACTATGTTGGAGGGGAGCCTGAGGACTAAATCCGTTGTTTGTAGACAAGAGCAGTTCCGAGTGTTTACTTATGCAGATGATATAGCAGTTGTAACATCTGACCCAGCTATAGCGATACCCGAGATAGAGCAACTTGCGCACAGGTTTGGGTCTGTGTCAGGTTACAAACTCAATACATCTAAAACACAGATTATCTGTACAAACCAAGCCTGCAGCGGAGACCCTAGAGTGACCGATGAGGTGACATATTTGGGTATTAGAATTAGGACATGCTTAAAGGAATTGGTGGAGGTTAACTGGGGCTCTATTCTCACTAGTGTTAAACAGCAATCAGAGAAAGTTGAGTGCCTTCATTTGTCATTGGTGGGGAGCTGTAACGTCCTAAAGATGACCATTTTGCCTAAAGTGCTTTACTATTTTAGATCTGTACCGCTAGAGCTTACTCGGGGACAGCTACAACAGCTTCAATCACACTGCACTAGGTTTCTATGGGCCCAAGGGAAACCGGGCAGAGCAATGGACTTTATGACATTACCCCGGGAGAAAGGTGGCTGGGCTGTCCCCGACTTTACACTCTATTACTATGCCTGTATATTGCAACATATGCGGATAATGTTAACAGGAGAGGAGGTCGGAAATATTTCCGAGACCCCATCTATATATCAGATGTCGCTGGGTGTGGAGGCCAAGAACTGCCTATTCAAGATGCCAGAATCTAGCTATTACAAAAAGACCCGCTTTAAGGTTTTAGCAACTGCTTTTAAGGTCTGGAAGGCGGTACGGAGAAGGTTTCAGATGGAGGGGGTTTGTCACTACACACCCATAGCCGCATCAACTCTATTACCTGCTGTCTTTTGGGATAGGATAGTAGACAGGTGGAGAGGTAAAGGAATTTTATACATAGGTGATCTGTACAAGAATGGAGACCTTCTCTCCTTTGCAATATTGGCTGATAAGTACAATCTCCCTAAAACGAAATTTTTACGTTTCTACAAATGCGTGATTTGTTATCTAAAAAGCAGAGGGTCATAGAGCCGAACCCTTTGGTCGAGGCCATTAGATGCAAAAATCGGATTGGGGTTTTATATAACTGCCTGCTGGACACGCAGAGGGATGACTTAGAGGCTCAAAATCTTAAATGGGATAACCAATTGGTGTGCTGAGGTGTCTGTGTGGAGCAATCGATTGAAATGGCTGGGAGGATTTTAGTTTCTGCTAATTTAAAGGCACAGCACTTTAAAACTCTGTTTAATCCGTATCATACCCCTGCTAAAATGCTGAAGTGGGGAGGAGCTAATGATGGGAAGTGTTTCCGCTGTGGCGCAGAGTTGGCAGATATCGTACACATCTTCTATACGTGTGGGCAACTGACTCAATTAGTGGGGCATATGGAGAAGTTTCTCTTGGAGATCACAGGGGTTGGAATAAGAATCATGCCGCCCACTATGTTGTTGGGCATAGGGGATGGAATGACTGAGGGGCAGCCGGCCTATGATTTTCGCTATCTGATTTTTATGGCTGTGGCTGTGGCACGGATCTCTATAGCCTCTATGTGGTTACAGAAGGAAATCCCGACCTTTGAGATGTGGAGAGCTAGGTTTTATGTTATTTTTAACTTGGAATACAGTCTCTACTCTCTCAAAGGGTCATGTACACGGAAATTGGGCCCACAGATATGGGGCCCCATGATTGAACATATGAAAGACTAGTATAAATATTTTTTATAATTATGCATTATTACATTTCCTTCACCCTCTGTAATTTATCATGTTTTTACCCTGCTGATGAATTGCCCTTTTTTATGACCTTGGTGTATCTCAACACATGTGTCTAATGATTTGACTTTGTATTTATACACGTTATGGATTGCAATAAAAAAATAATATGTATATGTCTATATATATATATATATCTATATCTATCTATATATATATATATATATATATATATATATATATATATATATATATATATATTTTTTTTCCACCAGACCCTTTGTTCTCACAAAGTCGTGGTGCACACTCGAGTATAAGATTCTCAAAATTGCTTTATTGTTCTTGCACGCGTTTCGGCCATGACGGCCTTTGTCAATGTCAGCCTGACCAACATTATTTCAAGCTTATATACACGTCATATCCTTTAGTTCAATATCAACAGTGAGAGCGGACTTAAAACCAATGCTCTTTTGTCTGAGTCAGCGCGGCCATTTTAGAGTGGTCAAAACATACCAAAATACATGTATGCCGTATTCGTATGTCAATTAATTAATTTAAATAGTCATATCAATAGTTCTCATACAGTGTTACTTAATGACATGATTATATCAAACCGTATGTGGGGAATACCAACAAAAATTCATACATTTATTTACAATCTATCACGCCCAGGATGGGCTTAAAGTTCATGTAGCATATATTTGGCCATAATGGCAAGAATTCATATCTCCCCACATTTGTTACTAATCACGCCCTGAATGGGCTACGTTGTATAACCATAATGGCCACATAATTATTGACGACAAGATCCATTTAAAAAAAAAAAACTCTCTAACATGTTCAAATATGAAAGTGACGTGTACAATGGGACAATAATTAAAACTATATATGAAAGTGAGGAAGGAAAGCGAAAAATATACCAATATACAGGGGACAGGAGGGGGAGAGGGATAATATTCAAAAATAGACACAAATGTATGTATAAAAATACGCAGAACCTGTTCTTCTCATTTATTAATAGTCATAAATGGCCTAACCAATATGAACCCATAATTCCTCTTCGCTATTAAGTCCATATGGGACCAAGGTTCGAAGTTCAATTATATATTTAGACTCCAGTTGCCTTAGAGCTCTTACTCTGTCACTGCCTCTCTCCAGAGTTGGTACCTGATCTATACAAAAGAAACTTAGCAATTGGCTGTTACTTTTGTGTTGCTCTGCAAAATGTCTCGCAACTGGATAACTGCTATCCTTCCTGCTTATCGCACGCATGTGCTCCAGGACTCTCTTTTTTGCTTGGTGTATCGTGCTTCCCACATAACGCAGGTTGCACGGACACACCAAACAATAAACAGTGAATTCTGTGTTACAGTTGACTAGTTTAGTTATTTGTTTGTTTGAGTCTCTTCCTGGAACCTGAAACTCTTTGACCTTGTTACTTCTCCTACAAGCCTTGCATTTGAGACAAGGATAAAAACCCTTTATGTCTGAGATACTCTGTTGCTTACACTGAAATGGCTATGCACCAGTAGATCCTTGAGAGAGGTATTTCTTCTATAAGTAATACTTGGATGGTGTGTGATAGTTTTACCAATTACACCATCTGCCTGAAGGGTACCCCAGTGTTTCCCCAAGATCTGGCGTATTTCTCCAGAATTTGTGGAATACGTCAATATTAATCTGGTTTTCTCATCATTTGTCTCTCTTGGTGCAAACATGAAAAATTTGCCAGAGACCAGTTTGACTAAGAATCTGGCAGAGTTCTGACATTTGCTAAAAAGTTTGACTTGCCAAGAAAAGCAATACAAGACGCCAAAAAAACGAATGTTACCTCAGCAAGAGACACCTCTGAATCTGAATTAGAGACTGACCAATCCGAACCTGAAGGAGGCAGTGGAAGATTATCTGAGAATATAGGGGGTAAGACAAATTTTCCCCAGGACTATCAAGTGATACAGCAATCATGGCGCCAACTCCCGCAAAGATCACTACCCCCAGAACAAGAAAAAGAAAATCCAGACAGAGCAAAAAAAGAAACAAAACAACAATATACTCCCAGGTAACCAGGAGCAAGAGAGGGACCTTCAGGAAATAGTAACAAATGATCTGACAATAGTGAACCTATCAAAAAGACAATTAACAACTACCGAAACCCGTGTGCTACGCAAAGGACTTTCTTTTTGTCCCACAAATAGATGGGATTATGTACAAACACGTATAGATCTCTATCTATTTATTAGGAAGCTGAAACTAAAGAAACTCTTCCAGGGGAAAATCATGAAATCTAAAAGTGAAACAGGAAATATCTCAGACCCGACAGACATTTTGACGGGAAATGATTTACCAGCATTGAGAGCTCTGCATGATTTGGGTGACGAATTATCAGACAGAGGAGAAGTTCCAGCTGTCGATGAAATGGAGTTCCTGGAACAAATCGAGCTAGCTCAAGCAGGTGCCACTAGCCACTTGAAACAAAAGTCGAAATTTATTCCCAGGACAGCCTTCGACATGATAGACAGCTTTCACGAAGTTGTTATTACGGATCTGGACAAATTGAGAAAAAAATTCAAAGAGAACGGGAAGAAGCGACAGAACATCTCTTTGAAAGAACGACAAGTGATCAAAGTTTTGCAAGATGACCCGACAATAGTGATAAAACCGTCGGATAAGGGCGGGAATATTGTCATACAAGATAGAGTTTCCTATCAGGAGGAGGTTCTAAGACAATTAAATGACACTATTTGTTATGCAAAGATTTCTAGAAAAAATATAATGACAGCATTATGGAGTTCTATAGTATGATTGACTTTTGGAGGGATAGAGGTATACTGGGTCAAGATGAGTATGGGTTTATAAAAGTAGATCATCCCATTACCCCCACCTTTTATCATATCCCCAAAATCCACAAGAACAACAGAAGACCCCCTGGACGACCAATTGTGTCCTCTAAGGGGAGCCTTTTGGAGAACACTTCAACATTTGTCAATGCAACTCTCTGTCCCTTTGTATATGATCTGGTTTCATTTGTAAAAGACAGTACAGAATTTATCAAATTAATCGCCAACATCGCTTGGGAGGAGTCTTTTCTTCTAGTAACCCTTGACATTACAAGTCTTTACACCTGCATTAATCATGAGCAAGGTCTAGAGGCGGTTAAAACCTTCTTGAAAACCAAACCTTTAAAGTACACAGAGCACAACAATATGGTGATGCAATTCATGTCTTTCTGCCTACACAACAACATTTTCACTTTTGGTGATCAACTCTATATTCAGAAACAGGGCACCGCGATGGGCACGTGCTTCGCCCCCAGCTATGCAAACTTGTTCGTTGGCTGGTGGGAGAAGCACGTGGCCTGGGCTGGTGACAATGAGATATGGGCACAGAAAGTGGCCATCTGGGCCCGTTATAAAGACAACATATTTTTCGTCTGGACAGGCTCCCGTGCTGAGTTGGAAAAATATATAGACCATCTAAACATTAATGAGAATAACCTGCACTTTTCTAGCAATGTTAGTTCCCGTGAGGTTGCGTACCTAGACCTGTTGGTTTATGTGAGTGGTAAACAGCTGAAAACGAAATTGTTCCGTAAGCCAACTGCGGGAAATGCAATACTGCATTACACCAGTCAGCACCCACGCTGTTTAGTAAACAGCATCCCCTATGGGGAGTTTCTCCGTTTAAAAAGGAATAGTACTACAGCACAAGATTATAAAACTGTTAAAAATCAGGGTGTGAAACAATTCAGCCAAAGGGCTTACCCGATAAAAACTTTACAGGCAGCTGTAGTGAGGGCGAACCAAAGGAAGAGAGAGGAACTCCTCAATAAAACACCAAGAGAGAGTAATGATGAGATAACCAGATTAATATTGACGTATTCCACAAATTCTGGAGAAATACGCCAGATCTTGGGGAAACACTGGGGTATCCTTCAGGCAGATGGTGTGATTGGTAAAACTATCACACACCATCCAAGTATTACTTATAGAAGAAATACCTCTCTCAAGGATCTACTGGTGCATAGCCATTTCAGTGATAGGCAACAGAGTTTCTCAGACATAAAGGGTTTTTATCCTTGTCTCAAATGCAAGGCTTGTAAGAGAAGTAACAAGTTCAAAGAGTTTCAGGTTCCAGGAAGAGACTCAAACAAACAAATAACTAAACTACTCAACTGTAACACAGAATTCACTGTTTATTGTTTGGTGTGTCCGTACAACCTGCGTTATGTGGGAAGCACGATACACCAAGCAAAAAAGAGAGTCCTGGAGCACATGCGTGCGATAAGCAGGAAGGATAGCAGTTATCCAGTTGCGAGACATTTTGCAGAGCAACACAAAAGTAACAGCCAATTGCTAAGTTTCTTTTGTATAGATCAGGTACCAACTCTGGAGAGAGGCAGTGACAGGGTAAGAGCTCTAAGGCAACTGGAGTCTAAATATATCATTGAACTTCGTACCTTGGTCCCATATGGACTTAATAGCAAAGAGGAATTATGGGTTCACATTGGTTAGGCCATTTATGACTATTAATAAATGAGAAGAACAGGTTCAGCGTATTTTTATACATACATTTGTGTCTATTTTTTAATATTATCCCTCTCCCCCTCCTGTCCCCTATATATTGGTATATTTTTCATTTTCCTTCCTCACTTTCATATATAGTTTTAATTATTGTCCCATTGTACACGTCACTTTCATATTTGAACATGTTAGAGAGTTTTTTTTTTAAATGGATCTTGTCGTCAATAATTTTGTGGCCATTATGGTTATACAACGTAGCCCATTCAGGGCGTGATTAGTGACAAATGTGGGGAGATATGAATTCTTGCCATTATGGCCAAATATATGCTACATGAACTTTAAGCCCTTCCTGGGCGTGATAAATTGTAAATAAATGTATGAATTTTTGTTGGTATTCCCCACATATGGTTTGATATAATCATGTCATTAAGTAACACTGTATGAGAACTATTGATATGACTATTTAAATGAATTAATAGACATACGAATACGGTATACATGTATTTTGGTATGTTTTGACCACTCTAAAATGGCCGCGCTGACTCAGACAAAAGAGCATTGGTTTTAAGTCCGCTCTCACTGTTGATATTGAACTAAAGGATATGACGTGTATATAAGTTTGAAATAATGTTGGTCAGGCTGACATTGACAAAGGCCGTCATGGCCGAAACGCGTTTGTCAGCGACGGGGCAAGAACAATAAAGCAATTTTGAAAATCTTATACTCGAGTGTGCGCCACGACTTTGTGAGAAAAGAGGGTCTAGTGGAAAATTATCGCAGTGCACCGCTGCTACGTGGCAGCACCCACCCGGAAGTGAGCGGCGGGTTGGTGAGGACTGTTAAAACAATATATATATATATGTATATATATATATTCACCAGTTATAGTTATCTCTGGTAGCTATAACTCGTGCCCTAAGGTAGCTCTAACTCGCTATCAATGACGTCATAGAACATGTCATGAGTGATATGGGAGATAGTTAGCCTGCATGGCGAGAACGCGAGTTGTAGTTAATTTAGGGCACTGAGTTATAGTTACAATAGATAACTGTACCTGGTGAATTTCAGTGTTTTTTTTCAGTTTAAAATGCTGCGCTGTCACTGAAATTTTCACTTAACAATAACGCCACTTTAAGCTTTGCTTTTTTTCACTGAATTTTGGGGTTTCTCATTGTTAAAAAGGTGAAGGGGTGCCTGCGCCCCCTAAGTCTCTAGTGGCCCATAGGGCCTCATCCCTGGGGCCTTTTATTTAAAAAAGGGGAGGGGAAATATGGCCCCCCTCCTTAAGCCACTAATGGCCCAGGGAACCCCATCCCTGGGTGTTTTTTTGTTTTTAAAAAGGGGAGGGGGTGGACAGCCCCCCTCCCTAAGCCACTATTGGGTCATCTCCTGTGGTCAAAATATATATTATATGGGGAGAATGCACTCTGCCCCCTCAACGAGCCTTTAGAGGCCTCAGGGACCCTAACGCCCGGGGCCAAAAACATTGATATCAGTGTGTTGGGGTATAGATGCATGGCCCCTCTCGCTGAGCACAAATATTCCCTAGGGACCTCATCCCCAAGTGCCAAAGAATAATAATAGGGGAGGGGGCACCTGGCCCCTCTCTCCGAGCTTTAAGAGGCCCATGGACTCCAACACCTGGGGGTCAAAACATTTATTTTAGGCGAGGTGGCACTTACCCCTCTCCCCGAGCCCAAATTGGCCCTGGGGACCCCATCCCCCAGGGCCAAACACAAATCATAGGGAGGAGGGCATGTAGCCCCACTCCCTAAGCCTTATGAGGCCCCACGCACCCCATTCTTCTCGGCCTTTCCACTGGGGCCTTTTACAATCTAAGTGGGTGCCCAGTGCTTATCCAGGGCATCCACTTTATTGTTGAGGGCTGTGGGGGGAGCCCCAGGACCCCAGCAGCCTCAGTCGGCTCCAACACAGGAATCAGGATTGCTCCCGCCCGGAAGGAGCAGCTATTTCGGCTTGCTCCGATCAGGTGGGAGCAATAACATTTTCCCTTCCCGCAAGAGGAAAGTGTGCTTCCACCTTCCTTGCCCTGGGGGATGGGGTCACAGGGCCCATTTGGGCTTATGGAGGCGGGCCGCACACCCCCTCCCTTCAAACGAATGTGCTTGGCCCTGGGGGATGTGGTCCCTGGGGCCGTTACAGGCTTGGTGATGGGGGCTGTGCACCCTCTCCCCTAGTAATACATTTTTGACCCCATGGGATGAGATCCCTGTGGCCTCTTAAGACTTGGGGAGTGGGGCCACATGCCCCTTACCTTATTGATTAATTTGACCCTGGGAGATTGGACCCCCGGGGCCCATCTCTGGCTGGCGGAAAGGAGCCACATGACCACCTCCCCAAAATAATTACATTTAAGCATCAACAGGTATTTTTTCTCTTTGTAATGCCGCAAGACTCCCATGAGCCTTGCTGGACTCGCGTGAGATTGCACCTTTAAAAATAAAATCATTTTGGCCCGTTGGGGGCCCCACAGGGCCCAAGGAAACAGGGTATCTCTACCCTGCCCCTTATGTTTTATTTTTATATATAACCTCTGGATATGGGAGTAAGTTCCCCAGTCCTGTAATGGCTGCCCGCAACATTTTTCCTCATGTTGCAGGCGACCAATCAGAGCCTAGCTCCCCCAAGATCCTTGCTCCCATGGGAGCAAGTTGGCCCCAGGGTAAAAAAGCCCCCGGACCAATCAGAAGACTAGGGGGCATATTTGCAAGGTGATTGCGCCACTGGAACATCACTTTTTACGATGCTTCAGTGGCACAATGCCCTGCTCCATATTTACAAAGTGGCGTTATCGTACCCTTTCATTCAGGTATCTGCATGAAAGGGGAGTCCAATGGGTGTTGCTGTGGGCATTCCACCGCAACACCCATTGCTTTTTGATGCTGCCCAAGATTTACATGAATGTGTAAATCTGAGGCAGTGCCAAAAACTAAAGCCACTGAGAAGCAGACATTAGAGTGGTGCAACGAGGAGAAATACTTTTATTTCTCCTCGTTTTTGCTCTTTCTATGTGTGCTGCATTCGGAAGCACACATAGAAGGAGAAAAACCCTTTGACTGTATATGTGCAGAAAGGTATCCCTTCCAGGACATAAACAATCATCTCGGCAACGCAAGGACCCATGCACCATGGTGCAAGGGTGCCTGTGTTGCAGGGAATCATCCCTGCAACGCAGGGACCGTTGCACCATGGCACAAGGGTGACTGTTGGCGCTAGGCAGCTTTATTTAGCACCGGCACAAGGGTAAACACAGGGGTGTGCCTTATTCTTGTGAATAGGACACATCCTTGCTTTTTTTAAATGACACTGCTCAGCGCTGCTAAATTGCTTGCAGCACTGCGCGGTGCCATTTCTTTGTGAATATGCCCCTAGATTTGTTATAATCAACAGTCCATATATACAAATATTTTTGGAGCCTAATATCTCTATAACTGCTGAACCGATTTACACCGAATCACAACAAAGCCCGCTTTCTGGACCAAGATCTAGCTTCCTGCCAAATGTGGGGTAAATGTGTTGAACAGTTTTTGCAGCAGCGCTGCCTAGAAAAGTCTGTGGCGAATGCATTCCTATTTTGAGTTTTTGGGACCTCCCTAATTTCTAGGCCCCACTTGACGAACCACCCAAAACTTTCCAGGAATGAGCTGAGGTGCATGAACTTTTTTTAGAAAGTTTTGTGAAGATTTGTCAAACTGCGCCAAAGTGATTTGCAAACCAAAAAATGCCCTGTGTCTGGAAAAGCAGAAATAACTATAACTACCTTGTGGCAATCGCCACTAGGTAATCTCTCTATCTATTAATCTATCTATCTATCTATCTATCTATCTATCTATCTATCTATCTATCTATCTATCCATATATTCACTGAAAAGAAACCAAAGGTTAAACTAACGTTATAGTAAGGTGTGATTAAAAGATCTGTTTTTGTAAAAAAAAACTAAGAAATTCACTGAAGAACACAAACGGTAAAGAAACGTTATAGCTAGGTGAATTTGTCAGTGACAACATTAATGTTTTGAACTAAAAAAAACACAGAAATTTACCAGTTATAGTCCCTCAGAGTCCCCCACATGGGGCCTAGGGGGGCAGTGTATCCATACCCTGTTCCCTTATATAATGTTTTTTTAAAGTTCAGGACAGGGGACGAAGGGGCAGTTGTATGACCACTTCGTTTTGCAAGTCTCTAATTGCGATTTTTTGCGACACGCAATTAGGGACTCGCAAAATGCGGTGTACTAATGTGTCTCAGACACATTTAGAGATTCCCAATGGGGTCGCAAATGCCTACCTCATCAATATTCATGAGGTAGGTCGCAATTTACGACCCATTGGGAATGGCCTATAATCAAAGGGAGACCACCATGTCTGTGATTGCTTTTTTAAATAAAGCAATTTACCTTAAAGGAAAACAAGATGCATTTAAAAAAGAAAAATGAAAAGTTTCCTTTTAATTTTTTAAGAGTAGGCAGTGGTCCGTTTGACTACTACCTGCTCTTAAAGAAAGTTGGCACCACCATACGCAAAGGGGAAGGGGTCTCTTGGGGACCCCATCCCATTTGCGAATGGGTTACCACCTCCTACATGGAATCAGTAAAATATGAATGTTTTGTGACTGTATTCCGGTTGCAAAACATTCATACATGCCCCTGCAGCTCGCTATCAGGAAGGGACGCCCTTTAAACGCCCCTTCCTAATACCGACTCGCAAACCCTATTTTGCGAGTTGGTAATAGGTTACTGACTCACAAAATAGGATTAGTACATGTGAAAAGACTCTTAAGTGGTCTACATCTGGCCTTAGTCCCAGAGTCCTGTAATTGCTGCCAGCAACATTTTTTCCAAGTTGCAGGCAGACAATCAGAGCGCTCGCTCCCGCAGGAGTCTGACTCCTGCGAGAGTGAGATGGTTCAAGGGTAAAAATCTCCCTGGGCCAATCAGAATGCTTTATTTCTTCAAATTAGGTTTGAGGGACTCTCGTGAGAGTCTCTCAAACCTAATCGTCCTGATATACAAATAGATTTGAACCGTAATTTGACAAAAACTACTGAACAGATTTACACCAAATCACAAAAAGCACAATCTGCAGACCAAGATCTAGCTTTCTGCCACATTTGGTGTAATTCAGTTAAGCAGTTTCTTAAAGAAATGTAGGGAAAAAGCCTGGTAATTTTGTGTTTTGGGACCCTGCTTTTTCTCAACCTCCGCTTGATGGATCACCCCGAAACTCTTGATGCACAAACTAGGCAAACAAGAGCACTTTTTAAAAAAGGTTTTGTAGAGAATCGTCAAACGGTGCCAAAGTTATTAGCACCACAAAAAAACGCATGGGAATGCTAACCTAAGTATAACTACCCAGTGGCAACCGCCACTGGGTATATCTATCTATCTATCTATCTATCTATCTATCTATCTATCTATCTATCTATCTATCTATCTATCTATCTATCTATCTATCTATCTATCTATCTATCTACTGAAAAAGCCAAAAGTTAAAGTAACTTTCTAAGTGAATATGTCAGGGATAAAATTAACGTTTTGAACTAAAAGAAAACACAGATATTCACCAGTTATGGTTTGCAGCGCTAACTATAACTTGTGCCCCGCCATGCACTGTTTATGACCTCACATATGATGTCACTCCTGACATGTTCTATGACATCATTTATGAGATCACTGATGACATCTCAAATGACATCACTGATGACAAATGCATTGCGAGGGCGCAAGTTATACTTAGCGCTGCTAACTATAACTGGTGAATTTCTGTGTTTTCTTTAGTTGAAAAAGTTAATGTTTTTTCAGTGAATTTCTAAGGTTTAAAAACAAAGATCCTTTTATCACACCTAACTATAATGTTACTTTAACTTTTGTTTTTTTCAGTGAATTTCTAGGTTTTTTTAAACGTAAAGTAATACTTAATTACCATGTGTAAATGCAACCCCCAGTCGCGCACGGCCTTCGCCGTGGGGGGTGCATTTCCCCAGGCGAAATCGGCCCGGGGCTCAGTGAAATTGTACATGCGGAGGGGGCACACGGCCCCACTCCCTGGGCTGATTTTGGCCCCGGGGACACCACCCCCGTGGCCCGGCACAATTAAGGGTGGGTGTCCTGGTGCTCACCAAGGGAGCCCACCATGCTGTAGTTGGGGGCTGTGGGGCCCCAGCTGGCTCCCTGCATCCAGTGGGAGCCAGCATTGCTCCTGCCTGCTAACAATTCTGCTCCCTGTGAGCAGGAGCAATATTTAGGTATGTTTCCCGGCCCGCAGAACTGCGGACAGAGAAACAGATCTAAAATCCACTCCCAGCGAGCGGGAGCATTTTTGAAGCTCCCTCCAGGTGGAAGTGGACTTGGTGTTTGCTCCCGCTTGGCGGAAGATTTAAAACAAAGTGTTTTGGAGGCTAACATTGTTTAGTGAGTACCGTGGCACCTTGGATTGTCATCTATATATATTGCAAATGTCCGAGTGTTACCACAAAGAAGTGTGATGTAATTTGAAGGCCTTTCTGAACCCTTTGTTATTGTTATTCTTTCAATGTATTTGGATATTACTCCAGTGCTTGCTATGGCAATGTTGAAAGTGTAAGTGAACACCATCACCCTAAAAAAATGACTGAAATTCAAGTTAGTAATGTCATACAGGACTTAGGAGAAGCAAGCAGAAGCTCATAGGAGCCCACAGGAACTGCACAACAAAATATAAATTCCCAAGTTTATGAAAAAGTGAATGGGTAATTTCCTCTCACAGAACAAGGAGAGTTACATGGGAAACACCAAGAGTACACCCGACTTATGAAGAAATGCCCGAAGATTTAAAAATAACACATCCTAATCAAGATTTCTAACTGCATGACAATAAAAATAACAACAAAAGATTAATTGTCCATGCAACTAAAAATAATTTACTAATCCTAACACAATGTAACAAACAGATGATGGAACAGGACATTTAGAATATGATCACCACCATATACACAGATATACACCATACGTGTACAATACCATAACACATATGTTCCTTTAATATATGTGCCACTGCCAAATATGCACAGTGCCACCTATATCGATCTTTTAACACTAATCAAACATAAAAATAATAATCATAATCCCCACAAAATCATTTTTTATTTTAAACATTCTATGATATCAACTATGCTAAAAATGTACCCTCATACAACAATACTAGGGTGCTGCTACCTCTTTGAGCAAAGTATATGGAGGCACCTACAACAATATTCACCTAGAATATGCCACAAATGCTGAATTTGCAGATAAAGTAACAGAAGTAATGAAGCACTACAACATGCTACTAGACTCCCCATACTACCAAAATAAAAAATTTAAAACAAACTGTTGTCACTAATGGACTTTTTAGAAGAGTCTTGAGTTAATCACCATAGTGGAATGTCTAACAGCACCATCTCTCAAGAAGCAAAAACGAACATAGCAGTGAAAGATGGCACAATTCTTTCCAAGGAACAATTAGAAGTCATACAACACTCAACTAACTTAAAAAATATTCAAAAAAGAACAAAGCTTCCAAGAACCAAGGCTAGAACAATCTCTAACACAACTAAAACCACAAATATCTAAACAAACCAAACAAATAAAAAAAATGCAAGCAAGCAACATGTGTTTATTTACTAAGAGCCAAGGCCTATGCTTCCTTGACATGATAGCCAGAATACTACTATGACAAAAATCACCAAAACTTTTATCAAAATAAAACCTTACTAAAACATGAAACAACAAACCCCACATAGATATAAAAAATAATGAAATAATTGCATCACAATATTTCAGAATGATAAAGGAATAATAATAATTCTTAACAAATATATTTTCTCCAAAAAAGACAACTAATATAAAATAACATAACATAACATTAAGCACACATAGATCAAACACAGTACACAATTTAACAGAATACTATTCCACATAATTACAAAATAGCAACATATGAACAAACACAATTAAATAAAAAAATTCCCACACAAGAAATAAATAATATTAAAAATAGAATATCTCACAATTTTGTTGCTGAGGTTCTCCATAAACATAGGCAATCCAAAAATGCAGAATCTATCACATAATTGTACAAAATATATCCCAAAGATACAAATCATATATTTAATCCGACCAGTATGACCGCATAAAACCCACAGAAGCCATCCAAAACCTAGAACATATTCGCCTAGCTCTTATAAATGCAATACAAAAAGTAAGCACAGAGAGGCAACACAGAGGTAAAACAGCATAAATGCTACAAAAAATCTCTCCGGACTCTTCAATGACGTTAATCCAATTTTTTAATTCCGAAATAGTCTAAAATGCATTTGTGCTGCACTTGTGAGTGCAGTTGATCCAACAGAAAACAAAATGCACGTTCCCTCTCCAAGCATAAATATGAAATATTGGATTTCCTAAAAGATCATGATCTTGATATACTATTTATAACTGAAACCTAGGCGGACCCTTCGTCTGGACCCGATTTATGCACTGCAACACCTAATAGTTACCTTGCTTATAGACAAGATAGATCTATTAAAAAGGGAGGTGGACTGGCGATTATTTATCGTGATAAATACCCAGTTAGGGTGGAGACTATCCCATCCTTGGTCTGTGAAGCTTTTATTTTTTCAATTATGCTCACCCATTCACAACCCTTCAAAGGTATCCTTCTCTATCGCCCACCGGGCTCGCGGGCAGAATTTCTTTCTGCCTTGGGCAACCTGCTGGAACCCGTAGCAGGAGAATCCAACTTCACCATCTTGGGTGATTTTAACTTTCATTTAGAGACCCATGATGACAAGGACACTTCCTCTATTATCACAGAATTAGAGGCAGTGGGCCTTACTCAGTTGGTGACAAGCCCCACACACTCAGCGGGCCATACCCTTGATGGTCTGTTCTCTAGCAATCAGCTAATCTCCCTAAAGAACATCTTGCCTTTAGTCTGGACTGACCACTGCGCAGTTTTATTTAATATTCAAATAAATAGGAAAGATACTCTACACTTTAAGCCAAATCCATCCACATCGTTCAAAGCCTGGAACAGCGTTGATCAACATCTTCTTAAAACTCAACTGCTCTCCACTCAACCTGACCTTATACTCAACCCTGATCTTGCCTCATCTAACTATTCAGAATGGCTCCATAATGCCTTCAATTCCCTGGTACCACTTAAAAAAGTCTCTAAAAACCGACATGCCCCTTCTGCCCCTTGGTTCTCAGAGGCCCTCAGACTTGAAAAACAACGATGTAGAAACCTCGAGAGGCACTGGCGGAAAGACTATAACAACAATGTAAAAATTGGCTACAAGGAAGCATTAGCTAAATACAAACATCTTATTATCCAGGAGAAAAGTAAGTACTACCTTAGGCAGATAGAATCCGCTCAAGATTCTAATAAACAATTGTATCAGGTAGTGGCCAAGCTATCAGGGCAGTCGATGAATTTCACCATAGACCCCTCACAATCCCTATGTAACTCACTTGCTAGTTACTTCCATGAAAAGGTCAACCAAATATATGTCAACTTCTCATCACAACCTAAGACAGACTACCAGATCTCGGCTCATGACATGGTAGAAACTTCCCCCTTGTTTTCAGAATTTAGTCAAGTCTTACCGCAACAGATTGCAGACTTAATCTCCCTCATTAAATCAGGATCCTCCACTGACCCCTGTCCACCTTCAGTTTTGAAACTGATCTCCGATCTTATAGCCCCCAACCTTTCAAACATCTGCAATGCGATGTTCAGAACAGGCAACTATCCGCCCATATGGAAAAAGGCCATTATGAAGCCTCTGCTTAAGAAGCACAATCTTGACCCTACAGATACAAAAACTATAGGCCTATCACTAGCCTTCCATTCCCAGCAAAAATCTTCGAAAAAATCATGAACTCACAGTTGTCTAAATATATTGAAGAAAATAATTTACTGGATGACACGCAATTCGGCTTTCGTAAAGGCCATGGAACCGAGACAGCCCTTATAAAGGCATCAGAAGAAATCAGGACGATACTAGATCAAGGTGGTGCCGCTGTCCTGGTGCTGCTGGACCTGTCAGCAGCATTTGACACGGTCGACCACGCTACTTTGATTGATCGTGTCTCAACCATCGGTATCAGACACAAGGCTAAAGCCCTCTTAGCCTCCTTCCTTTCTAACCGCACCCAACTAGTGAGTTTTGGCGCTTTCAACTACCCATCATTCACCCTCCCGTGTGGTGTGCCACAAGGATCATCTCTGAATCCGACATTATTTAACATCTATGTGTCGGACTTGGCCAGAGTCATCAAAGCACACGGGATGGGTCTCACATCTTACGCTGACGACACACAATTGGTGCTTGCAGTACATAATGATGGAGGAGCAGTCGCGGCCAATTTTCAGGATGGAATGGTGGCCATCAGTACGTGGATGGCTAACAACTGCCTAAAGTTAAACTCTGAAAAAACAGAGGTGATGATTTTTGGCAATCTCTCCCCGGGTTGGTCCCCCATCTGGTGGCCTACCAAACTGGGACCACCTCCACCCCCTGTATCAAAGGTCAGAAATTTGGGTGTCACATTTGACGACAAATTGTCCTTTGCACCTCATGTCAACACTGTTGTCTCGTCGTCTTTTTACGTACTGAGGATGATAAAAAAAACTCTTACCATTCCTCCCACTTAGTGCTGGAAAAACCCTTGTCAGTACTTAAGTAATGTCAAAAATTGACTATTGCAACCGTCTCTTCATGAATGCACAAAGTAAGGTCCTCAACAAATTACAGCTGGTGCAGAACTCAGCTGCCAGGATTCTATCAGGCACCCCTAAGTTCAAATCGATCTCAAAGGTGTTGCGACAGTTCCATGGCTACCTATAAGAAGTCGAATCAAATTCAAGGCCCTCTGAATCGCCTATAAGGCCATGCACAATACTGGACCTATGTTCTTGAAGGAAGCCCTTGGTGCCTACACCCCCAATAGATCCCTACGTTCATCAACAGCGAACCTGCTGAGGGTCCCCCGCACTAAGAAAGCTTCATGGGGTGACAGACGATTCACTGTCGCCACCGCCAAATTGTGGAATACACTCCCTCTCCAAATCAAGACTAGCCCGACCTTGCTCACCTTCAGGAAAATGATAAAAACATGGCTTTTTAGCCAATAGTCAACAGATCTTGGTTCATGCTTGCTGTCCGTAGCGCCGAGACACCCATGGGTATTTGCGCACTTTATAAATTGTATATAATAATAATAATAATAATAATAATAAGAAGAAGAAGACATTAAAAAGAAATACTGGATAAATGGAAAAAATAAAATAAATATTTGGTTAAAAACGTCCTTGTAAAAAAATAGCAGGGGCACCTTCCTGCACAAAAACAATCCCATAAGGCATTTTCCTCTTTCTATGTGTGCTGCATTCTGCAGCACACATAGAAAGAGGAAGTAACGAGGAGAAATATAGATGGGCCATATTTATGGCAAAGTCACGCAGCACATTGCTGCCTTGCACTGCGTGACAGGGGAGGGGCATGAATGCACCGTATTTAAAAGAATATGGAGAATTCCTGCCTTTTTCTCTGCGCTGGCCCCTTTTTGGCTGGCTAGCGCCAACGCAGGCACCCTTACACCATGGTGCAAGGGTGCCTGCGTTGTAAGGAGCATTGTTTTTGTGCAGGAAGGGGCACCTTCCTGCACAAAAAAGAATCCCCTGAGGCAATTCCCTCTTTCTATATGTGCTGCAGAATGCAGTTCACATAGAAAGAGGAAGTAACAAGGAGAAATAAATATACTTCTCCTCGTTACGCCTCTCCTGGAAAGGCATAAAAGTTTGGTGTATTCTCGGGTCTTCCAGCAATGGCAAATCTGGGAATGCATCAAAATCCACTGGAGTTGCGTGGGAACATCCACCCAACGCCAATGGAACGCCTTCCCAGGGTAGAGTAATGCAGTACAGCGATTTGCGCTGCGTTGCATTACTCTTGATTTATGAAGCCACTCAGGGCGACGCAAGGTGGGCTTGCATTGGCTGCATAAATCACATTTTGGGCTTGCGTCGCGCATGCACCATGTTGAATTGTGGAAGCGTGATGCAACCCCACTCATAAATATGCCCCTTGAGATATTTCTCCTCATTACGCCTCACCTGGAAGGCGAAGCATTTTTATGCATTCTCAGGTCTACCAGCAATGGTAAACCTAAGAATGAGTCAAAATCCACGGGAATTGCATGAGACCACCCACACAACGCCCGTAGAATGCCTTCCCAGGGCAGAGCAACTCAGCGCAGCGATTTGCTCTGCGTTGCGTTACTCCGGATTTAAGAAGCTACTGAGGGCCACGCAAGGTGGCCTTGCGTGGTTTCCTAAATTACATTTTGGTCTTGTGTCGTGCATGCACCACGTTGCGTAGTGCAAGTGCAATGCAATCCCTCTCATAAATATGCCCCATATTGTGCTGATTCTGTAAGCTCTGCCTCTTTTACATTTCAGTTGCACAAAAGTGATTACATTCTTAGCTAACCATTAATTAGCTCACACATATAGGGAGGTTTTCTGGACAAGAAGTCTAAGAACTGTAATGCGCTATATCGAGGACTTAGCCTGCTTTTCGTTTTTATATTAAAGGCCTGCTCAAATGCTAGCTTTTATAAACTTCCTTTTTATGAAATAAAAAAGTTATTTTTTTTTCTTAATCATACCCTGTATGTTAAATTTACTAATTGCAATAAGGTTTGTCTATAGCTTGTCACCACTCTTCCACTTCTTGGGTGGTCACCAAACAGCTATTACTATGCAATGGTTCGAGGCTTGGAAGGCATACCACGTACCAAACCTTGTTTTGGAGCGCAGCCATGAATACTCTCCTCTTGAGCGTATGCTTGCGCATTTATCATTGACAGAGACAGTCCCGTCCTGTCTTGTTTATTGGAGCATCAGCCCCTTGCACTTGGCTCGAGTGAGCACCTGCCTTTCTGGTGCATGTAGTTTGTCAAATCCAGGAAAATATTCCCACGAGGGCCTGTTTAATTTTTTCCCAGACACTGTTTGTTTGGAATGTCACTGTCCCCTGTGGCCCCATGAAGCTTCAGTTCGTTAATCACTTAGGGCTCTAATTCACAAAGGTAAACGTACACTTTTGTGTAAGTTTACGATTGCTTGCTATTCACAAAGGGATTTACGAGTAGTATCTCTACAGGTGCGAAATATCCACACATCAAAACATAGGTCTTTTTATGTGCGGAGACTCCTCACTCATGAATATACTACTCGTTAATCTCTTTGTGAATAGCAAGCAATCATAAAAGTACACAAAAGTGCATGTTTACCTTTGTGAATTAGGCCCTTAATTATTTCTAGAGGTGAATTCAATTATTTCTCTATTCACTGAGCTATACCTGTGAATGTACCCTACATGTACATTTTTAAGGGCCCTTCTAACCTTATTATGTATCTCTATCTCTGCGGGGCAGAGCCCTCGAGTAAGTACCTTGCTTTATAACCTCACTTACCCACTGTGGTGGTTTGTTTGTCACATGTAGTAGTAAACACAAGGAGATGATGGACGGAGCACTGAAACTTTTCAGACACTCACCCCCAGTCACAGATCTGGGTTGAATCCATCATCGTTCTTTAGCTCACTTCGCCACCCCAGTTCAGACACAGCTATATGCAAATCAGTCTTGGCCCTGTGCCTCATGGGAACAGTCCAGCCCGAACTGCCAAGCCATGTCTTCCCTGGACCGGAAACAAGCATCCTGGGACCAGGTTCGGGGTAACACCCCTCTTCAGCCAGGCTAGCTTGAATCCAGTGGCAAAGTGAGCAAGGGACCCACGTCTGGGCATACCCTGCCAACTTAGGGTGAACAAAGCAAACACAAGGAGATGATGGACGGAGCACTGAAACCTTTTAGACACTCACCCCCAGTCACAATTCTGGGTTGAATCCATCATCATTCTTTAGCTCACTTCGCCACCCCAGTTCAGACACAGCTATATGCAAATCAGTCTTGGCCCTGTGCCTCATGGGAACAGTCCGGCCCGAACTGCCAAACCATGTCTTCCCTGGACCGGAAACAAGGATCCTGGGACCGGTTTCGCGGTAACACCCCTCTTCAGCCAGGCTAGCTTGAAAACAGTGGCAAAGTGAGCAAGGGTCCAACGTCTGGGCATACCCTGCCAACTCAGGGCGAACAAAGCAAACACAAGGAGATGATGGACGGAGCACTGAAACTTTTCAGACACTCACCCCCAGTCACAGATCTGGGTTGAATCCATCATCATTCTTTTTTTTTTTTTTATTCTTTTTATCAACCAGAAAAAGGAAAACAAGAACATTTGCTTCAGAAGTCATCACAGCATACATAGTATGGAGACCGGCATACACAAATGCAGAGCGAGCAGAACAATTCCGACCTCCCAGCGTCCCACCCTCCCACTAGGTAAACAGAGAGTACAGCCACACTCCGTGTATCTTGAAGTGTCGAAAGTTTTCTTATTGTATTGTGGACTGATCAGTTCTATAGTTCATCCAGGCCCCCCATATCTTCTCCCATTTATGCGGGCATCCCCAGCTCTGGTATACTGTCTGCTCAACCCGCTGGCACCAGTCCAAATCGCTCACCCAGGAGTGCAGTGTTGGGGCTACATTGGCACCCCATGCTCGGGCAATATTTCGCTTCGCCACCACTCCGGCGAGGGCTAGCCACGTTGTGGCCCATTTAGGCCATACTATATCTCCTGTCACCCCCAGGATATGCCATCTCGCTTCTACCGGGACCTGCTCACCCACCACCGCTGCCATTACTTGAGCCACCTGCCTCCAAAACGTCTGAATCTTGGGACAGTCCCACAATATATGAAAGAACGTTCCTGTCTCCCCACAGCCCCGCAAACACTGTGCTGACATACAGTGGCCCATGCGGTACTGTACTGACCGCGAAGCGTAAGATCTACGTAGAATACGGAGCTGGATCAGCCTGAACCTAGCTCGTACCGCTATCTCTCTAGGGCTCGGTAGGGCCTCCCCCCAATCCTCATCTTCCAGGAGACCCACGTCCGATTCCCAAGCCGCCCGCAGGAATCCCAAACAATCAGGGGTATTATTTATATGTTTTTTGTACGTAAGGGATATTGATTTGTCAATCATTGGGTCGAGGAGGAGTCTGTCTTCAAGTGGTGTGTACTCCGGCAGCGAAACTCCTTCTTTTAAATGGCAATGGAGCGCATGCCGCAACTGTAAGTATCGAAAGTGCTCAGTCGGTTTCATCTGGAATTCAACTTGAAGACTATCAAACGGAATCATTTTCCCGTTTTTCCAGATATCTCCCAGGAGATCAATGCCAATGCTGCTCCAGCCGAGGAACCCCCTCAGGCGTCTAACCTCGCTCAGAAAATCTCCCTCCCAGAGGGGGGTCTGCTCAGTCAGCCGGGCCTCCCATCCAAGCATTTTCATCGCCTTCCGCCAGGCCGCAACTACGGTCTGCGTTTGGGTCGGGAGGGACGAAATCACCTTTCTTCCCCCACATAGGATCGAGAGAAAGCTACCCCTGTCCATAGCATGACGGTCGACCCGGTAAGCCGGTTTATCGAGTGGTGAAAAAACCCATCCATTAACGTTAACCAGCTGTGATGCCCAATAATACTTCCTTATGTCCCGTACCGCCAGCCCTCCTTCATAAACCCCCCTCTGCAGTTTCTTCAGAGCGATCCTAGGGCAACCACCCCCCCCATATTAGTGTCCGCTGTTGGACTCAACCGCACAGAACATCATCATTCTTTAGCTCACTTTGCCATCTCAATTCAGACACAGCTATATGCAAATCAGTCTTGGCCCTGTGCCTCATGGGAACAGTCCAGCCCAAACTGCCAAGCCATGTCTTCCCTGGACCGGAAACAAGCATCCTGGGACCAGGTTCGGGGTAACACCCCTCCTCAGCCAGGCTAGCTTGAATCCAGTGGCAAAGTGAGCAAGGGACCCACGTCTGGGCATACCCTGCCAACTCAGGGTGGATAAAGCAAACACAAGGAGATGATGGACGGAGCACTGAAACTTTTCAGACACTCACCCCAAGTCACAGATCTGGGTTGAATCCATCATCATTCTTTAGCTCACTTCGCCACCCCAGTTCAGACACAGCTATATGCAAATCAGACTTGGCCCTGTGCCTCATGGAAACAGTCCAGCCCGAACTGCCAAGCCATGTCTTCCCTGGACCGGAAACAAGCATCCTGGGACCAGGTTCGGGGTAACACCCCTCCTCAGCCAGGCTAGCTTGAATCCAGTGGCAAAGTGAACAAGGGACCCACGTCCGGGCATACCCTGCCAACTTAGGGCGAACAAAGCAAACACAAGGAGATGATGGACGGAGCACTGAAACTTTTCAGACACTCACCCCCAGTCACAGATCTGGGTTGAATCCATCATCATTCTTTAGCTCACTTCGCCACCCCAGTTCAGACACAGCTATATGCAAATCAGTCTTGGCCCTGTGCCTCATGGGAACAGTCCAGCCCGAACTGCCAAGCCATGTCTTCCCTGGACCGGAAACAAGCATCATGGGACCGGTTTAGGGGTAACACCCCTCTTCAGCCAGACTAGCTTGAATCCAGTGGCAAAGTGAGCAAGGGACCCATGTCATGTAGTCATGTAGTAGTATTCATTCCTATTCATTAGGATAAATCAGGTAAAATACCTTACACTTACATAGAAGTCTGGGACAGTATAGTTCACCACTTTATCTAATTGGTCTTTATTTATTTCCACAGATGTCCCCATATCATAATTGTCCTGATGAGACCCTTGTAGCCCAGTAAGGGTCGAAACATCGTTGACCTATTACAAACAAACCAGTAGTGTAATAATTACCTACTGAACAGACTGAAATCTTTAGGTGGTCATTTGTTTTCAACAAGCTAGTCCTTTTGTAACTTTACTTTGAGGTATTTAAGTTCATTTTGTGATGGGCTTCACACTGGGGTCACGTTGAACCAATTTACCTGTCTATTTTTGTGTTTTTGTATGTTAATTGGATTAACTGATAATTGATGAGATAAAATTGTTCCTTTATTCGTGGTGGTTGTCTGTGTACTTATTGTCATATAAGCTTTGATTGCACAAGGTTATTTTATCTCCAATTGCATATTTTGGTTTGAATAATACTTGTAAGAACCATTGTTGCATAGTCATTGTATTATACCCAGGTTCTCATTGGTTTAAGGGTTGCTCTTGTAGTCTTTTAAATATGGTCATACAGAAGTAGCATATTTATTTGTTTATTTAGGTTCTAGATAGAGCATGTCTTGGAAAATGGCCCTCTCCAAAGGGTCATCCAAACATTTTGCCTTCCTCCTCCTCTCTTTCTGACATCGTTTTTGTTGGCTTTGGGACTCTGAACCCTTTACCACGGCTAACTAGTGCTAAAGTGAATGTGTTCTCTCCTCCAAACATGGTTTGATTGATGTATCCATAATTGACACATATAATTTACTTATAAGCCCCTTGTAAAGTTCACTACATGTGCTCAGGTCTGTAAATTAAATGCTAGTAGTGGGACTGCACACTGCAGCGCTGATTGTGCCACCCACTTACGTATCCCTTTAAACATGTCTCAGACCTGCCTTTGCAGAGCCTGTGTGTACAGTTTTAAACTGCCATGTCGACCTGGCAAGTTAACCCTCTTGCCAGACCCAAACCTTCCTTTTCAATATATATATTAGTCACCCTAAGGTAGATCTTGGATAGCTCAAGGTCAAGATGCAGTGTATTTAAAAAGTCGGACATGTACTTTCAAGTTTTATATATCCTAGGTGTGAAAAACTCTTAAATTCGTTTTTTACTACTGCAAGGCCTATCTCTCCTATACGATAACATTGGGATTACCTTATTATATTTTATAAGTGTAATTTCCAATTGGGAAGAGATTGGACCCCCAAGTTTGGTGTCTCTGGAATCACAATTTAAAATCACAACTTACAGTGAAGTCCGATTTAAAATTATAATTCTGAAAATGCCACTTTTAGAAAGTTGGCATTTCCTTACTTTAGCCATTTGGTGCCTGCTGCCTGTCTCGGAATATACGTCTGAGGTGGGTGTCAGCTGGGGTTTGTGCATTCCCTCTAGACAGCCACACACAATGGGAGCTTAGGTGTGGAGCAGTGTAATTTTGACTCCTTTCACTGATACTGTAGGAGTGCATCATAATCATGTGTAGTTAGCACTCAAATATATTCTATGTGATTAATGTAACTAAGAAAAGAAGTACTCCATGTAAACTAATGAGCTTTCTAAATGGCGTGCATAAAATTGTGACTAATAAAGGTTTGTTACATTTGCATATTAGTATTTTAGAAAGAATTAAAGGTTAAATGTGTCTCATTTTTAAGCTAGTGGGACAAGGTGTACATGTGGGCTAATGTTTTAGAATTTATATGTGTAACAAGACTTATATTCATGCCGATGTATTTTGAAGATGATGTTTTAATGTACTTCTTTGCATGTATTCATTCACTAATAAGCTGTATTTGCAATATGTTTAGTAATGTGCACATATATGTAACCCAGTGCACTACTAAGTTGGCTAATAATTTTGAGACATTGTGTATAATTTCAGTGCAAGTACACGATGCATTTAACATTTCATTTGTGCTTAAACTTCCATGTGAAATGTTTCATATCATTTTGTTTCTACTGCGGGTTTGGAAGAAGTCTCATTAATTAGCATAGAAGGAGTTCGTTTTTCCTAGATAGCAAGGCACGAGAGGAGAAGGTTGGCACGAAAAAACATGGTAATGATCAGGGAGACGAGTTCTCATGGAAAAGGAGAAGAACGAACAAGGACAAATTAATTTGCTATTTATTGATGCAGGA
Source organism: Calotriton arnoldi (assembly GCA_963921515.1). Classification (NCBI taxonomy): domain Eukaryota; kingdom Metazoa; phylum Chordata; class Amphibia; order Caudata; family Salamandridae; genus Calotriton; species Calotriton arnoldi. The sequence goes on from CAWUFW010001158.1 coordinate 1,335,011, forward strand.
AAGGTAGTGGAAGTATCCAATTTGTGCCGGAGTTACGGAAAATTACTGGAGGAGAGTAACATGGGTTTGTCTACCTTGAATGCACCTAATATCTTATGCTGCAACTTAGTGAGGCCCAGAGAGATATTTTAGGACTTCATGGAGAGCAGACCTATGCTTCTGCTTTAAGTGGCTTCATGCTACATGACCCGTGGTTGGAGTGCTTCTAGTGAAGCCTCTGACAGCTGACACCTTTCTATTCAGATTCTGACATCCAAATGCTTCTTACAATAGGGGGGTTCTGTTAAGATAGAGTAGGGAAAAGTTAGGGCTAACACTATTGATAACCATCAGATTCAATTTAATTCTCAATTCCTTTTCCTTATTACTTACATTGTGATAATCAAATTGGTAGTATTCTTTCTTCTGTGCAAGGTAATTCTCTTCAGGAGATTCAGACGCATTTTGTTTGTTTTGTATTTCTATACCATCATGCTGAGATTGATATATGTAAGTCTATTTCTGAATTTATAATTAAACCTACTAAGCACATATTTAGTGGTGGACTGGGTTATTGTGTGGCCATAAATATGGGTGCACTGTATTGAAATTTTATATTGTGTTTATGGTCTTCCTCTTACCTCTCATGCAGCTAGTAAAGACCGTCGGGTTGAGGGTAAATGTGTAAATAGGCCCAGGCTCTTTCAGTTGGTAGCAATATCAGATGGTTAGCTCGTGAAGTAGAGGGAAACAGACCTTAACCTGGAATAGTCTGGAAAGTCTTAGCGACCCAAATCCAGAATCGGAATCCAGTGATGTATATCGAAGCAGCGGCGACGGAGGAGTGAGTATTAATGGGATGTGTGAATCATGTTTAGATTACGGTGAAGTATTGATTGTACGGTGTCTGGTGGAGATGTTGTGAGTGTTGTGTGAATGTGGTGTTGAGTTGTTGAAGTTGTTATAGGGTCCGATGAGGCCTAAGATCCCGGGATATATAATAAAGGTGCAGAAGACACCATGTTGAATTTGTCTGCTAAGGTTTTGTGGGGTTTGTCGTGAGACGTTGTCGACGGCCCAATTGAGAAAGAGAACTTTGTGTGCGAGGGGCAGCTGTACTTGTTGTAGTAAACCTTTTTGCGCAGAAGGAAAAGCGCACTGATTTGAATGATTCCCTGCTGGTCGAGGTTTCATTGCGTGTGTGTGTTCTTTGGGTGATTGAATTCTATCGATCTTTTAGTGGAGCAGACAATTATTGTTGCTTTGTATAACCAAAGTGAGCTAGACAGAGAGAGTGTGGGGAAAACTGTGAAGGAGGTTTAACTACTGCGAGGAGTGAGAGTGACATCAGAGTGTGCCGTCCTGGGATAGGTCGGTTGGTGTAACACCACGCTGAGATTGGTCGAAGTTGTCATCTGGTGTTATACTGTTATTATCGGTCGCACTTTGGTGGAATTTGACATTTATTAACTTTGAAATGGATTGCAATTGAACAAGACAGCGATTGTAAAAATGAGGTGTTGTAAAGCATTAAGGGACATGATATGAGGAGACGTAGGAGTACCTACTAGAGTGTTTGAGGATGTGTCACCGGAGGATACACCGCCACATTATATGCCAGTGAATGTAGGGCTCCATACTATTGTTTGGCATAAAAACTGGCACAAGGTTACCGAGAAAGAGGGTGCATTAATATTTCCACGCTATGGTACCTTTAATTTGAGAATAAATGATCCTTTGAGAGGAATATTGTTTGCAATGAAACTATTACCTAGACCCACACAGTTTGAAGCGCTTAATGCATGGGAACATGCAGCGCATGTAAAACAAAGAGACAGATATCAAGGGAAGATGAAGAAAGCGATGCGTGCTTACACAGACGTGAAATGGGATGACCAACAAAGGAGATGGAGAGTAGATATGATTGAGGGAGCAAATTATATCCTGCTTTAACTAGCGAGGGAAATTATACTGAGAAAAGGAGAAAGGACAAGAAAAATAGGGGCGATGGGCATGAGGACAGTGATAGTGATGCAAGTGACAGCCTTTTGGATGGATTGCTAGCCGAATGTCCACCTCCATATATTCACACACACTTTGGAGGAGGGGGAAATGCACATGTTACTGATAGTTCTGGGAGTGCTTCAACACCAGTTTCCTCTAGTCCTGGTGTTGTGGGGGTCATATCGACAGGAATGAGACAGACTATAATGGGGAGAAATATGGGAACCTGTTTCCCGAGTGCTTCAGGAAATTGTGAATCTAATTTGGCTCAAAAAATTCCAGATGCTCTTATAGTGCTGGTAACTATTGGTCCCATAGTCCTTATGTATGATTCTAATTCTGGTGGGAATGAAAATCAAAGGGCGCCTGCTTCCGCAAAAGTGAAGGTATCAGGGAGAGGAGCAGATAACCAGAGAATGCAATTTGTCCCATTGATTCCAATGATTGCAAGCTCACTGTGTGCAGCGAGTGCAGACCCTTCTGTAGTAGAGAATGGATTCAGACCCATAAGATCACAGAAAAAGGCTTCTGAGGGCCAACGTTTATTTGATGTCCAAGATTTAGAAAATCAGACTGGAGAGATGAGTCATGGAATTATAAAATCAGCTATAAAAGTGGACTTGATTAATGTGGTCAAGTTAAAAACTGAATTGGATGAAATGATAAGTGGAAGTCTAGAACTCACTAGAATACACACTTATCAATAAAGTAAACTGCTATTCATGAGTAAAGATGCCACTAGAAGAGCGAAGCAAGCACAAGAGAAATTGTCTCAATTGGCACAAAGATATGATGGTGATATAGAACGAAAAAAAGGCATTTCAGAAGAACCGTAGGCTTGCATTTAGCGATCCCGGACATAGAGAATCTGAGATTACCAGGATTGAAGACACAAATTTGAGATTTAATTTTAAATTTTCAAATTTGGAGTACATTGGACAAATGGGAAGAAAGATGGGCGAAAAGAAAGGGCTCTAAAAGAACAATGGGAGAACCTTCTCCTTTAGGGGAAAAGGAAATGGGGTAAAGGGGTTTCCCTTGCGAGAAGTACCGAGTGGAGGTGACCTTGTAGCATTTACCAATGATTTTCTGAGGCTGAGAGAAAAGCCTGTAGAATGGTACAAACAGGTTGATTGATTTGTGAAAATTTAGAAGGTGCTGTGGATAGATTTGAATACGCTGTTTGAGATCGTGGTACCTAGTGATTTGTGGTCAGCATGTAAAATAGCTACGGAGTGGCCTGAAGGTGAGCCTGAGAGAGACCCGATGGCGCATGGTCTGTTACATATAGTAATGAAGAAATGCGAACTGTTGATTACTTGGCTGAAATCTAAGGTATGATCACAAGACATCAATTGGGGGAAAATTGATAGAATGACCCAAGAACCCAAAGAGATGATTCATGCCTTTTACTAGAGTTTGTTGCAGGCTTTTAAACAGCATAGTGGGATGGACAACCTTGAGACCAAAGACATGGGGCAATTTGTGTTCCGATTTGTGACTGGATTGAGACCTGAAATTAGTATGATGATACAACATCATTTGATTTGTTGGCTGAATAAGTCACTTGACGAAACTCTGCGTTATGCAAAATACTGTTGTGATGAAATTGAAATTAAACATAAGAAGTTGAAGGGAACCTTGATGATGGTGCAGATGAAGGCTGCTCAAAGGGGTCAGGGACAGCCTTTTGTAGGCAATACTGTCCCTATGCAGGAAGTCTGCCAGTCTGGGGCTCCAATGCAACTAGGTGGAGGATTTCAGGGACAAGGAAGAGGAAGAGGTGTTCCTATAGATCCTAAGACTGGAGTTGATGTTGCCACCTTAAAGAAGTTCAACCCATGTCACTTTTGTAATAGGCTGCAGCATTGAAAGCGTGAATGCCATTTAAATCCCGCAAATCAGGAGCAGAATGGAGGAGTAGGCCAATATCAGGGGTATGTTGTGCAGACTCAGAATGTACCCAGACCAAGATCTCAAAATTTGGTTGGTTCCCAAGGTCCCATAATACAAGTTCCACAACCCCAATGCCACAGCAAGCTGCAGGCAATTTTTGATACAATTCAATCATGGACATGAGTGGAAACCAGCATTTGTCCCATAATAGCAACTCATTTCAACAGTTCCCCATGTTTGAGACTTTCTGTGAACATGGTTCAGACCAGTCCTTATGACGGTGCCTGAGGGGGGAGGAAGACTGTACACTTGGCGCAGTCTTGGAGGTAGACCAGAGTGGACCATACGTTGATGCTCATGTAGATGGCCACTATGTCACTTTTCTGATTGACACTGGTGCTACCCGCTCTACTGTGAGAACAGCAGAGGTTCCCAACCTACCCCTCTCGGGAAAATCATTCCAGAAGGTGACCCTTCCTGCACATAAACAATAAAAAAAAAAAGATTATTTGCAACTTCTATGTGTGCTGCATTAAGCAGCACACATAAAAGTTACAAAATGCCATTTAAAGATTGTTTATGTGCAGGAAGGAAGACCTTCCTGCACATAAACAATCTTTCCCTCAACGCAGACACCCTTGCATGATGGTGCAAGGGTGCCTGCGTTGGCGCTAGGCTGCTAAGTTTAGCACCAGCGTAGGGGGAAACGCAGGGCTGCACCATGTTGTTGTAAATATGGTGCAGCCCTGTGTTTCTGAAGTGGCAGAGGTTGGCGTTAAGCCAAGGAGGCTAACGACGCGCTCTGCCACTTCGATGTAAATATGCCCCGTAGTTTGGGATTTTTCTGGAAAGGACATTGGACTCATTAAAGGAGTTGAGACTGTCCGCATTCAAATAAGGCTAAATGCTTAATACCCAAGAACACCACAGTACAATCTGACGCCCACACGAAACAGTGGCAGGAATTACCCCTGTGATTGAGACTATGATTGAACAAGGCATTTTGAAGGAGATCCTGTGGAGCCCATGTACCTCACCTATTATGGGCTTACAGAAGCCACGCAGTAAATATTGCATTGTGCAGGATCTCCAGAAAATTAATAACATAATTGTTCCTTGTTGTCCTGTTGTACTGAATCCTTCTGTGATATTGTTTCAGATTCCATGTGAGGCTGAATGGTTCACTGTCATTGATCTTCAAAGCCTTCTTTTCCATTCCCCTCCATGAAGAAGGGCAGTTTTTATTTGTTTTCAGGCTAGGTAATTCTGTTTTAACGCGATGCCGTGTTCCACAAGGGTATTCGGAGAGCCTTTCCATTTTCAATCAGATTTTGAAGAAGAATTTGGAGTCTTTGATCATACCCTGTAATTCTGTTCTGGTCCAATACATCGATGACCTTTTGGTCGCATTGAATACTCGAGAAGCGTGTAAAACTGATACAATAGCCCTGCTGAACCATTTGGCTGAAAATGGACACAAAGGGTCCCCAAGTCAGTTGCAATACTGCATGACAGAGGCCCTTTACCTGGAACATCACATTGTGAAGAATGCGAGAAAGGTGTCACAAGAAAGAATATTGACGATCATGCAAATGAATCCGCCACAACACACAGAAGGAAGTCAGCATGTTCTTGGGAAAGGTGGGCTACTGTCGCCAGATAATACCCAGCTTTTCCCTAGTGGCGAAGCCTCTATAGAGGTTGACACACAAAGATGTTTCCGATCCAGCGCCTTGGGGCAACGATAGCTTGAACGCATTCCCAAAGCTGAGAGAGAGCCTTTGTCGCACTCCTGCATTAGGAATGCCTGATTACAACAAAGCGTTTTCGCTCTTTTGCAGTGAGAGAGAAGGTTGTGCACTCTCAGTATTGACTCATGGAGGTATCCATAGAACAGTTGCCTATTTCTCAGCTACTCTAGATCCAGTAGCCCCAGCATTGCCCAGATGTCTCAAATCCATTGCTGCAACAGGTGTCAGCATAGAGAGATGCAAGAGCATCATAATGGGTCATCCTTTGACTGTTTACGCATCTCATTCAGTGGAGATTTTGTTAAAAAACTCGTACTCTGCATCTAACCAATTGTAGGCTCACAAGGTAAGAGCAGACTATTTTGGCGGCTGAGAACGTCACCTTGAAGAGATGCTCCGTCTTGAACCCTGCTACCTTGCTTCCGTTACCTGATTGTGATGCAGATGAAAGTAGAGCATGGCTGTCTCGATGTCACTGAACTATGCACTCGATGTCACTGAACTATGCACTAAGCCTCGTCCTGATATTACTGACGAGCCGTTGTCTGAAACTCATTACACACTATTTGTGGATGGCTCATGTCTTAGAGAAATGAGGGAACTCTGAGGGCTGCCTATGATGTCTGATTTGCTATGGGAGTGGTGGAAGCTTCCTGGCTTCAAGGAGTATTCTCCGCACAGGTGGCAGAACTGATTGCTCCTACTAGAGCATGCTGTGTTTCAGACCAGCTGAGGGTGACAATATTCACCGATAGCCAGTATGGTTTCGGCGTAGTTCATGATTTTGGACAGTTGTGGTCTCAAGGGGGATTTATGACCTCATCAGGGTCCCCGATCCGCAATGGAGAAAATGTGAGGAAACTGTTAGAAGCCCTACAGATGCCAGCACAAGTTGCGGTTGTCAAATGTTCTGCCCATTGTAAAGGAAATTATTTTGTGACAGTGGGTAATTGTTATGCAGACGAAGTCGCACGCTATTGTACACTGAATGCCTGCACTTTTAATGGCGAGTATACCAATGAGGGAGCTGATGAAACCAATTTCAACCTTTTGATGACAATTGCTTATACATGGGAAGAAATAAAGAGATTGCAAGAGGAAGTTACTGAGAATGAACAGCAAGGTTGGATCAGGGCAGGATGTGTGAAACGCGATGATGACATTTGGGTTTCAGAAGATGGGAGACCAGTGTTGCCTAATAGTTTGTTGCCCCTGATGGTGAGGTACTATCATGGATCAATGCATGTGGGAAGGGATGCTATGGTGAGATTGTTTAGATAGACCTGGTTTAATCCTAAATTTTGAGCGATGGCTGAGGCACTGTGCTACCGGTGTGTGATTTGCCAGCAAATGAATGTGGGAAAGCGAACTGCAGTTACACTGAGTCACAAAGGAAGATCAGGAGGTCCTTTTAACGGAATGCAGTTGGATTTCATTGAAATGCCAATATGCAATGGGTTGAGGTACATTCTAGTGGTGATGTGTATCTTTTCACGTTGGGTGGAAGCCTATCCGACCAGGAGGTATGATAGTCTTACTGTAGCTAATCTGTTGTTGAGGGAACTCATTCCGAGATTTGGATTTCCTACCTTTTTGGAATCAGACTGAGGAACTAATTTTAATAATGAGATTTTGAGAATGCTATGTGCAGCACTGCAGGTGGAACAGAGATTACATTGTAGTTATCGACCAGAAGCTTTAGGTATTGTGGAACAGGTCAATGGCACTCTGAATTCCAGATTGACTAAAGTCTTCGCAGTATCCCCGATCGAAGGACAGGACTGTCCCCTCATGAGATAATCATGGGTAGGACTATGTGGTTGCCTGCTGTGCCTGCAAATATGCTTGTAAACATCACAGGCAATTTGGTGCTCGATTACTGTAAAGGATTGGCTGATGTGGTTCATTCTGTGTCTCACCAGCATGAAGCCGCAACAGCACTGCTACATCAGGAGCAGTGCCAGGACCTTGGTCCGGGAGACTGGGTCGTGGTGAAGAAACAAGTGAGAAAGAACTGTCTTGAGCCTCGTTTGTGTGGTCCGTAGCAGGTGATCTTGGTTACTACGACTGCTGTGAAGTGCGGTGGTCTTTCTAATTGGGTGCATGAATCCCACACTCGTACAGTTCCGTGTTCCCTTGAATGAGAAACAGCACCTCTCCCAGAAGAGACGTCAGCAGTTGTCAAAAGGCCATAGGAAGAGGTCAGCCAAGCTGTAGGGGATCAAACAGAGCTTAAGACAGCACATGAATGATCCACAGGGGGTCTCCACAAATCTGAAGGTGAATCTGAGCCGGAAGGAGCAGATGTTGTGGTAGTGAATGAGTCAGATTCTGACCTTAACAAAAGAGCTAGTCCTGTGGGATCATGAGTAGTGGAGGAGGAAAGCTGGCCAAAGAGTAAAGAAAGGAGAAGTCTGTAGTTATCCTCTGAAAGGAATCTTGCACACATAGCAGATCCATCTGGTGAATTGGAGCTGAGTGGTAGAGAGAGTGAAGAACCAGATCTCAGAAGGTCTAAAAGATCAAGGGTGCCTTGTCAGAGGTACGCCTCTCCAGCGTGGACTTATCTCGCTACTGATGACAACGAGAACAACTTCTGGAAGTGCTAGAATAATAGTGGAGATTCAACCGAAACTTTTAATGAACTTGGTCCTCACATTATTAGAGATAATGAATGAACTTTGTTGAATTGTTAAAGAAGAATACCTAGGCCCGACTGGAAGAAGAATTCATTTAGGGTCGGCAATTTAGAAGAACACGGAGTAGGGCTAGGGAAGCCTCCCGAAGATTGTGCATACCTTTGTAAATAAAATTGAACACAGATAAAGACTATTTGCTGTTTTGCTGATTTGCACAGGTGGAGATCACAGAAAAGGATTCTGTTGCTGCTATTTCTCCATCCACTTGGTCTGAGTCTAAATAGAATTGAAACGAATAATACTAGTTGTACATGTAGGAACATGATAGGTATTATACTAATAGTTGTAGTGATAGGCATAATAGTGTTAATTGTAGGATTAAATTTAGAATCGGCTAAGGTTAAAGAAGAGAAGCATACACCTGAGCAGAAAAAGCAGCATAAATTAGATGGAGGTTTATACTCATTAGGAGAACAGAAATTACACGAAGACTTATCTAGGGATGATTATACATTAAATGCTTATACTAATTTGCTCTGTGAGTATGTTAACACCATGAAAGCAAGAGATTGTTATGTTTGCATGCAATTACCTGCTTCAGTAGCTGAGGGTATTACCTATTACCACATACTGTTGACATATGGCATTATATGTAGTTTATTGTTGAGCATATTTCATGGGAATGGTAATTTCCAGTACAATTATTCCAATTACGATATGTTTTTTTCAGAAGTTCCGCTGTTCAAACATGTAAATAGACATTCCTATGCTCAGATTGCTGAAACTGCTAGTAGATATTTTGCCCCGATTAATACCTTGGATACTGCTTATGCACATAGACATAACTTGACCTGTGCCCTTATTGGCATAGAAAAGAAACGCTTAAACAAGAAGAAGATAGTTATAGAGCAGTGAAGGCTAATGCAGCTAAAGGAACTCGTGTTGCGAGTTGTTAACAGGAAGAAATAGAACACCGAACTGCAAGGAACACTGGAGCATTGACATCAGATTGGCAACACCAAGGGAAATTATGTATACACAATGATAAGAATGAATATGACGCTATTCCTGTAGGTGAGAGTGAATGTGATCATACGATTGAGGTTCGAGGAACGTGGAAATTGTTTTTGGATGGAACAGATCCTGTGACCCCTGGGGTCTATTTTGTTGTGGAAAGAATGCCTATTTTAAGTTGCCAAATAAGGTGTACTGTTTCCGAAGATTTATCGCATGGAGAATTTTGATTATCCTGTTTGAGAAGAGAAATCTAGGTCTAAACGAGGTGCTAGTGCTGTAGAGACTGTGGGTGATATCTTTGGTGTGATAAAACCAAATGTAGGGGTGACATTAAATGACATCAAGATTAGAAAGCTTTCCACCGTAGTTGATAAGCTGTCTGCTAGTACTGCTGGACAATTATTGCTTGTAAATACTGAAATGGTTGCTATTAGGGCTATGGTTTTGCAAAACTGTCTTGCGTTAGACACTTTGGTCGCAAAGGAGGGCAGTGTCTGCTGGATGTTAAAAGTTCAACAATGTTGTACTTACATCCCAGACAAGAGTAAAGAATATTACTGATAAACATATTGAATTGCATGGATGGACAGCAGAAGGTGTATGGGATTCAGTTGGACATGGATTTAGTGCTGTAGGTAGATGGCTGGCTAATTTGTGTAGTGGTATAGTGGGTTCCATCTTGAGACCATTGTTGATTATTGCACTTTGTGTAATAATTTTGATTGTGGGTGCGAAGGTGGGTGCGAAGGTGTACAGGAGATAAAAAGTAAGGTAGGGAGTTTTTCAAAATAGAGAAAACATACTGATAGAAGGGAAGCAGAATGAATACAATAATGAGATGAAGCGCTTGGAGAAGTTCATGTGAAAAGCAATTGCCACGACAAGGGTCTAACTTGGCTAATCTGATAAGATCAAGAGATAAGATTAAGAGATTTTGGGATGGCTTGATACGCCACCAGAAGGGGGAATAGGAGAAGTGTAATTTTGACTCATTCCTTAGACACTGTAAGAGTGCATCATAATCATGTGTAGCTAGCACTCAAATATATTTGCTGTGATTAATGTTACTAAGAAAAGATGGGGTATGGCATAAAATGAAGTACTCCGTGTAACCTAATGAGCTTTCTAAATTGTGCGCATAAGATTGTGACTAAGCCTGGGTGGAGTTCACGGAGTTCCAGAACGCCGCGAAGTGCAAAAAAAACTCTGCTGCGCTACGCGGAGCTCCGCAAGAGGAGTGCTTTAGATAAATGCCGTTTTGCGGTGATTTTCAGTGCCAGATGCTTGTCCGCACTATGCAATCATCGCGAACGGCACCATGCACAGCGCAAGCAGGCGCTTCTTCCTTTCTGCCGCTCGAGTAGATTTTTACTTAAGCAGCAGCTTTCTCAACGCGAACGCACAGTTTCTCAACGCGAGCGGTCGCGACCATATGCAACCACTCGCAATGAGAAATCTGACTGCCCGCGTTGAGAAATCTTGCCGGGAGATTGATTTCCGATGCTCGTGCTCGCCAACTTGATGTTGACGATCACGAACGAGGAAAAATCTCGCCGGGAGGTGGATTTTCCTCGCTTGCACTCGCCAACTTGATGTTGACGAACGCGAGCGAGGCGAGCTCTGCCTAACGCGGAGTGCGGAAAACTCCGCAAACTCTGCGAGCGGAGCGGAGTTCACCGCCCAGGGTTAATTGTGACTTATAGAGGTTTGTAAAATTTGCATATTAGTATTTTATGAAGAAGTAAAGGTTAAATGTGTCTCTTTTCGAAGCTAATATGACATGGTGTACGTGTATACTAATGCTTTAGCATTTATACATGTAACAAGACTTATATTCATCCCGATGTATTTTGAAGATGATGTTTTAATGTAATCATTTGCTTGTATTCATTCACTAATAAGCTGTATTTGCAATATGTTTAGTAATGTGCACGTAAATGTAACCCAGATCACTATTAAGTTGGCTAAAAATTTGGAGGCCTTGTGTATAATTTCAGTGCAAGTACATGATGCAGTTAACATTTGATTTGTGCTTAACCTCCAATGTGGAATGTTTCACTGCATTTTGTTTTTACTGCAGGTGTGGACGAAGTCTCATTAGTTAGCATAGAAGGGGTTTGTTTTTCTTAGATCGCAAGGTACAAGAGGATGAAGTTGGCACGAAAAAACGTGGTTATGAGCAGGGAGACGAGTTCTCATGGAAATGGTGAAGAACGACCAAAGACAAATGAAATTGCAACTTATCGATGTGGGAAAGGTGGTGAAAGTATCTAATTTGTGCTGGAGTTACAGAAACTTTCTGGAGGAGAGTCACGTGGGTTTGTCTACCTTGAATGCAACTAATGTCTTATGATGCAACTTAGTGAGGGCAAGAGAGACATCTTAGGACTTCATATAGAGAAGACCTATGCTTCTGCTTCAAGTGGCTTTCTGCTATGTGACCCATGGTTTGAGTGCTTCTACTGAAGACTCTGACAGCTGACACCTTTCTATTCAAATTCTGAAATCCAAAAGCTTCTTAGAATATGGGGGTTCTGTTAAGATAGCATAGAGAAAGTTAGGGCTAATGCTTACTATTGAAAACCATCTGATGCAATTTTATTCTCAATTCTTTTCCTTATTACTTACATTGTGATAATCAAATTGGCAGTATTCTTTCTACTGTACAAGGTAAATCCCTTCAGGAGATTCCGACACATTTTGTTTGTTTTGTATTTCTATACCATCATGCTGAGATTGATATATGAAAGTCTATTTCTTTATTTATAAATAAACTTACTAAGCACATATTCAGTGGTGGACTGGGTTATTGTGTGGCCATAGATATGGTTGCACTGTATTGACATTTTGAATTGTGTTTATGGTCTTCCTTTTACCTCATGCAGCTAGTAAAGACTGTCGGGTTGAGGGTAAATGTTTAAATGGGCCCAGGCTCTTTCAGGTGTGACTTGATTAGGCCTGGGCGTAAAATTCCGCTCTGGTCACGGAATTTGTGGAATTCGTGAACTCTGCATTTCGCTGAGAACGCGGAGTTCCCAATAAATTCCACATTCCGCCTTGTAGCGGAAATTATTTTCAGTTGAAGTGCTCGAACCAGGTTTTTGCGAGCGTTCGCGAGTGCTGGCGAGCTTTGGAGGCCTCCCGCTAGCGCCAGCACGATTTGGCGGCCACCTGCGAGCACCAGCAAGACTTGCCGATTGCCCGCGAGCGCTCGCAAGACTTGTTGGCCGCTCACGCAGCTTTAGGCAGCGCCTGTGACATCCGGTGTCTATTTTGTGAAGAGATCAAGCGCGAGAGAATGCCAATGACTGCGGCTGCATCTGGCTGCATTCTCGAGCAGATTTTCTCCTCAAGTGCCATTTGCACACAATTTTGAGTGCGAGAATTCACGTCGCGATACCAAATGTCAAAAAAGCAGCGCAAACGGTCGCGTTGAGCAGCACTGCCCTCTCATGGAATTCCGCAGAGTTTTTTGAGCCGCTCTGCAGAATTCCGCGTAGCAGAACTCCGTGAGCTTTGCCCAGGCCTAAACCTGATGGGCATTAATGGGCCACTAACTGGCTTGATGGGGGGATGGAGCTGAGCACTGCCTCACCTACATATAGGCTGTGTCCTGTCCATACAAAGGGCTGCATACCCCTCTGTAGTGAGTCTGCAGTCAGGGCAGGAAGGGCAGGGACTCTGTGCACTTCAAAGGCATCTCTTTAATTTCCCCCCACTTCAAAGGCCCAACTGGGTATAAGTACTGGACCTCTGACCCAACCAACTCAGTACAATTCTGGACCTGAAACCAACTTGCCAAGAAGAAGAACTGCTGTGCTAAGGACTGCCGCTCTGCTGAACTGCTGCCCTGGAAGACTGCGGACTTGCTGTGCCCTACTGCCTGTTGCTCTCTCTGTCTGGACCTTCATCACTTGACCCAGAGTGACACCAAGGGCTAGCTGACTAGGCACCTGTTCTTCAAAGACTCAAAGACATCAACGTCTTTCACCCTTCACCTGCGCCTGTTTCATTGGAAATGAACCCAGGTGCTTGCTACAGCGGAACCGATGCATCCTCTGCTGCAAGAGCAGAATCACCGCATAGCTGCTGTTGCGAGAACAGAATCGGCGCATCGTAGTTGGAACTGCCGCATCACCATCTGAACCGCCGCATCGCTGCCACAACAGCGAGAGACGATCGACGCATCTCCTTGACTGCATGGAGAAACCAAGCGCATCGGCTTCAGAACCAGCACATCTCAGAACCAGTGCTTTACACTCGGAACCAGTGCATCGCCATTGTTGCATGGAGAAAGCCAATGCATCTCTTTGACTGCAGAATCAACACAAATGCATCACTCAGCTTCATCCCGCATCTCGTTGTTTGCAACCAGGATTAAGGCACTTTTACTCACCGGGCCCTGCGTGAGTCCTGCATCTGGCCCACGATCCATCACGGTTGGCCTGAACTGTTGACTTTGTCCCAGTCCAGCACGACCAATTAACTCTTTAAGCGCTTACTGCTTCCAAGTGCTATTTTTGCATTTAACCTTTAAAAAATCATATCCCTGCTTCTACTTATTGGATTTTGGTCGTTTTGGTCTTGTTTTGTCCAATAAATTAAGCTCTAAGTTTCTAACTAGGTGTGGTATATTTTTGTGTGGTGTTTTCACTGTTTTACTGTTTGAAGTGTTGCACAAATTCTTTACACATTGCCTATTAAGTTATGCCTGACCGCTCTGTGCCAAGCTACCAGTGGTTGATCACAGGTTAATTTAGGGTGTGTATCTAACTTACCCTGACTATGATTGTGGTTCCTGCTTGGACAGGGTGCATACCTCTGCCAACTAGAAACCCAATTTCTAACAGCGCATCCAGACCTTGAGTGGTTAAAATGACTATAGCCTCACTTATTTTCTATTTGTTCCACACCCTATGCACCTTCTCACTGCACTTGACTAACTGATAATAGAGTTTATGTGCAAATGTACTATCCACTTAGATAAGCGCTTTCAAAGCAAGAGATGATCTCAAACTGTCGACTCTTAATTGCTACAATGATGCCCTCTTAATTAACCATAAAGGTCTGTGGCTGTAGGAGTTCCAATCCTGAACCTCTGCACAAAATTTGCAAGGCATGGAGAAAGTGCCTTGATCCATCGTACTTTCTCCTGATATTGTCTATGGACACATTTGCACAGTTCCTATAATCCTCGGTGGTGCTGGCTAAGAAGCGAGCTGTTTTAAAGCATGGTGCAACTCTTGTTTCATGTGTTACTGTCTTCTCTATCACACGACTCTCAAATTTGTATGCAGATTCAACATGGTTCACTTAAGATATTGGGCATTTAGTGGCGTCCTTTCAAGAGAATCTGGGATAATTTAATCTCAAAATGTGTTTCTTCCTGGCAATGTTACCTTCAGTTGATTTCTGCTGTTAGTAGAGCATTTCCTAAGCCTGAGGTCCGAGGTCCGGCACTTCCTTGGGTTTATAAAGTACATCGGCATAAACTCCCATATTCCCCTTTTCTCACTAATGATCATACCTAACGCCTGTTCATTTATTCTATTACAAAGAAACTGGAGTGCATGCATGGAATGGTTTGCTTGAGCACGCAAGACTAATACCAATAACCAACAGTAACCAATAACACTGGTCTAACTACTAATCTTTGGTTCCAGAGCAGAGTGCTACCAAGCATAAAGCATTTCAATGCCTCATCAGGATTATTAAGAACCATTTACATGCAATTACAATACAATACGGATGTGGTCATAGCATTTGGAAATAGAATTCTAAGAAGTATGAAAACAATTGTGTGAATTGCTGCACAGTCGAAAGGACTATAAACGATTTTGAGGATGTTTACAATGTGCCATTTGTGTTCCCCATAGATTTTAATGATGGGGCAATGAAGTAGTGCTTTGGTAAGACTGCATAAGTGACTAGTAGCTTGGCTTTCACTATACGTGCTTTGATGTATTTACTTTACTGGTACACCAACATTGTATTTGATGATTTATGGCTTTTTGAAGGAAGTGATGGCTTTTTTTAATGTTATGTTATGTTTTCTTTATTTGTATCGCGCACGGATACTCACGAGTGTACCGGCGCGCAGCCCGCAGGAGGGTGAGAGAGTCTGTTTAAGTGAAAAGATATGTTTTTAGGTTTTTCTTGAATACGGCTAGGTCTTGCAAGTTACGGAGGGCAAGGGGCAGCGCATTCCAGGCAACAGCGGCCATTCTTGCCAGCGAACTGCCACCTAGCCTCTGATATTTGAATCGGAGAACCTGAACAAGGCGATGGGATGAAGAGCGCAACTGTCTAGCTGGAACATAAAAAGAGAACCGTTTTTGTAGGTTGGGTGGACCGAGGCCATGCAGAGCTCGATGGACCAAAACCAGTGCTTTAAACTTCACCCGTTCCACCACAGGCAGCCAATGCAAGGATCGCAGGTGATGTCGCACGCTGTTCCTGGTGGACACGCCCAGAAGAAGTCTGGCAGCCGCATTCTGGACCACCTGGAGCTTTTTTAACAGATATCCCGGGATGCCCATGTAAAGACATGAATGTAATGAATCTTACTTGTGCGTTCATTTGTTTTACTTTGTTGTCATGATAGAATGTTGGATTTATGGCCTTTGTTTGTTCACACAGTAATGATGTGCCATAATAAACACTTCCGTAAAGAGGCCCGGAAAATATTGGGACGTGCCAAATGTAGCCATAACGCTGTCTTTTGCAGTGTATGCCTTTTAAGTTCACCACTTATTGCTAACTTCTGGCTCTTGTTTGTAACACAATTTTTTGATGATGCTGTTTAACTGATGCAGTCTGTTTTGCAAATGGGACCTACTCCCAGCTTCCATGGTG
Organism: Calotriton arnoldi; assembly: GCA_963921515.1. Taxonomy (NCBI): domain Eukaryota; kingdom Metazoa; phylum Chordata; class Amphibia; order Caudata; family Salamandridae; genus Calotriton; species Calotriton arnoldi. Next base: position 1,351,152 of record CAWUFW010001158.1, read on the forward strand.
TTGTGACCCAAGATGTTGCTTCATTTTGTGATTTCCTTTCTAGGCGAACTGGGGTCAACACATACAAGTTGTCCAATTATAACTAATGAAAAGAAGACCTACTGGCTTTTTAAATGCCTTTTCTAAAGTGCCTACCATCAAGTAGAGGAAATATGTAAATAATATTTGTGACATTTGGGGTGTATGACTGTGAGAAATTGGGTTACTGGTGGAGGGGGGTGAAACAATACTCAAGCAGCAAACACAATACTTGTTAGGGTGAAGTCACAAAAAAAAACCAAATTAACCTGTGCGTATCCCTCTGATAGCTTGGCACAAGCAGTCAGGCTTAATTCAAAGGCAATGTGTAAAATATTTATGCAGCACTTCAAACAGTAATTAAGTGAAAACACAACTCTCACACCAATATAGAAAAATAGAGTAAAAGTTAATAAATAAAACAAGACCAAAATGACAAAAATCCAATTAATAGAACCACATTAAGGATGTCAGGTCAAGGGAGTAGTCAGAAAATCAAAATACCCCCTCACTTCGAACCAAACTTCTTGTGGCACCAAGTATGCAAAGCATATGAGCACAACCCTCTCCACAAGAGATTCCTTGTCTCTTCCATCCAAGAATCTATGCATTCATCCTTTCACTCTTCGGTCCACTGATTGGTATTCACCATTTCACCTTTACATTCTGCCATCCATTCATTCTTACATCAATACTTCAGTCTTTAACAATCCATCCATCCATCCTTTCACCTAACCATCCTTTCACCCATTCTTGCATCCTTTCACCCACCCACGCATCTTTTCACTCCTCCATCCTTTAACCCGTCCTTTCACACACCCACACATCATTTCACTCATCCACCCTTTCACCCACACTTGTATCCTTTCACTCGTCCTCTTTTTCACTCATCCTTTCAACCATCCACACATTTTTTTGCCCACCCCTGTATCCTTTCACCCATTGACCCATTCATCCATCCTTTCACCCACCCTCACATTCTTTCATCTACACACGAATCCTGTCACCCATCCACCCATTCACCTATCCTTTCACCCACCCACAATTTCACCCATCATTCCTTTTAACCTTTAAACCTTCTTTTTTTTTCCCATCCACCCAGCTTTTTTAGCATTAATTATGAGCTTTTATGTGCGAGTTGCAGACAGAAGAGGCACATAAATAACAATCCCAGCTATAGCTGCTAAAGTGAAAGGTGGGGTCATAATGCCCCTGGGGCGGCCGGCGTGGCTCGCGGTTGGAGGGGTGGATGCGGGGGTCGCGGGAAGTGTTGCGGGTAGGGGTCGCGGGGGTGTCGCCTGGGGGGGGAAATGGCGTTTAGAATTTTTTATTTTTCTAAACTTACCCCGAACGTTGTGATTGGTCTGAACGCCGTGACACGGCGCTCAGCCAGGGGTTGTAGGGGTGGTTATGTTCTCTATGCAGGCTGTAATGCAGCCTGCATGGAGAACAGGGAAGTGCGCATGACTGCTTTGGGCATCCCGAGAGGGCTGACCAGTCATTGGGCACTTGAGTGGGCAAACCACTCCGCCCCTGGCCCTCTCCGTGAGCAAAGCAGCCCCGCCCATCCTCCCATCCGCAAAGGAAACATAACATGATAATAAATAAAAGTTATTATCATGTATGTTTCCTCTTCTTGCACTGCTTGAAAGCAGTGGGGCGTTGTTCCTCCGCCATAGCGGAGGAGCCTCCGCTGCAACGCCCTGTGCCAGCTGGGTCCAACAATAACTACACTTCTGACTCTTGGAAAGAGGTGGAAGAGACGTAACCACTAAAACAATGGGATTATTAAAAGGCCAAAATAATCTGAGAAATCAAAGAAGGAAATGCTAGTGATACTTTCTCAGAACAAGACAATTGATAAATCTCTGGGACAAAAACGTGGGACAAAGAACTGGGCAGGGAGCTAGCAAAAATAATTTTTGTACACCCTGTGGCCCTCGTTCAATGATTAGTGGGAACATCAGTAATTTCACACTCAGAATTATTAGGGCACGTAATTAGGCCAGTAGTGCCATTATACAAGAAACAGTGTACAAAATCTCTATCTGATGGTACCAACCCCTACAGAAAAGGTAGGAGTGGGAAAAGCAACACTCCTGAAAGTGATTTACAAGTTGTGACATTGATGGTGTTTTAATGCCTATGCTCTGGGAATGTCCCAAATTGCAACACTACCGGCAGGGGGTCCTAGATACCATAGACAGCATATTCCAAGTTCAGATTTCTAGGCTGCCAGCATATGTTCTGTTAGGTGTGTCATATTCCCAAATGGGAAGGCATCACATTACCCTTTTTCCTGCACTCCAAAAAGGGTAATTTGATGCCTTTGCTTCTCTCTGGCGCTAAACAGGCAATAACTGTGTTATGGAGCAAAGATAGAACCCCGGACTTTAGGGGGTGGTTATTTAGAGTATGGCATATTATAGGTATAACAAATTAGCAGGCACTACAAACTTATTTGAATCTAAATAGACCTCATCACTTGAGTTTCTCTGCACTAAAATGAGAGAGCTCACCTCCCTGAGAATAATACCAATGACAACCACCCTTAGATTTTCTCATTGACCTGGCTTATTAATGTCTTCAACTCAAACACAAACTTCCTTACCTTTCTTTTCTCTTTCCAAAACTTGAGCAAGAGGCATCAATCAAGGGGTGGAAGTTTACTTATAGTTATCTTAATGAGCACTTTGCTGGCCTTTGAATGTAGGAAAAAATATGTGTTATTACAGCGAATATAAAAAACCCAATAAAAACATTTGTAAAATGCAGGCAGGGCCCCATAAGACCTTTGTGAGTACCACTTGATTACGTGTTCCACCATAATATTGATTAAAAAATATCCTGAGACACAAATATTGTATCTAAAATATTGTGATGTGAAGAATGTCATGGTATAGAATACTGCAGGTAAGAATACTGTTTTTTAAGTATCATTTAATATTGTTGGTAAAGATATCACTGTGTCTAATCGTTGTAATGTACATCAATGTTTTGTTTCAATTTTGATTAGGTTTTTTAAAAGCTTATCTCTGTATTTGTTTATAGCTTGTTTTTCTAATGAAGTGGCTTATTTAGAAGAAAGTGCCGCAGTGCGGCACCGCAAGCCCCTTGGCTGCGCCATGCTTCAACACAGGGATACGTCACATTTACAACAATATGACGTATCCCTGTACGTTCCCCTGCGCTGGCGCACAATCGGCTGCCATGCGCCACGCAGGCACCCTTACGCCATGGTGCAAGGGTGCCTGCATTGCGGGAGATTGTTTCTGTGCAGGAAGGGTTACCGTCCTGCACAAAAACAATAACAAAAAAAATACAAAGAGGTGATTTCCTCTTCCTATGTGTGCAGAATGCAGCACCCCTAGAAAGAGGAATAAACAAGGAGAAATGTAAACATTTCTCCTCGTTGCGCCTCGCTAAGCCACCCCTGGGGTGGTGTAGCATTCTGACGCATTTCCAGGTTTACGAATTCTTGTAAATCTGGAAATACGGCAGAATACGTGGGTGTTGCGTGGGAACTCCCACAGCAACACCCATGACACACCTCTTTCACGCAGAGAGTTGCGTGAGAAGGGGCCATATTTACAAGGACGGGAAAAGCCACGCAGGGTGGCTTTACGTGTCCTTGTAAATATAGGGCAAGAGGTTGCGCCAGCAGTGCGTCACTAAAAGTGATGCACCGTTGGCGTAAGGGGCTTGTAAATAAGCCCCATAGTTTTTTATGTACATTATTGTTTTATTATTTTGCATGTGTAATTTTTATTTATGTATTATTGTACTTTGTATTTTTAGGGTCACTTTTTAATTTTGGTGCCTTTTCTAGTCAGTTTTATTCATTTAATTTTTAATTTTGTTTTAGGTTGTTCAATTTGGTGCGGAAATAGTAAATCTACACCCCCAAAGGCCATAACTTTCCCCAATGTGGTTAAGTTTGGAGTTTGAATGTTCAATTGTAAAGGCAGGATGCACACCTCGTATGCTTGATTTTGCAAAGACTTGTCCAAAATTATTTCAAGAGTGCGTGCAGACTGGTTTGGTGCCATGCCCAAATGGCACCGAGCTTGATCAACAACTTTCTAAAGTGGGGCGTCATCTCACCCCTGCCAATCGCACTGCTAAATGATGCCTTCGTGGCGATCATATATTCCAACTTTTTCATCAATGTGTTCAATTATTATTCCATCATATTTAAACTATCAATTTTACTTCAACTTATTTTGACTTATTTTGAATCCACACGCGGAATATTAAAGTGCCATTTTTCAAGTTTCTAGTGTTCGACCTGTGTCCCTCCGGACCTCTTGAAAGAACACGACTCAATCCTAGCTACTGACCTCCCGCATTTCACGTAGCGCACCAATATCTTTAGATAAATTATCATCTAACCTGTTGTCCCCTACTCACTATGTTCTTAACCCACAATTACCTCTCACTACTTGCTGCCAATGTACATACGAAGCGTTTCCTCATAACCTCCCCACTGACCTTTGCCCTCCTTTTCTAAACCCGCTTCTCGAGTAACGTCAAGTGATTAATGGGTATAGGATTTTGACAGTCTGGTTGTAAACTGAACGTTACTCGAGAAGCGGGATTAGAAAAGGAGGATTGAGATAAGGGGCTCATTGTGGGAAACGCTTGGGGTGTAATGCAATGTTGTCTTATGGTAAATTGAATATTAATTTGTGACGTCTAAACATGGTTCGTAAAGAATAATCGGTGACTGTCTTATTGTTATTTATAGTGACCCCCGACGAAGGGCGCTTCGCAGCCCGAAATGCATTGGGTTTTTATTGAATAAACGCTGCCTCAGATGAACTCTGCATCAGTCGTGTTCTTTCAAGAGGTCCGGAGGGACACAGGTCGAACACTAGAAACTTGAAAAATGGCACTTTAATATTCCGCGTGTGGTTTCAAAATAAGTCAAAATAAGTTGAAGTAAAATTGATAGTTTAAATATGATGGAATAATAATTGAACACATTGATGAAAAAGTTGGAATATATGATAGCCACGAAGGCATCATTTAGCAGTGCGATTGGCAGGGGTAAGTTTGGAGTTTGACATGATAAATATGACCAGCCCAATCCCCAAAGTCACTTTCCCCAATGTGGTTACATTTGGACTGAGAATACTAAATCTGACCCCTGAAAATCCAACATTTTCACCAGTGTGGTTAAGTTGGGAGTAAAGGGGCCGATTCACAGAACTAATCTGAGACAAAATCCTAAACTTACTACTTTCGGTATTCACAGAAGGCACTTACGATTTTTGGTATTCACAGGATGTACTTACGACTCCTAACTTTACGTCCGCACTCGGGCTGGAATTTCCGCACCCGGACCGTACTCTCCGCACTCGGACCGTACTCTTCGGCTAGGGCCGTACTTTCCGGCTCGAACCGTAATCTCCAGCTGGGGCCGGATAAAGTGTAATCAATGGGCCAGATTGCAATTTTTACAAAAAGGAACATTAGGAATGTGTGATAAATGGTAGAGGAGGTCATGAAAAACAGTTTGGGCAGGGAAAAAGGTACAGCCAGACACTATGTTAACACTGTACTTGCAGGACTTGCCAGACACTACAGTCAACACTAAGGGCGCGCCCCTTAGTCTTGACTGTAGTGTTGACACCACAGTCAACACCGATAAGGGGCGATGTATACAAGGACAGGAAAAGCCACGCAGGGTATGCATCAAAGATTGACTATTTACCTAAGTCTATTGAATGTTGTTTTAATCATATCAGACACAAAGTAGACCCGTGCATAGCTACCACAAATGAACCAAAAGAGTAAAAACATGCTCTGACAAGTAAACTGTGCACAGTCTAGCATATACAATGAGAGGTAGCTGGTGATCTTTGAACGTGGTGGACTTTAATACCTGAATTGCAATAAGCAAAGCATTCACTTATGACCTCCAATCACTGAAATGGCTACCCTCTGAGGCTTAGATCCATCTCAAAATTGCTTGTATGTCCCATAAAGTGCTGCACCACAATACCTCCTGTTTCCTGACCCACAAACTGACCCTATCGGGTAGAAACAGATCTTACAGAAGTACAAGCTCCCTACTACTCAAGCCACAAAAATTCAACAAGAAAACCTACAACTGATCCTTCTCTGTAATTGCCCCCAAAATCTGGAACTCTCTCCCTCCCGAGATCAGATGCAACCCATCCACATCCATCTTCAGGAAAGAAGTAAAAATTCTACTATCCAACAAATTCCTCTCACACTGAGGTCATACCTTCCTCTCCTCATGAGCGACTCTTTCTGCGTTTCCCTGCCATCTACTCACCGTTCTGACACCTATCGGAGTTTGTACATGCCAGTTCCTATGATTGACTATGGGGCATATTCACAAGGACTTATCGCAGAGTTATCGCCACCTTAACGCATCAAAAGTGGAGATAGATTTAACGCCCCATTCACCAGCGTGTGCAAACTGCAGACATCGCCAGTATTCCCGCGATAACTGCCGCAAATTTTACCCCCACGGGTGACACCACCAACTAACCCATATGAGATGCAGAGTAGGCGTTCCCGTGCAAAAACACACGAAAACACCACTACACCACTTTCACAACAAACTGCCAGATCTGCGATGCGAACCAAAAACAGGCGATAAGCCGCGGTAGCAGCAGGGATTTAACACCTGCCTTCTGCTGGTCACAGCCTGGAAAATAAAGCACAAAATCAGAACGTGTGTCATGCGCACATCAAAGGAGCGAGACACAGAGAAACAAAGAATGAAAAAAAGGCTGAGAGAGAAAGAGAGAAAAGGAAAGGGAGAGAGAGAGAGAAGGAAAGGAAGGGAGAGAGAGAGAGAGAAGGAAAGGAAGGGAGAGAGAGAGAGAGAGAAGGAAAGGAAGGGAGGGAGAGAGAGAGAGAGAGAGAGGGGAGGGAGGGACACTGCCGCCCCCGCGCACCCAGGCCCCACTGCTCACCTGCTGCCACGGGTGTGTCTCCAACCACGTGCCGGTATACACTGCAAGCCACCAGGTCTGCAATCTGTAATCGAGGCCAGAGTCAATCATGGCAGAGTCCATCTCACTGCACACGGCAACAACGCCTGTCCGTCCCTGCGCACACATGCAGCCACACCCTACCCCCTCCCACGGGCCAGCGCTGGCTGTCCGCACTTGCGCACCCAGGCCCCACTGCTCACCTGCCGCCAACGGTGTGTCCACCAGTGGGCACACCACGTGCCCGTGCAAGCTCCAGGCCCCGGTCCCGCCACCATGGCATGCTCCACGTCATGCGGACTCGCACCGCGGCCAGCAGGTCCCACACATGATGCTGAGTCCTGAGGCATCAATGGCAGAGACCACATCAGTGCACACGTCATCATCGCAGGCTGCACACCCGCTCAGCAATTTTGGTGCCACTAACCCTGTGCAACCTCAGTCAGCACCACGTGGTGGTAGGCCCGTGACGGCCGCATGGCTCCGGGTGCGACTAACCCTGTGCGCAACAACTCATGGGCCCTTTATGATTGAGAATCGTGGAACGTCCGTCATCCAGTCACCACCGGCAGTGGGGAATGTGACGTTGTCGGCCCCTTATATTGGCGGGGTCACATGGCCTGTGACGCCTGTGCCGGATGGGTGTGGTGTGTGTGCAAACCTGCCCTCAGGGAGTGGCCGTGACATGCTGACAACTAGACCAGTGACCTGGAGACCACTAGCGTGTAAACCTGCGACATGCAGCTATGTGGCCCTCCTCGGAGCGTAAGCGGAGTGGTCTGGCCTGGCGTACGCCGGACCAGCTCAGGGCTTGCAATGATGACTCGGGAGCTCTGGGCGTGGTTCAGTCCATGTCCGGACAAGGAAGTGACTAATGCGTGTGTCCCTGTTGTAGTGTCTAGGGCACCCGGAACACAATCGGCAATGTAGCACACTGTGACTGGAATCCCACTAGTTGAGCATCATTGACGTTAGGGGGAATCACTGTCCCTACATTCATCCACACATTCATACATGAATGATGAAAGACATGACACAGCAGTGCGTTTCTGAAGGTTTAATGCACATTCAGTGGAGTTTTGCAGCTGGAGCAGTACAGGGCCATGCCAACCCCACTTCACAATATGGGCCCGTGGAGGGCCAGCCAGAGTCCATCGGGGAATGACAAGTACAGCGGAAGAGGAAGGGTACAGTCCGCAGTCTGGTCACCGTGTCATTGGTCACCAAACAGGATATGGCAGTCCGTGTCGCGGTCCAAGGTGAGTGCAGCAGAGTGTATCGGGGGTCAGTGGAAGGTCATGGGGCTATGTGCGGCACCAAGCAGCAACAGGCCAGGTGATGGAAATGAATGCTAGTGCCTCCTTCTGATCTCAATCCCATCCACGTCCTCGTCCTCGGATGTGTGCTCTGCCCCACCTGTGGGTCGTGCAGTTCTGGCTGCGGCACTGTGTGCCACTGACACATCAGGGGCAGGAGGTGGATTGTCGGCCGCACTGTGTGGCAGTGACACATCAGGTGCCGGAGTGGAAATGCCTGCCGCACTGTGAGGCACTGACACACCAGGGGGCGGAGATGTGGATGGTGTAGGAGCAGCAGCATTCATCTGCGCCACACTTTGTGGCAGCAATGCCATGATGAGGATATGCAGGGCATGGTAGATCCCAGCTACATTTTGCTGATGTGCAGCGGTGGCTGCCATCCTTTCCGCCTCCATCCGCACCATGTCCTCCATGAGCCTCCGCATGTGTGCCAGCTCACAGCTGAGGTCGCTGGAGCCACTCTGAGCAGACAGGTGTTCTTGTCTCCGAGTCATGACTCCAGCGATATCAGCCAGGGCTCGTTGGAGATCATGGAGCGGCCTGTGGGTGTCCATTAGGGACTGGAGGTGGTCCCTGATGGGACTTAGACACCCATGGATGACGTCAAGTTTGGTAGCCATGAGGTCGAACCCCACCCGCACCTGCTCAGCCATCTCCCTCTGGCCCTCCAACACACGGTGTTGGAAGGCCATGTGTTGTTCGTGGGGGTCTTGGGAGACAGCCGGGGTTGTGGGTGCCTCCTGCTGGGTGGTTTGTGGAGTGGGTGGGGTCTCCTCGATGCAGCTGGGCTGCCCTGATCCGGGAGGTGAGTTGCGGATGATGTCAATGATGTCTTGGAGGGCTTGGGTGTCGATGCTGGGGGTGTCCTCTTCGTCATCAGTGAAGAGTGGCTGGGACAGCTCTGCAGGAGGTGTTGACGGTGCCTCTGCAATGTGAAGGGGAGATGCTGTATTACAATGTGTCTACATGTATGTAGCCGCATGGTACATGTTCACATTCAGACAGCATGGCATTGTACATTGTGACAGTCTGTAGATCAGGGCCATGATCCAGAGTCATTGTGGGTGTGCACTGTGCTCTGCTTGATTGTGCATGTGTGCCATTGTGGCCATCTCCCCCGTCCCCCAGTACCTGGTGGTTACTCACCCTGTTGCTGTTGTGTTGTGTCATGTCGAGCAGTGTCCGGTCCCCCGACTCCTGCCACAGTCTCCACACTGATGACTGTCGACACCAGCTCCTCCATGTTATCCAGCTCCAGTACAATATATATAGTATGCAATGTTTTGGGGGAGAGATATGTTTGGTGCACGTAATTGTAATGTATCAATTTAAATCTGGCATTGGAACTAACAGTCTGTACCCCCTCATGTATCCGTACCTAGTCTTTTTCCATCACTGGTTCCTTTAGTATTCCGTCCCATTTGGTCTGGATGTGAAGGGGCATTCCAGGGAGGTCGACACACAGCACCCAATAAATATGAGAGATCAATCTACACCCCGCCATCTCTAATAATGTCACCAGGGTATTGAAGCATGGCGGGGGATCCGGGAAGGTCAGCCAGAGATCTTGCACTGTAGCAGAGATCTTAGCATACTGTAAATATTGTCCCACTCCCAGAGCAAGAGATTCCATGGCATCGTCCCATGTGACAAATTGCCCACCGGGATACAGGCCGCCTAAGGTGTAGCAGCCCCCAACCTTCCACCTCTACATTGACATGGACTCTGCTATCTTTGGAATGGTTGTATAGCCCATAGTGGCATGTCCGGGGCATATGGAGCGCGCCAAATCACTCTCTTGAGCACCTCCTCCCACAATTCAGACACCTGGCAAATGATAGAAGGCGTAAACGGAGGAATCCAAGACCCACTCATCAGCAACACAGGCATTTATCTCTCAGCATGAGAACCCCGCAGAAGGGTTTTTCCCATGTGTCTTCAGGGTCGAGTCAATGGACCATGTGTTGCAAATGTGCTGCCATGTAGTATAGTTCCACGTTGGGAACCTCCAGACCTCCACGACTCCAGGTTCTTTCCAACGTGGATAACCCAATCCATTTCCACTTATTGGCCCATAGCAGGTCAACTATGAGGCTATCAATAGATTTTAAAATAGTGTCTAGAAATCGTGTATAAAGTGCCTTGGAGCATATAAAGACTTCTTGGGAGCATGATCATCTTTACTATGGTGATTCTACCCATGGGAGACAGTGGAAGATCCCTTCAGAACCTGACAGGTGCGCACAGTCTATCTACCACCCTCCCTATATTGACAGAGGGCACCCCTGCCTGATCCCTCTATATAAACAGGAAACATCCACAACCTTGCCACCCAATCGCACTCTAGCACAAGGATCAGTGCAAAGTAGCCACCCACTGTATGTACTTAGGACTCATCCCCGCTTTCTTCAACATGTGCCAGAAATAGCTCCAGTCTAAGGTGTTGAATGCTTGTTCGATATCTAACACTGCCAGGGCATGGGCACTGTTTAGCAGATGTGGGGCATGATAGAGGTCAGAAATCCTTCTCAGATTATGCAGAGTACTTCTTTTCAGGATGAATCCTGACTGATAGGTGTGTATTAAGGTTGGGAGATGGGGAGGAGGCGTGCTGCCAGTATGCTACTGAGGAGCTTAACATCTACATTTAACCAGGAAATAGGTCAATACGCGATGGCCACCGTCAGGTCCTTGCCTGGCTTTTGTACCATCACTATTAGTGCTTCACGTATTGTGGAAAGAAGACTACTTTTTTGGGCACCCTCATCATAGACCTCCAGCAGTCTATCAGCTACCTTATCTGCATACTAGCGGTAAAACTCCACAGTAAGATTATTGATTCCCAGAGTTTTTGCAGTTTTTATCCCTCAAATCGCCGAGAGAATCTCCTCGCATGTGATAGACCTATCTAACACTTCACGGTCCTCCAAATTGAAGTTCGGGCGTGGTATTCCTGCGATGTATTCCTCTATGCGTCCACTGCGCAGCATAGGTCATGCTCTAATGGGATCAAAATACCCCATTACTGGCCCACTGCGTACAGACCAGGCCTCCTGTGTCATCGCACATTGTCAGGACCGGAGTCTGATGTCTCTCCTGCCTGACCAATCGGGCTAGCATTGCTACAGTTTTATCACCTTCTGCATGAAGTATGCAATATGAGGTGGCATATAGTTGTCCCCTCCACTGCTTCCGGAGGCTAGGGACGTAATCCCCCCAAACATGGGCTTCTTGTAAAAATGCAATAGACACATTATAACGTTTCAGATAGACATGCACTCTCCTGTGCTTCTTAAATTGGGCAATACCCCTGACATTCCAGGACATAAGCTTAGTTACGTGACTCGCCATTTGCATTCATCGGCTACCCCATCCACCAGGTCTCATCATCACACCCCACAACAAGGCAGTACGGGGTTAGTAGCCAGGACCACAGTGTACATGAGCAGCATATAATTCACCAACCATTAAAACCTTTAAAAACAGAACACCTAGGGTGTGGCCAAGGAGGCCAAGGTAGGGGTCGAGCATTCGTGAAGCTCCCACCACCCGACTGCAACCACTCTCCATCCTGCCTGATAGTGCCAACTAAAATCTACCTTGGTGGCCTCCCTGAATGTGGGTGCCCCAGTTGCTGCCTGTGGGACTCCCGAGGTGATTGAGAGGGGTGCTGAATTGTGCCGATAGGCTGCCCAAGACTCACCTCAAGATGGCAGCTGCCATTGTGATGTAAACACCCTGCGGCCCCAGACAAACATACCAAAATCCTCATGGGTGCTGCTGGTGCATCCATCTACTGAACTTGCCTGAGGGCAGCCCGGGACTCAAACGGGCGCTGGAAGCAGGCCGGGCCTTGCTACATGGAGATCGGCTGATGCCGTCGCTGCGGGCCTTGCGGCGGCTGGCGAGGTAGGCGGGGAGGACAGCTTCGCCTCAGCAGCAGTGGCAGCGGCACTCGGACCTGCGTCCAGGGGCTGACCGGGGGGGCCCACCTTCATTGCATTGTGGCCTGCTGGGGAGGACGAGAGAGGGGTCCCCTTTGCCCCCTCCGCCTCTCTCCTCCCTCTATGCCTGCCAATATAGCGCTTACCAGAGGGAGGCCGCTGTGGAGAGTGAGTCCCTGCTGTGTACCAGTGGCTGTTGGATCTGTCTTCTGGCCCCGGACTCCTCCGTGACATGGAGGGCAGTGGGGCTGGCGCCAGGAAGCCTTGGAGGAACTGAGGAGGCACAGAAATGTACTGTATGCCGTCCCTCCCCTTGTGGAGAGATGATCTCGCTGCAGAGGTCACTGGGCCCTGGGACGAACCCGGGAGCTTGTGGGGATTGTCAATGAGTTGAGGCGGAGGCCCGATCTTTGACCTGTGTGGCTTCTTATTGGGACCCTTGTATAACTGGTCCCACATTCTTTATTTGATCCTCCCCAAGAGGCTTACGGGGGGCCTGCTTCTGTCAACCGCTGCACCCGGCCCTGTTCTCCATAGCTCTGCCTGCCAGGGCAGAGAGCACCTAGGCCTTACTCGCTTGATGTACTGATACATGTGACATCACGGCCCAGCGTTACACGCCTCCATTGCGCCGATCTGGGAGCTGCGGGCACCGCCTGATGGGTGCTGCCTACTTGTGGCTGGGCAGTCGGAGCGGCCACCTCGGAGACTCTGCTGGATGCCCCCGACTGCTCGTGCTGTCCCAGGGCAAGCGGGTTGTGGAGCTGAATCTCGTCCGCACTAAGGTGACCTGGCCTCCTGGCCTTGCGTCCAGCGCTGGAGACACAGCGGCTTATAGGTGGAGAGAGGGAAAAAGCACACCTGATGGGCAGGCTGCTCGTGCTGCCCGGTGGCCGGTGGGCCTGACCCTGTCGCATGCCTTTCCTACTGAACTGGCTGAGGATCACCAGACGATGGTGCACTGAAAACCCCCTGCCCCTCCTTCAGCTCAAGCCAGGATAGATCAATACACTACTCCTGTGAAGGGGGCCTTGGGCCGGGGAGGCTTAGGGAGCCTTGGAACTCTTGACCCCATCTCAGCCCACACTGGACCTTGTGATGATCCTCAAGGCAATACAGGACTCACGCGAGGCGGTCAAGAACAAAGTTGACGGTCTTCGGATTGATCTCTCGCTGTTGAGACAAGTTCTGCAAAAGGTAGCAGACAGAGTGACCGAAGCGGAGGCGCGAATCTCAACTACCAAATATGAGGTGACCACTCTTAAACGTCAAGTGTCTAAATTGATGGCCTTGAATGCAACACTCAATGAAAGGGCAGAAGACACAAAGAACCGCTCAAGGCGCAATAATCTGCGTCTGGTGGGCCTCCCTGAAAGCCTTGATAACTCAGCGCTGGCCACAACCCTTGGAACCTGATTCTGCTCTTGGGTCCCAGCGGACAAGTTGTCCAACATGTTTGTCATTGAGGGGGCTCACTGATCCCTTGCTCCCAAACCACTGGCCGGGGCCACCCCTCACACTATCTTACAGGAGGCCCGCGGTCAACTGGACCTATGGCACCAAAACTCTAGAATAATGACCTTTCCAGATTACACCAGGATGGCGCAGCAGAGGCAGTGCTCCTTTGAGGAAGTAAAGCAAAAACTTCATGCCCTCAACCTACGCTACATGCTCCTTTTTCCGGCCCGCCTTAAGATCATCTTCCAATTATCCACCAATTTCTTTGATACCCAGGAACAGGCCTGGGAGTGGGCCACAGAGGAGCGAACACTGCGACCCTCAAACCGGAAGGCACGATGGGAGGATGGTCCAAGACGGTCCCAGTCACCGCTTCCCACACGCAGACTCCGAAACAAGCGATCCAAATCCCGGAGATCAAAGGTCGCCTGACGGGAATCGACCAAGTGGCTAGTTGCCCCCCCCCGGTAGTGGAGGCGCAAGCTGTGGTGACATTGGATCATGAACTTGCGGCTACCCCGCAGCTCACCGGCTTTCTAGATGCTGTCTCAGACTCATCGGAGTGACGCTCCTGGTACTGACTTGATCTATACATGGCAGGCAGTGCCGTAAGAAGGTGCAGGGTAACACACAGTCATCTGTAGAAGTGCCAGAGGCTCTATTGCATACTTGGGGCTGGGAGAAACTGAAATGGCCTACCTTAGATGACTCACTCATAACGGTTCTAAATAAGTTGAATGCTCTACCACTGTGCACATCATTATGGCTAACTGTATTTAATGTCTCTACTGTATATGCACTATCAGGCATAGAATCTGTCTTAGAGGTATGAACACTGCCATCGGATTATTCCCCTACGGTACTTTTTCTTTCCTTCTTGATTCATTATGTTTCGAACAAGGGTGACAGATGCTTCATGGGGAGAAGTATGGGGTGAGGGGAGTTGGGGAGTCAGGGAAATGTTCTTTTGTGCTAACTATGACTTTTTCTTTCAGGTTTCTACTAGGCCTGGGCGGTAAATTCCGCTCCGCTCGCGGAATTTGCGGAATTTTGGCAATTCCGCGTTCCGCGGAGAACGCGGAATTGCCGAAAATTCCGCGAACCGCGGCGTTGCGGAATTTTTTCCTTGTTCGCGCTTTTAAAATGCGTGTTTGCGCGTGCGGGAGCGACTTACCGGGATCCCTGCGTTCGCCGACGAGTTTTCCTATCCGTTCGCGTGCGCCACGAGCTTTTGGTAGCCGTCCGCACGATCCCGCAAGAGTGTGCGATCGCGAATACATCATCGGACGCGCCATAGGACATCCGCGTTTGCGAACAGGAAACACGCATCGCGAGCGGGCGGGACAAGTGAAACAAGATGGCCGCGCCAATTGGCGACCGCATGGACAAGTTCACGAGATATTTCCCCCTGAGCACGCAAACAGCGTCCCCGAACAGGAAAAACGCATTGCGAACGGGCGGAACAAGCAATTCCGCGTGCTCGCGGAATTCTGCGTACCTCGCGGAGATTTTTTACCATTTCGCAGAACTTTGCGTAACGCGACTACGCAAATTCCGCCCACCCCTAGTTTCTACTCAGCTAGCCTTCTAGCGTTGCGCTGTAAGCTTTCAGATCTGCGGGTGGGGACCCTGTCTGGGGCCACCTCCTGCCCACAGCAGGCTCCTACACGCTCTCATATCACCACTCCATCTTCCCACATGATCAGGGTACACCCTTGGAGTATTAACGGTCTTTTAGACCGTATCAAAAGATCAGCTGTATTGAGATGCATTAAGAGGTACAAGCCGAAGGTAGTCCTACTGCAAGAAACCCACCTGATGGGGACTCAATGCCCCTTCCTCTGTCGATTTGGGTATGACAGGGCTTTTCATTTGAGCTTTGCTCGTGGTTTCAGTGGGGTGACCCTTCTCCTCCATAGGTCCCTTCCACTGACAGTAACTAAGGTACATATGGACCCCCAAGGGAGATATATTGGGATCGAAGTCCACATGGCTGCCAGACAATATAATTTTGTTTCTTAGTATGCCCCTCCGCAATCGCCACAGCCTACTCTCCAGACACTGTGAGCTTTACTGATGACACAACCCCTGGGGACCACGCTGGTGGGAGGAGATTTTAATGCTGTCCCTGACCAGGATACCTACGCTGGCCCCCACCTTGGTAAGAAGGCCCACTCGGCATGTCTTTCAGCTTGGGCTGCTTCCACGCATGGCTTTCCTGGCACCCCTCGACACGGGCATACACACACCGCTCGGTTGCCCATAATACAGAGGCCCTGATCCATCTGCTGTGGTTGCCCTCAGTGGATCTCCTTGACTGCCCTCTGTCCATATTCTCCTATGAGGTATATCTGACCATGCACCCAACCGTAAATGCTGAGACCCATCTGGTGCTTCAGGTCATAGTTAACCCTGGGCGAAGTGCTACGCTACGCTCGCGTAGTTTGCGAAGCTTGCGCTACTTCGCACAACGCGAATTGCACGTAGCACAGTGCAAACACGCGTAGCGTAGCGTAGCGTAGTGCCGCGGTCATTTTTTGCTTGCTCGCGGTCCTCAACGTCAAGTTGGCGACCGTGAGCAAGCAAAATGACATCCCGGCGAGACTTTTTCTCGTTCGCGATCAGCAACATCAAGTTGCCGATCGCGAGCGTGGAAAATAAACCTCCGGCGAGATTCTCAACGCGGGGAGGTCAGGTTTCTCATTGCGAGTGAGTCGCGTATGCTCGCGACCGCTCGCGATGAGAAACTACCAGTCCGCGTTGAGAAGCTGCCGCTCGAGTAAAAATCTACTCGAGCGGCAGTAAAGACAGCTCGCACTGTGCAAGTTGCCGTTTTCAATGATTGCACAGTGCGGACAAGCATCCGGCACTGTGCAATCATTGCGAACACGCACTACGCAGTTCGCGTAGTGCTACGCGAAGCTCGCGTAGTGCGAACTGCACTTTGCGTAGCTTCGCGAAGCACTACTTCGCGAACTACGCCCAGCCTTAGTCATAGTACCTGAAGGCCCCTGAATGAGTCTCCTTCATAGAAGACAAACTCAGAACTTTTTCCAAACCAAGACTGCTCAGTGTCGTCAAAGACGACACTCTGGGCAGCGTGCAAACCCTCTAAGAGAGGACTGAATAAAGGTTATTTCCAGATACAGGAAGCATCGCAGAAAAAACAGGTGACTGACTTAAAAATTCGGATACAAAGCCTGGAACGCCGATCCCGGTGGCCAGACTCCAGGGAGAGACAAAGTTTACTGGAACTCGTGCTAACTGAATTGAGGCAGGTTTCACTTGAGGAGGCAAAGCAGTGCTGGAGGGCCTCAATTCAGAGAGTTTACTACTCAGGGGACAAATCAGGTAAATTGCTGTATTGGTTGGCGACTTGCAGTGTCTCCACCAGAGTGGTACTGGCTATTAGAGACCAGGCGGGTGACCTACAGAAGGAATTGCCTGCGATCTCCCAAGTTTTTGCGGTGTTCTATCAGGACCTCTATGCAAGACATCTGGTGCCCTCCCTAGAGACAGAGAAACCTATTCTCTGGGGCATCCCACTGTCCTCTATTATGCTCTCTGTAGCCATGGACCTCAACAAGCTCTTAACAGAGGAAGAAGTAGATTTAGCCATATCTGGACTTCAATCTGGAAAGACCTCCGGTCCTGATGGGTGTTCCTTCAAATATTACAAGAGATTCCGCTCCATTAAAACGCCCCAATTACTAAACTTTTAAACAGAGTCGATGAAGCAGGATTTGTTTTTTGCTGACTTAGCCTGTGCCTCTATTGTTGTCTCTTAACTCAACTCTACAAAAAACTCAGTCTTGGCTTGCAGAAGACCACTTCAAACTAAACACCCTCAAGACCAAATTCCTCCTAATCTCTCCTCCCAAAAAGTCACCCATTATTGAGGAATGGCTGAACCAATTTACAGCTCTTAACTGCCAGCCCCAAGTTATCGACTCAGCGAGATCTCTGGGAATAACACTTGACAGGAACCTAAACATGCAGAAGCATATCTGTGCCGCAACAAAAGGGACAAACTTACAAAGGAGCATCCTGAGGAAATTGAAACCCTTCCTCCTCCCTAATGACTTCAAATTGGCAGTACAAGCCCTAGTAATCCCTAGGCTATATTTGTTAGTGCAACCCTTTGCAGCCTTCCCATGTCTACAATGGCTCCTCTAAGAGCTTCCCTTAATTCTGCTGCTAGGCTCATCAGAGGATCTAAATGAAACTGCCACATCTTCCCTGACCTTAAAACTCTCAATTGACTCCCCTTTGAAGCAAGAATTCAATTAAAAATCCCTTGTATGACTCACAAAGACCTTCGTTATAGATCCTCCAGGAGCTCGAGCACTCTTATACTGAAACCACAAAGATTTTCCAAAAGGAAAACATACAACCGAGGCTTCTCTGGGATCGCACAGAGGATCTTGAACTCATTGCCCCCAGAAACCAGACTGAACCCCTCAACTGCTTCCTTCAAGAAAGAAGTGAAGTCTTTACTCATGAGCAAACTCGCCTCATAGTTTCCGTTACTCGCTTGGTGGTTGTTGGCCATCTCTGTTTTTGATGTTTTGCTGTATTTACTGTTTTTAATGCATGCACTTTTATATCCATTTGTATCTGGGCGCAATAACTGTTTTACTTCGTCTTTGCAATATGTTCACCTGTAAAGCACTCTGATACCCGTAAAGGACATGTTCGCGCTATATAAAACCTTCTAAATAAATACAATGAATAAATCCCCAAAGAGAGCATGCCTCCCGAGAAATGTGCTTCCTACCATCCAATCTCACTCATCAATGCAGACATTAAGATCCTTGCCAAAATTATGGCGACTCGCTTGACCCGCACCTTGACCCATCTCATTCACCCGGACCAATGTGGGTTCATGCCGGCTAGAAGCACATGCCACTGCATTCGACGAGTACAGGTGACCCTCTGCCAAACTCAGAGTTTTGAGGGTAATTTAGCCTTCCTCCTAGTAGACTTTTGTAAAGCCTTTGATACGGTCTTGTGGGCCTTCGACCAATGTTACGAAAAATGGTCCAGCTCCTATATCACTACCACAGGGCTCAGGTCTGGGTGAATGGCAAACTATTCGCTCCTTTCCCAATCCGACAAGGAACAAGCCAGGGTTGCCCACTTTGCTCACTGTTATTCGCCATGGCTATGGAGTCACTGGCGTGTCTCATACGCTGTGATGTGCGGGTGAGTGGATGGAGTTGGGGGAAGGGGTTCGAGGACTGGGTGGCGCTCTATTTAGACGATATCCTGCTGTTCCTTGGGTACACCCCCACCTCTGACTCTCGTTGCCTGGAGATTATTCATCTGTATGGAGAGGCCTCTGGTTTATTTATCAATCTGACCAAATTCCTCTTGGTGGAGGTGAGGGGGGATGCTGAGGGTCGATGCTGGTGTCCTTATATCCCTCTGCGATGAAATACATTTAAATACAAGGGGATGTATGTATCCCACCTTCTGGACTTGGCCTCCAGGCTTAACTACCAAGGCCTGGCCTCTTACCTCGACCAAGACCTACAGCTCTGGTAGAAACTACCACTAATCCAATTTGACGCAACGTGCTCTTTAAGATGAGGTATCTCCCCCGCTACCTGAATATATTAACAAATTTCCCATACCACATACCCAGACAATGATTTCGGTCCCTGACTTCCAAACTGACCTCCCCCATCTGGGCCACAGAGTGGCTTTTACAGTGCCACGGAAATCACCCTTTGATGGGGGACTGGGGGTCTCCAATATTTATGCATACTATTTGGCCATACACTTGGTGCCAAATAACGAGTGGTTTACGGGAGGATGGGAGGACCCGGCATATTGCCTGGAACTTCATGTAGTGGAATTTGAGGGCCTACTAGGACATCTCTGCGGGAGCCCTATGTCTCAAGGGACACCCTCATGTACCCGAGTGGCGATACACTGCTGGAGGGTGGCATTGTGCCAGTTTTGATTGGACTGCAGGTTGACTGAGCTTACTCCTCTATGGTGCGGCATGTGGCTTCATCAGCTCTCTGTCCTAGATTGGTTCCACCAATGGGACCACATAGGTATTACATACCTAGGAGATAATTTCAAAGCGACTGTACTGATGTCCTTTTAGGATTTGAAGGAAGAGCATGCTCTAGCAAATATGCAAGTCTTTCAATTTCTTCAGATGTGGCATGCCTTGGGGAAACATCTACTCCCTGGCACCCTGCTCCTGGAATACAGCCCGCTTGAAGCGAAGGTGCTAACGGGGCGGTTGGGGAAAGGAGCGATAACCCAGATCTATCGCTCATTGATTATTCATGCTCCAGATAGTCTTGACTCCCTTCGACAGAAGTTGGTTGGATGGGTGGGAGACCTAGACGACAATGATTGGAGAGAGGCATGCATGGCCCATAGGGAACTGGCAATCTCTGCGCGACTGTATATGATACAGGTTAACTACCTCCATGCAACCTATCTATCCCCATCATGCATACAGCAGATGTTCCCTGACACCCATCTCCTATGTGTGCACTGTGGGATACCAGCTGCAGACCTCTTCCACATAGCATGGCACTGCTCCGAGTAGAGACCCTTCTGGGGCGGAGGTCCTCGGATGCCCAATCGAGTTAACCCCCAAGATCGCTTTGCTGGGACTGGTGGAGGAACTGGGGGGACCCGCGCTGAGCGACTCTTCATAGATGTGGCCTGCTCAGTGGCCAGGTGAGACATAGTGCGTCTGTGGAAGCAGCCTGCGCCGCCCTCACTATCACCTGGCGCACTGGAGTTGACTGGTGTGCACATCAAGAAAAGCCCATATATGAGGCCTGGGGATGTCCTCAAAATCATGAGAAAGTGTGGGGGAAATGGTGGCCTTACCATGGTCTATCTTTGTAAATGGGTTGGCCCGTGCATGGGCCGTTATCAATGTTACCGCAGATCACAGTCATATTTTTAGGCCTGGGCGGTGAACTTCGCTCCGTTCGCGGAGTTTGCAGAGTTTTCTGCACTCCGCACTCCGCGGAGCTCGCGGAGTGCAGAAAACTCCGCTTCACGATGTGCAGCGGAGTTTTCCCCCTGCTCGCGATCGCGAACGGTAAGTTCGCGATCGCGAACGGTAAGTTTGCGAGCACGAGCTGCCGCTCGGGTAGAATTTCTACCCGAGCGGCAGGAATAACAGCACAAACTGCAGTTCGCACTGCACTCCGCCACTCGCTGAACTTCGCAGAGTTTTTTGTAACTTCACGGAGTTTCGCATAGCAAAACTCCGCGAACTACGCCATTCTCCTCCTATACAGTATTCTTAATGTATGGACGATGCTTGCTGTATCTATAAACAAAATGAAGTTGATTATAAAAAAAAAAAAAATAGAACACCTCCCCAACTCCCCCCCTCCCCATGGGCAGCTTGATCAAAACCTTCGGTCCAATAACCGGCCAGTCTGGAACTAGCTTTAGCCGCCCCATTCCCAAAAACTTATATCAAAATGAAAACAAATCAGTTCTATTTAGAAACGTTGTCCTTCGCTAGAGGCCAGGTCTAAGGAGAAGGAAGGTGAGAAGCCAAAGCACACAAGCCCCCTCTCCGTGCCTCTTTGACTCTCTCTTAGTTCTTTCCCGCCGGCATGTTTCCAGTACAAAATATTCAACCATGATATGTCTTAAAAATCTGACCCCTTCCTACCCGCAGCAACAGGTCAGGCTAGAGCCCCCATCACTGACCAGTCTATAGTTCAGAGACAGTCGGTGCCATCAGCAGCTGAGCCCGGAAGGCATAGAAGTCTCTCCACTGGCCACCCCCCATAGGGTATATCAATACTCACAGTAAAACAAGCAGAACTTAGGTATCGCTCCAGGCCAGTGCTAACACTAGCTGTGCCAGAGTCACTGCGGTGTTTCTGGAACTAATCTCTCGAGTCCGGCACTACATCCGTAGCAAGGAGAGTACCATCTGGGCAGACCACAATTTTCTCCAGCAGTTGATGATGATTGTCCAGGCTCCTCTGTCGTCCTGTCCATCTCCAAAGGTGGGCAGATTGTGTCCTCGGCAGAATCAAGCCCTGCCAACCTGTGCCCTAGCTAGTATTCTCCGTCAAAGTATCCAACTAGTCACTGACCTCTCCTGGACTAAAAAAGAACAACAACTTTCCTTCATGTTGGACACGCAATTTCACTGGGAAAATCATGCTGTATTTTATGTTCAAGTCTCTCATGCGTTTCTTGATGGATAAGAAAATCTTTCGTTGTTCTTGTACTCTTTGCGTGTAGTTGGGGAATATTGAGGTGGGTTTCCCCTCAAACAGTGGAGACAATGTATCTAGACACATTGAGGGATGATGTCTCGGTCACGAACGTTGAACAAACGGGCAATTATAGCTCTCGGCGGGCTTTAGGTTTCGGCAGGGGAGCTGGTACTCTGTAGGCTCTATCGATTGTGAAAAATGTATGTCGTGTTTTAGGGAGAAGGGACATAGTAATGCATTCCTCCAAGAACAGTTCAGTGAACTGCCCTTCCACCCTCTCCGGGAAGCCCTCAAATCTTAGTTTGTTTCTCCAGGAGTGTCTTTCAGAATCGATCGTCCAATCAAGCCGTCAGCTTCTGGAGGTTAGAAACTGTGTTGCTCAGGGTATGGACTTCCTGTTGTAGGGTGTCCATGTGTTATTCTATGGCAGACACACGATCCGCCACCTTCCGGAATAAGTTGACCTGTCTGGATGAAGTTGACATCAATTGCGACTCAGTTGATTTTATTGACCATCTCATCGTGCGAGCTTTGTATTGCCAACAGTGGATCTACAAGAGACGGGGCAGAGCTCGCTGCCTCTCCAGTCCCTTCATCTGTGCCCCTCGTCGCATCATCTCTGACTAGGCCCTCTGGTTGCAGCGTGTGAGTATAGTTTACAATTTCCACTCTATCTTTCACCATGTTGGTGGGAGCCCCAAACATAGGTCTGAGGACCCAGAAACCAGTTGCACTAAGAATCACTCCTGGGGTCACCCCATACATCTTAGGGGCCTGGCACTCACCAGGATTCAATGGGTGTCTTCCACAGCCCGGAAGAAAACTGGGGAGACAGTCCGCAGGGGTAGCTTCCCAGTCACTCCCTTAACAGATGCTAGTGGTTTGTGCCTGGCACTTGTTATCTGAAGACAATGCCTTACAGTGGAAGGATGCCGTCGGTCTTCTCAGGCATGATCCCCTATCTGCAAATCAAACAGGTGCGCTAGCTCTCTTCCACTTAATCACCGGGGGAACAGATGGGACTCCCCACGCCCGCTCGACGCCACCAGGGAGGTCCGCACTCCCATGGAGAAGCGCTATGAGGACATACTGTACATCAAGCCTATAATTCTTTCAGCTGCAGTAGGCAGCAGCTTCTAGACATCAGGGAGAGGGTCTTCGCGCACACCCACGACAGCTGTCAGGGGCTCCCGGGAACCATTCAACTGCCTCAAACTCAGAACAGTGCAGAACCCAGGGGCAGTTTGTTTGGGCCAGTCATATCAGCCCCACCTGAATCTCCACCAACGGCTGGCTCTCTGTATACGTCTTCCCAAGGCTGTGTCCCCTGGCCAGAAGGTGTCACAGCCTCCCCGGCGAGGCCCGCACCGACTCCCTCCTCGGTCCGCAGACGAGTGAGGCACCTCCACCCCCTGTCCTCTGCCATACGGTCTCTGGGGGATCAATATGGACTTGCAGAGTCCAACGCCTCTCAAGCAGGCCCCAGCTCCTATAGGGGGCAGCAGATTCAGTACTCTGCCTAGCAGGCCTGTACCTCCTGAGATGTCGCTAAGGCTTCCTCAATAGCCAGGTCTCATATGAGGCCCTCGCTGGCCCCTCTGGTAACTGGTCGAGGTGTCCCAGAGTCACACCGCTTGGCAACCAGCTCTCCCAATTCGTCTGATCCACGGGCAGAGCGAGGTGATCCCTCCTAGTCCACTGCCTCACTGCAAGGGTGCATCAGTCCCTGGCCCAGCCCCCATCCGTAGGAGCCTCTGAGGGGGGACGCCCCAGAAGACACAAGGGGCCTCAGTGACGACCCAATGCAGACTCACGTCAGGTAGGTATTTGCCGGTTCATCCCTGGGCTTCTTTCTTACCTGGCTGCACTCCAGATGCTGCTCTCAGTACAGCACATCCGCTTTTTTTCCGGGGATCGGGCCATTCCCGTCACTCCATCGCCACTGAGACCACACTGGCGTTCCCCTCCGGAGCGATGCAAGCTGTTGGCTTGGTCCGAGCCTGTTCAATTTGGAGTGCTTCCGCTCCTCGCGGGCACCCCCACGTCATCCTCAGAGGGCCCCCCCACGACACTCCCAGATGGCTCCCATCCTGCCAGGCACTCACCGGCTCAGGGGGTATCTCCGATGTGAGCACCGTCGCTCCCATCCGCACCACGTAGCGCCATCTCCACACTCAGGGGTTATGACAGCATCCAGGCCCAGGTTCAGGGAGGCCCAGCGTGGCTCAGTCCGCAGCTCTCGATTACTCACGGCACAATGGCTTCCAGGGCACCTGGGCATCACCTCATGGCCCCACAGCAATGTAGCCTGCGAAAAGTGGCGGGGAGACAGTTCTGGATGCTTGAAGATTTGCACAGGATTTTGGTTACGCCGGTGGGAGCTCCGTAAGGAGAATCTAATCAGCCATCTTGCTTAGCCACGCTCCTCGTGTCTGTTTTAAAAAACTTTTTAGTGCATATAGATTACAAATTTGGTAACTGCGATTCGTTAGAATTTAATAATTAAAATGTGATAATCATTACAGTAATATCCCGCTCTTCCCACTCGCAAACAAGTCAGAACAGCAGCTACTGGTCCTCGGTGGGGCGTTCTGAGGACAGCACTGGCAGCCTAAACCAGAGTCTTAACTGATGCTTGGGAGCACTATCTGCATGACTCCCATAAGAGTATTGATGTTGAAAATAAGTGCTGATGGTATCTACGAGCAACCACCAGCACAAATTAAGCACTGCACTTTTTGAATGGTAATTTCCAGTGCCGTAGATTGAGGGACTATGGGGCATATGTATCAACATTTCATTTTGCGAGTCCTTAATAGCGAATTTTTGCAAATCGCTATTAAGGACTCGCAAAATGAAATGTATGTAGGTTTTGCAATATTAATTGCGATTCCTACGTATTCCTTAATTGCGATAAGGAATACCTTCCCATTCATTCCTATGGGCCTAGAGGCCCATTGGAATGAATGGGAAGACATTCGCAATTTGCGAGTACCCATTAGGTACTCGCAAATTGCGAATGCAATTTCAAGGGTGCAAGGGTGTCAAAAGGACACCCTGTTGCACCCCTGAAATATGCATGGGTGCACATGTGGCGCACATACATGCCCTTAGGGCATGTATATGCGCCACATGGCACTTTGAAAAATGCAAAAAAGTGCATTTTTCTAGGAAATCGCAAATTACCACCAACTTGAAGTTGGTGGTAATTTGCGATTTTTTAAGGCAAATTCGCACAACTTGGGTGCTTCTAGAATTGCATTTAAGGAATCGCAATTTGCGATTCCTTAAATGCATTCGCAAAATAGGGAATCGCAAAGTTTGCGATTCCCTATTTTGCAATGGCCTTTTGGGATGATACATCCCAAAAGGCTTTTTTACGTTCGCAAACGGGCCGGTTCTGAGAATCGGCCCGTTTGCGAACGGGAAAAGGGCTTGATACATATGCCCCTTAGTGTGAATTCATGTATGTAACTCTAAACTGCAATTTACATTCATTCCTTTTTTTCTAGCTCCTTATTTTGCACTTCAGGCATTGTTCAGCAACTTATTTAACAGCTTTTACTACTACCCAGTGTAGTGCTTAATTTACTAATCTTGGAGAGATGGCAGGCTAAGTCAGCCTTAATGGGAGTTGTGACCTGCAGATCAACACATGTTTCAGCAGCAAGAGTATAAATCACTGACCTTTCTATCAGCTTAAAAAATATGAAAATTGTAGAGTGCTATTATTATACTTTTTCTATGTTGTCCTTCAGTAAGCACCTCTTTCATACTCTGGTGTTAAATAATATTTATTCATTGTTACTGTTTAGATTCAGACACATGAGTTATTTGTTGCCTTCATTGCTAAATACTGCATTTAAGCAAACAATATGAGGGGCAAAAAAACTTTTTTTTAAACTTTTCATCTGTGTCAATGATTAATCATGTATCTATACCATTTCCACTGTACTCTATTTAAATGAAAAATAAACTATGGCCTGTTTATGAGAAAACTATTTTTGTAACCAAAATGAGATGTTACAGCTATAACTGCTCGTGAAATTCACCTCCTTGATACATTAAATATTTCTGGAAGGTAATTCATGGAAATTGGAGTTGGAAAAAGTTGTCACTGGCACATCATTAATAGATGAAGAAGTCAACAGCATTAACTGAGCCACTTACTCATGACAATGAAAGACATAACAGGGCACAAGATAGGGTTAGAACTCTCTCTCTGAGTACAGAGTCCAAGATCCTTTCGGACAAACTGTCTAGAATCAGTCTACAGTACTGTATTAGCTTGCTGATGAGAAAGCTTTAGTTGCTGTATATTTTTTGTAGGTGTGCTTGTTTGGAATGAGCTAATGCGACCTCCAGTTTTAGTATATGTCCGAGCCAGGACCCTCACAAGGGAGGAGCCAGCCACGCTGTCTGCCCCAAAGCCTGCACCTTTCAAGGCGCCACTCTGGCAGTGCTAGATGTTGTCAAGCAAAAATACAAAATAGCGGCGCACCACTCTCATGTAAATAGCTAAAATAATGATAATGCAAATCAGCTGTGCATGGCCATTAGTATAACATAGTATTCATTGCATTTATATTACTTAGGTAGTATGGAATAATTATTAAATGAATAGACTTCAGTCATTCAGGTTATATGGTGTTTTTACTTGAAGTCCGTGTCACAAATTTGTTGTGCATCGTATCATCAATTTACATTCCGTGATCAATTGGTCACTCAATTATACATATATTGATCCAACATGCATATGCATTACTGTTCGTTTCCTTGTTTCACTAGTATAGTTGTTGTAGGGACCCTTTGTAGATATATTGCTGTTGGTTCCTCGCGGATGATCTCAGCTGACACATGTTTCATCCTTATAGGACTTTTTCAAGGCTATATTCCGATGTAAGTGTTTCCAACTCAAAAATACTGGTTGCTCTCACTTGTGCCAGAATGGATTGAGGAAAATCTCAGTAAATTAATAAATTGCCTCCAAACAAAATAAGTGTATCTAAACGAGTTGTCAAAACGCGGTGGGTAATAGGTAGCAGCTGCCAGTTCCATAAAACACGTAACCAGAAATAATGTGAGCCTGCTTCTTGTTGTGACCGTGATAAGTCCTGATAGTAAGCGTTGTGATGATTACAGTGCAGCGTTGTCCGTCCCATAACCGAAGCAAAGCGAACTGAAGGAAATGTTGTCAAGATTCATGAACAACTCAAACATCTTTATTTTTAGGGCTGAAATGCCAGGAAATTGTGCAAGGCGGGGAAGAGGGGAATTTTCTCATGCCGGCACTAGACCACACAAAATAGTTTCAGTTGTCATCCTAAATTCTGGATTATCATGAACACTTGCTGCATAGAAGTATAGAGTCAGTGCTTAAGGTATTTGCGAAGATGGAGCAGATGCCTGGCAACATGTTGTTTAGTCTACTGTGGCTTTCTACTTTGTAATAGTACACACCCGTTCATGTGTCCCTGCACCTTTCTTAGTACATTAGTACATTGGTTGATGCCTTTGTTCTCTCTCAGTTTCCTTTGAATACTCAGCTTGTAACCTGCTGGTCTGCTGGCATCTCTGCATGATATTCTGATGTGATGGGAACTCATTAGCTCACAACCCACCATTACGAGTAATCGTTAGCTTACAATCCACTATTACGAGTAATCGTTAGCTTACAATGCACCATTACGAGTAATCGTTAGCTTATAATCCACCATTACGAGTAATCGTTAGCTTACAATCCACCATTACGAGTAATCGTTAGCTTATAATCCACCATTACTAGTAATCGTTAGCTTACAATCCACTATTACGAGTAATCGTTAGCTTACAATCCACTATTACGAGTAATCGTAAGCTTACAATCCACCATTACGAGTAATCGTTAGCTTATAATCCACCATTACGAGTAATCGTTAGCTTACAATCCACCATTACGAGTAATCGTTAGCTTATAATCCACCATTACTAGTAATCATTAGCTTACAATCCACCATTACGAGTAATCGTTAGTTTACAATCCACCATTACGAGTAATCGTTAGCTTATAATCCACCATTACTAGTATTCGTTAGTTTACAATCCACTATTACGAGTAATCGTTAGCTTACAATTCACCATTACGAGTAATCGTTAGCTTATAATCCACCATTACGAGTGATCGTTAGCTTACAATCCACCATTACGAGTCATCGCCATTCCATCATTTGGAATCGACATCTGGATCACTGTTGCTCTTAATGCCTAACGGTGATATTTTACTTACCTCATAGCTGGTCTTGAATCCCTTGAAGTTCTTGATATCCCCTGCTAGTGTCCTTGAAAGCCTCTGCTGAATGAAACAAATCCACCCAGTGGACGAACTCAGTCCTAGATTTATCTTAATGCTTTTCCCTGTTTCTCAACAGGTTCTTCTGATTAGTGTATTGCTTCCCATATACCTCTGCGATTGGATTTAAAGACAGCAGGGTTTTTGACAGGTCTAAACACATGGATCATGACAAAAGTATTTAAATATCACAAAAGCAGGCATTTATACTGGGCTGCATCCGTTGCTTGAGCTGCCTTTAATTGTTTTTGATGACATGTATTCTATTTTGAACAAGCCAGAGTGGGACCCTGCAATTCTGGAAAAGTAGAGAGGAGACCTGCATGAAATGTGTAACCCAGGCCCCACAAAAACCTCTGACTTTGCCTAAATTTGGTTGGTGTCTGCCAGGCAGGTGTACCCCCACTGCTGCATGCATAAAGAAGAATTCCACTATGAATAAACATCACAGTTGAAGCATATTTCTCTTTCATCTCACTATCTTGAAAGTATAATGACAACAAGAGGGAGCAGAAATAAAAGTGGCATACGTATGTACAGGTGAGGAAGGAAAGCAGGGCTCAGGCCTGACTATGGCCGAACGTCTGCCTGAGGGTTGATCCTTGAAAATGGGGCAGGCATCACAGTTCCTTTACACTCCTAAATGCACTTTTTAAAATATAGAAACTGCTAAGTGTAGGACAGATTAGCACAAACATAAACTCGAAAAGGATGCAGTTCTGCAGAAACTCCTTTTGTCAGTTCAAGCATATGTATGAGAATCTCCTGACTGCAGCCAAGCTCTGCACTTCCATGTGTCTAATTAAAGAGTTGTAAAAACCGGAACGCCAATTCGGAGGAAACTCCAACACCTCTTTGTTTTGTGATGAGATTTATTGCCTTTACTGAGCTGTTGAGCCTCTCCTGAAGTTGTTCTTTCTGTTAATTCAGCGGAATTCAGTGATATTAACAATTAAATCACGTTCTGCCTTCCCCTAACTTGTTCAACATAGTTTACTATTTCACTCCTAAGCAAATTCAACATAAAGCACTGACCTTTGGTATCAGACAAGACAGAGAAGCCTCTGTTAATACAGTGGATACACTGCACACGGTAATCAGAAAACCTGTTTTTAAATTCCGTCTTCCCTGCTTGATCAAATTGTGTGATCTTTGTCAAATCACTTTTCTTTATTGTTTCTTTTTTACCTTAATCGTCACATTTCGTGACATTTCGGAGCACCTTGAAGTAACTCGGTGCAGGGTGTATATGGTGTAATAGACAGGAAATTTGTTCCATCTATAACAACATTTGCAATACGTAAGGGCACATGACAAGCGACTTGTCTTACTCATGACATCGTTGTCAGGGAGGGGGAGAATTTCACAAAGGTTCTCAAGTTCATGTTTAAAAAATAATTGTCACTCAATGCAATGATATACCCCGATGTACCACATGGAAACACTTCCAAATGTTAAAGAAACACACTTTTTTCATTTTAAAGTCTGCATCGTGTGTTTACATAACATTTGTTGCATAATTTACATACCAAATATTTTGATGGCTTGGCTTGTGCTTTGGCTTTTAGGGCTAAGTTGAACTCCTGACTCGGCTCAGCACCACCTATTAAATTCCTGGGTTGCCCACCTCTGCCCTGCGGTCTGAGGTCACACAGCCACACAAATTCTGGAATCCCAGCACTGCCCATTGGCTCAACTGACTCAGCTGGTGCTCTGAAAAAGAGACAATCACCTGAAGGCACCCAAAGCTCACGTTGGTTGATCAACAGTTATACATATATTAGTAGTAATTTTTATATAGTGCTTCATAACATGATTCTGCCATTTCTTGGCACTGTACATTACAAGTACTGGGTCTCACATGCCTCATGAGCAAATACTCTTCATGGAACATCAATGAACGAGAAGCCACGTGTAAAGCAAGAGCCCTGTACCCTGAAGAACACAGTCCATACAGCAGCCCTTTATAGTCTTACAACCATGGCCCTTAAGTAACCCATCCCACAGCAGGCACAGACCACAGACTATCAGCTGAAATACAAATCACCACACTAGCACAAGACACACAGTAACTACCTGCAAGAATCAAATCATCCCCAAAAAGGCACAACTTGTACTGAAAGGAGCTAGTTTCCCTCAGACTGAAACTCAAGCACTCCTGCAGTATGCAGCTAGCTTACACCATCCATCATCTCCATCCTCCCTCTTTAGATTGCCCCAACAGTCACTGGGCACAGGGACCATCTGGCTCAAATGTCCCCAAAAGTATTTCAAACTTATAAAACCAGCAAATTCCCATAGATTAGCCCATCAACAAGCGTATCTGCGTTTGCCTGCATTAAAGTTAAGAGAGAGGCGGTTCACTGGATATATGAAAGATCCAAGTGTATGGATTTTAGAGGTGAGCAAGCCAGAAGATATTTGGGAAGATCTGGGCCGGACACAAGATAAGGATAGTTTGATTTAAAGAGCTAAAACACAAGCCGAGCCAGTAGAAGGATTTTATACTGTGACAGGCGGGTAGCAAGGTATCTGGGAGGGATGCACAGGGTGGAGTCAGAGATAGACTAGCCCATAGTTGGATATGGGCATGCTATGACATTCTGTGTTCCCCTACGTTACAGGAGTGCAGTCAGCCAGAATCAGGCACGTCACACTACTGACTCTACACAGCCCTACCTACCTTACACACCAGCCTGTTCCAGCCTCACCACTCTTCCACAGCAATTTTTTCCTCCCCGATTTCTCACCTCTCATTTCTTACTGATTCCCATGACAAATTCCTTCCTTTCTTGCTGCCACGTCTCTCACCAGGCAGGCACCTGCATCCTTCTATGCCTTGTCTCTTCCTAAGCAATATCCATCAACCTCTGCCCTCTCGCTCTTCCTTTCCAATTTCTGTATTCTTTCTCACTCACGCCGCATGCTGGAGAAATCATGTCTAGGCACTCAGAAGGGGAGTGCTTAGAAACAGCAACAGCCTCTGCAGGACATAGTCACTAAATAGATTAATTGGGTGCATGCTTTGGACTGGTTTCACTCAAAGTCCATCTCTTTTTGTCTTGAGAGTCCAAAAGGACCTAGGCAGAGCCAGTGATGAGCATTCAGCAAAGTAATACAGATCCGTCTCTTCCCCAACCGAGGAGGGAGGATGGTAGAAACCGTGAGACAGATCAATTCAGCTGCCCGAGGAGGGTATCGATAGCGCAGGACTCAAGGTCTTTTCCACCCTTGAAACTGAACCAAACCTCCCACCATGTTGGTATTGTATTGTATTGTATTGTAATTGCATTTATATAGCGCTTACTACCCCTGATGAGGCGTCAAAGCGCTTTTTTGGCGAGTAGCACGCTACTCCGGAACCCATAAGGATTAGTGGTGAATTAGTATAGTGAAATATGAAAGTAATTTGAGTGGTGGATATTAGACAGTTATTTGGATTGAGAAGGATAGCGGAGGGATAGAAGAGGGAAAAAAGGTTAGCATTTATATAGCGCTTGTTACCCCTAATGGGGTGTTGAAGCACTTTCTTGGCGAGTAGCATGCTACTCCGGAACCCATAAGGATTAGTGGTGAATTAGTATAGTGAAATATGAAAGTAATTTGAGTGGTGGAAATTAGTCAGTTATTTGGATTGAGAAGGATAGAGGAGGGATAGAAGAGGGAAAAAAGGTTTGCATTTATATAGCGCTTAGGCACAGCTACATGAGCAGGTGTCACTCTCCCCCGCTCACTCCATGCATAAGAGCACCTACACTTTCACAGCTACAAGAGCAGCATCTGTCAATCATGTATGCCACTGAAATACTTCCGACATAGGTCACACGTGTAGTCTCACAAACATGCCTCGTAAACCTTACACCCTCTCTCTTACTCCTTTTTGTTACAGTATACACACATACACAGCAACATGTAGCACGACAAGAGCACAGCTCTGGTCATCACATAGGGCACTGAAACAATTCGCACATATGCGGCACTACAAACCCTCACTCTTCCAGCCAAGTACAACCTCTGGAGTGGCATTGTACAGTCCACAGAGCGCTTCACCGCCTCACCAGGCACATGAGGAGCTATGTAAATACTAGAGGTGGGCATTGTAGTGAGCCACCCGGCCACTGCACAACAATGTTGCACATGCATCCCCCTGGGCCGGGCTCGAGCCAGGGGGTATATAATAAAGGACGACGTCAACGCACGTGGCTGACGGCGTGAACTAGCAACGGTAGCAGACGTCCCCTTATTTGTGTTCCGCCGAAGAAGTTAGGCCTTCCCTGTCCCCATCCTTAGCAGTCGGTTACAGCCCCCAACCGCACGCCCAGGGACCAGCCCAGCCATCCCCCACGGGTGTTCACTGAACATCACACTGGCGACGAGGGAGTGGATGAGCCCACGTGCGCACCCACGCAGCTCGTGGGGGCAGCGCGGCAGCTCTGCCGGCGGCCGCTGGTGGAGCGAGGCAGTACGTGTCGTGTCTGCCGCTGCGGGCGCGGTGAAGTGGAGACCCCCTGTGCCTGGGAGAGGCTGAAGTGCGCGGTAAGGTGGCCGCGTGGGGGGGAACCAGTGCGAGCCATGCAGGCTTTTGGGGGCCGGGCGCGTCGTCGCGCTGAAGCACGGTCTGCGGGGGCAGCGGTGCGGCCTGTGTGTCAGTGCGCGGGAGCGGCTGGCCAAAGATTGCACCAGAGCGTGGACGGAGCGCGTGGTGGACCAGGAGCGGGCGCGAGGCCCGGTGAGGGGCCTGCAACGCACGCGCAGCCTCCGGCGAGTGAGGGTTTGACTCCCTGCACCACCGTGGACCACACAAGGAGTGTGGGTGGAAGAGTGGATCCAGGCCATTGCCCATAGTCGGAGAGAGGTGGCAGAGGGTTCAGCCTGCGTCCCAGAGGGTCCTGGAAGAGGGCTGGCAGCTCGTGGAGGCAATCTCCTCATCACTGGCCAGGGAGTGTGGCCACGGGACAAGAGCAGTAGGCCCAGAAGGCGCGCTCAGGCGGACCAGCCACCCCATCGTGTTGAGGGAAGAGCGGCGCAATCATGACTACGCCACAGGCGGCGGCGCCTGCGGATGCAGGAGCGACCGGAGTGAGGCCAGGCCGCATGGCGGTGAAGGCACTTCCAGAATTCAGCCAGTTGGTGGACCCGGCGACAGCTGCACCGCGGTGGCGGAAGTGGATAGGCCAGCTCGAAAACTACTTTGTGGCCACCAGGGAGACGGACAACGCTGTGAAGAGGTCCACTATGCTCCTGATGGGAGGCGATGAGCTGTACGACCTGTTCCAAGACCTACCGGACACGGGGGATGGAAATGACTATGAGAAGGCGGACAGGGCCCTGAACTGCCACTTTGACCCGCAGGTCAACCCGGACTTCGAGCATTTCAAGCTCCGCCAAGCCAAGCAGAGGGAGGACGAGTCGGTGGACATGTTCGTCGCACGTTTGCGAAAGCTGGCGAGCACCTGTGTTGGAGTGGATCGGACGTTCAAGACACGGGCGCAGCTCATCGTAGGTTGCAAGTCTCTGGAGTTGCGCAAATTGATATTACGACAGCCCGGCATTTCGCTAGATGATATATTGGTCCTGGGGAGATCACACGAGCTGGCGGACGTCAGGGCTGGCGAGATGGAGGTGGCGTTGGCCACGAAATCTGCTGCGACGCGACCTTTATATCCCGCACCCATCAAAGAGGAGAGGGTGGATGTTATTCGGAAGTCGTACAGCGGAGGAGCCACACCCAAGAATGACACGGAGGAACGGCACACCAGGCAAGGGTGCAGGAATTGTGGGCTGACGACGCACTCCCAGAGAGGCTGCCCAGCGCAAGGACGGCAGTGCCTCAAGTGTAACAAGTATGGGCACTTCGCAAAAGTGTGCCAGAACGCAGCCCGGTCCAGGGCCAGTAAACCCAAACGACCCCCGTTCCAGAGAAGGGCCATGGCGTTACAGGACGTGGACGATCTGGACAGCAGGTGCCAGAAATTGGCTGTCGCTGAGGATGACGAAGACGGGGATGTATTTGTGGTGTCTAGCATCAGAGGGGTCAACGCCACTCGGCGACCTCCGCCGTTATGCCAGATATAGATCGGGGGCAACTGTATCCAAACGCTTATTGACACGGGGGCGTCAGTGAACATCTTGGACGCCGGACAATACTGCGAGCTCCGACCACAACCGAGGTTAATGCCCACCGCCATCAAGATACTCACCTATGGAGGTCACACGCCGATCCCTCTCCAGGGGGTGATTGATGTGGAGGTTGGACACAAAGACAGAGTCACAGCGACAAGATTTTACGCCACCTGTGACAGAGCAGGATCGCTGTTGAGCTGCCACACTGCCGAGGATCTGGGACTAGTAACGTTCGCAAGGCATATACACCAGTCGCAGGCGGACCACGTGCTGGCGGAATTTCCGGAGCTTTTTCGGGGGCTAGGATGCCTCAAAGGAGTGGAAGTCTAACTCCACATTGACGACACCATCAAGCCAATTGCACTCCAACACCGGAGAGTACCATTCCATCTCCGACCACTGGTGGAAGCTGAACTGGAGCGCCTCGAGAAGGAAGGGGTGATCGAGAAGGTGTCGGGGCCGACTCCATGGGTGTCACCGTTGGTCATAGCGCCGAAACCCAAACAGCCAGGCGCTATTAGACTCTGTGTCGACATGAGGTTGCCGAACAAAGCAATACGCAGAGAAAGACACATCACCCCCACCATCGACGAAATTGTGGCGGACATAAACGGGGCGCAATGGTTCTCCAAAGTAGATCTGAACTCGGGGTACCATCAGTTGGTGTTGGCAGAGAAAAGTCGATACATCACAACCTTCTCAACACATGTGGGGCTGCGCAGGTTCAAACGGCTGAGTTTTGGTGTATCCTCAGCGGCGGAAGTGTTCCAGGAGGCTGTGAGAGAAGCACTGTCCGGACTCGTAGGCGTACTCAATGTCAGTGATGACATTCTCATATTCTCGAACTCTCTGGAGGAGCACCATGCAAGACTGCGAGCAACCCTCCGGAGACTGGTCGAACAGGGACTGACATTACACCAAGCCAAGTGTGACTTTTACGCCAATGAGGTGGAATTTTTGGGCTATTGCTTCTCCGCAAAGGGCCTGCAAGTCGATCCAGCAAAGGTGGAGGTACTCAGAGCAGCGGCCATCCCTCAGACGCAGCCCGAAGTTCAGAGCTTTCTAGGCATGGCCAATAACTGTGGCCGTTTTATTCCCCATCTGGCCACTCTATCTGAACCACTCCGGAAACTTACGAAGAAGGATGTGCCATGGCAGTGGACTGACAGAGAGGCGCAGTCGTTCATTGATATCAAGAGTGCATTGTTGAAAGGAGCGACGGTGGCGTACTTTAAACCAGGAGCAGAGACTGAACTCATCGTGGATGCCAGTCCAGTGGGACTGGGAGCGGTGCTACTACAAAGAGCCAGGCAAGACGAATGGGTGCCGATCGCGTATGCCAGCAGGGCGCTCACGGCCGTCAAGACCCGGTATGCTCAAATCGAGCGGGAGGCGCTGGCCATTCGCTGGGCATGCCAACACTTTGACATTTATCTGTGTGGGCACACTTTCACGGTGGTCACAGACCACAAGCCTCTGGTACCACTATTCACTGGCACGGCGCGGAACGGTCCTCCGCGGATTGAACGATGGGCGGTCCAGATACAGCATTATCGGTTCGAAGTGGTGTACCGCCCGGGAGTCAACAAC
This sequence comes from Calotriton arnoldi, assembly GCA_963921515.1. Lineage (NCBI taxonomy): Eukaryota > Metazoa > Chordata > Amphibia > Caudata > Salamandridae > Calotriton > Calotriton arnoldi. The sequence goes on from CAWUFW010001158.1 coordinate 1,387,131, forward strand.
CCGGCCGACTATCTGTCACGACATCCGAGGGCACTGCCGGCTGGGAGCCAGGGGGCTGTGGATGAGGGGACGGAATCGTTCCTGAGGCAGATCGTGGTTGACGCGTGCCCCAAAGCTCTGTCGGTGGAGGAAATCCTAGAGGCCACCAGGCAGGATGAGTGCTTACAGGCAGTGAAGCGAACACTCCATGACCATCAGTGGAAGTGGTTCCTGCTAGGGATGGACCGAAGGGCTGAGGAGGAAAAGGAGTATTGGGAGAGTCTGTGGCGGTGCCGGGAGGACCTAAGTGAGGCTGGAAATGGAATAGTTCTCAGAGGCACTCGGATCGTAATACCGGCTGCCCTGCGGAGTAGAACAGTGGACCTGGCCCACCAGGGCCACCAAGGGGTCGAGAAGACCAAAGCACGACTGAGGTCCAAGGTGTGGTTCCCGGGGGTGGACCGGCTGGTGGAAGACAAGGTGCGAGGATGCCACGCCTGTTTGATAACAGGAGCTGACCCGCCGGGGTGCCCGTCATCACGGAAGGACCTAGCCTGACACCATGGGCTCACGTGAGTTTGGACTTTGGCAGCTTCCCTGACGGAAGACACACGGTGGTGTTGGTAGACAGTCACTCCAAGTTTCCTGTGGTGGAGGTGGTGACATCCACGGCGTTTGACTGCATCCGACCAGTGCTGGAGAAGGTGTTTGCACTCCTGGGAATGCCGGAAGAAATAAGAACAGACAACGGGCCGCCCTTCCAGGGTCAGGAGTTTAAAGACTATCTGAATCACAATGGAGTCAATCACCGCCGGGTAACCCCCCAGTGGCCGCAGGCCAACGGGGACGTAGAAAGATTTATGAGGATTTTAAACAAGGCACTGAGGATTGGGGTGGATCAAGGAGGCAACTTGGAGAATTGCCTGCACCAATTCCTTCGAGCGTACAGGCACACCCCCCACTGCACCACACGGTGCACACCCAGTGAGCTGCTAATGAAGCGGGCGGTGCGGGACAGCATTCCCACCAGCGACCAGTGGGCTCCGGCTGTACTGGATGCCCGACAAGCCCAGGGGCGACGCCAACACAACAACGACCGGGCCAGTCGGAACAGAAGGGCACGGCCACCAGCCATTGACGTGGGAGACTACGTGGTAGTGAAAGACCACCATCCAGGGTCCAAGTTTCGCACTCCGTTCGAACGAGAGCTGTGGAAAGTGGTACAGATCAAAGGGACCATGGTCACAGCAAGGAAAGGCAGCCAGCAGATAGCCCGCAATATGTCATGGTTCAAGAAGGCCCGGGGTCCCGAGGCGGGGGTGACGGAGGCCGAACACGCCCGAGGCAGTGGAGGCGAGGAAGCACTGATGGATGAACCTATCTCCGAAGACTGGCGAGACGAGGGACTGGAAGAAAGTGCTGCGAGACCAACCGAGGGAGATGTGACCACCCCAACGGTGCCCGAGGGGGCCGCTGGGAGTTCGAGGGGAAGCCCGCATTGCCGGTTGAGAAGGAATCCGGAGCCCAGTTCAAGGTTGCGCGACTTCCTGTGTTGAAGAAGCCCGGAAGAGGTCGTGCTCTGCAATGGACACTGTTTTTGAAATTGTAGTTTTATAAAAATGTTAGATAATGGTTTAATTGGTTTGGCACCCGCACAAGTTCCGTGGGTTAGATGGGATGTAGTGAGCCACCCGGCCACTGCACAACAATGTTGCACATGCATCCCCCGGGGCCGGGCTCGAGCCAGGGGGTATATAATAAAGGACGACGTCAGCGCACGTGGCTGACGGCGTGAACTAGCAACGGTAGCAGACGTCCCCTTATTTGTGTTCCGCCGAAGAAGTTAGGCCTTCCCTGTCCCCATCCTTAGCAGTCGGTTACAGCCCCCAACCGCACGCCCAGGGACCAGCCCAGCCATCCCCCACGGGTGTTCACTGAACATCACAGGCATGACCTGCATAATTCTGTGTAATGTAATCACAAGGACTTAAGTAAGAATTCTGCGAGATTACGCTTGAATTACGTGAGGAGAGTACTTGTGTGTTTAGCACTATTTCTTAGGGAAAAAATGCCCCCTTGTGTCCAAAATGGTCGCGAGGATGCATTTTGTGCTACGATATAGCGCTAAATGCAACAGAACACAAACAGCGAGCGCAAGCAGCCACTTGAGCTCGCTAAATATGCACTTGGGGTAGGATTTTCCCCCAATTACTACCAGCATTGAGCGCTATTTTCTCAGCACAAAATGCATCCTTGCGTCAAATTGGACGTGAAGATGCATTTTGCACTAAGAAACAGCGCTAAATGCAGCAGAGCACGAATAGCGAGTGTGAGTGCTCGCTAGCACTTACTAAATGTGCCATCACTGTAGGATTTTTTTCTCCCAAATTAATCTTAATTACGCGAGCAAGTGTAATTATCATTAATTCCACATCAAAGAGTAATGGGGAATTGCCTAAATTAGTCTGGCATAATTGAAAATCTGCTCAGGTCTAATACATAGAACTACTACACAATACAATATCTTCCCGTCTCATTATTTTCGTGTCTACCACATGCAGAACCAAATATAGAAACACTGCTTCCAACACCCATCTTTGAGACAATATTATATGAGTATAAAAAAATCCAACAGGTGAGATTCCCTAAATCAATGGATTGTTCTTAAGCAAGGGAGAGGTGAAGAAAACATTCGATAATGGTTTATATCCGTTCAGTCTTTTGTAACATTGAACCTACTGTTTAACGACCCAACACACAGCTGCTCCGACATGAATAAAAAGAACACAGACGCAGTCGCTACAGCCCTGCACGGCGTTTGCTTTTCAATTGTGCTTCATTTCCATCCATCTCAATGTATTTATGTGATTATCTATTTATTTAGGGATAGTTATGTAGCGCCGATCTAGCTTGAGGGCAGAGGAACGCTTTGCGCGGTAAGGGGATTTGCACGCTTGGGGGTGCCTGGTTACAGATGGCGCATAGGGTCGTTTACATAGAGCGTTTATTTATATGTCATAAGTCTAACAGGCTATGGCATATGTGTGGGAGATTCTGTCATGAATACTGCATCAGGTTATCCATGTTCTTAAGAGGCTTGGAAAGTCCATGACAACGAACACCATTAAACAAAAGTTGGAAATTAAACACCTTGCAAAATCTGTCCCGTCAATGCAGCCCGCGCTGACGGCGCAGATGCCGCACGCTCCCAGCTTAGTCCACGCCTTTCGACTCCTATTGCTCTCGTGTGTGCCCCGGGCATCCTTATTTGAATTCAGTCGCCATCTATAGCCCCGGGATATTAGGAGCCATGAATGTGTTTGGCTGCAGCCCCGTCCCCCGCTCCTGCGCTCGCGCTCTTTGGGCAGGAGAGCCGTGTCTAACTGTATTGCTGTGTGTAGGGCGCCTCTCCAGGGAGTGCTCGAGCACCGGCACTGAGAGGCCATGAATACCCCTGAATGGATTCCACTTTCTTGATAGAGTCCCCGCAATATTGCGGCTCTAGCCGTTTAAACAACCCGCGAATCCCCCAGGGGGGATTAACAGCCTCTCCAAAATCCGGATTTCGGTTAATCCAGAGATAAAAATCTGCCACCTAGTGTTGCTCCATCGATCAGGCTTAGGTGCATTGTGCGGGCCTTTGTCTTCGAGTGCTGCCCTCACGGGGCCCCTGCGTGGCGGGCACTCGGGCCTGGAAAGAGCCCGAGGGAAGGTGAGGCCAGGGCAGATGTAGGCCGCTGTATTCATGGCACAGAGCGAAGGCGCATCGGTGAGAAATGGCGGGTGTGTTCATTGACTGCAGACAGTCACCCCGCTCTATGCACACCTCTGTCCTCGCACCTTGTCCACACCTTTTCTCTTTGACCCCTACCAGTGTACGACCTTTTGGAAGAGATATCCCAACAGGTCTGTCTGAAGAAATCTAAATTTTTGACTTGCTGTGCTGTTTCTCGAAAGTTGTCCCGAAGTTTGAATGCGAATTACAATTAATGTGACGCTGTTTGAGGGCAGCTAGGTCCAGGCAGAGTGTTAAAATTCAAGATACATTGGATGAGAGTTAATAAAAAAAAAACCTGTTCGAAAGATGCTCATAGCGCTCACTTTCATGTTGCCTAATAATAATTCTGTATCAGGCCCTAGCATCTCTCATGAATTTTAATTCTCTGGCCGGCCCCAGCAGCTGTAGAACAGAGTAGCATGAATTTTAAATCTCTCTTAGGCACAAGCATCTCTCAAACTGTGATCCATGAATGCTAAATCTCTATCGGATCCTGGCATCTCTCGGATCGTGTATCATGAATTTTAAATCTCTATTAGGCCCTAGAATTTCTTGAAGAGTGAACCATGAATTTTAAATCTCTGTCAGGCCTAACATCTCTTGAGCAGTGTTTCATGAGTTTCAAATCTTTTTCAGGCCCTAGCACCTCTCAAACAGTGTATGCAATCACTAATTTGCTGTGAGGCCTTATGTCTGGCCTACAGGGCTTTTTACGTCCACGGTCTCGGGTGTATTGAAGCCAAACTTTATTTGGACCTCTTCAGTTGGGTGCCTCGCCGTCATTTTTAACCCTGTGTTTACCCAGGCCCGCCTACGTAGGAGTGCCTGGTCCCACAGACATGAATCTGCTGCCTGTCGCGTTTCACCTGACTGTGAACCATAAACCATTCATTGGGGCCCATAAGGGCCATCTGGTTTGTTAAATAGTACATCTTTGACGTTTTCAAATATCACACTTTTTGAGAATTGCACTGACAAATCCTTATACACTCACTCAGTCACTATGAGGCCCTGACATCTTGTGAAAAGTGTACCATGAATTTTAACCTTCAGACAGGCCCGAATATCCCTCCAATGAATTTTAAATCTGTGTCAAGCCATTGCATGTTCCTTACAGTTTACCATGTTTCTAACTAATTCAGTCCTAGCATCTCTTAAACAAAGTGCAATGATTTCTAACTTTCTTTCAGACCCAGCCATCTCATAAACACAATACTAAAATGTAAAACCCTTTGTGAGGCCCTAGCATCCCTCAAAACAGTGTACCAAGATTTCAAACCCTTTCAGGCCCTAACATACCTCAAACAGTGTATCATGATTTCTAACTCTCTGTCAGACCCTAGCATCCCTCAAAACAGTGTACCATGACTTTTAACTATTTCAGGCCCTAGCATACCCCAAGCAGTGTACCCTGATTTCTAACTCTCTGTGAGGCTCTATCATACCTCAAAACAGTGTACCATGACTTCCAACTATTTCAGGCCCTAGCATCCCTCAAACAGTTCCATGATTTTCAACTCTTTCAGGCCTTACCTTACCCTAAACAGGGTACCATGATTTTTAAATCTTTTAGACCTTAGCATACCCCAAACAGTACGCCATGGCTTCTCACACTTTCAGGCCCTAGGATACCCCAAACATTGTACCATGGCCTGTAACTCTTTCGGGCCCTAGCATCTTCTGAACAATATACCACACTTTCTAACTCTCAGCCCTAGCATCTTTCCAAACACTGTACTGTGACTCCTAACTCTTTCAGATCACAGTGCCTCCTGAACATTGTACCATGATTCAAACTCTTTCAGGCTCTAGCATATCCCAATAAGTGTGCCATGATTTCTAACCCACTGTCAGACCCTGTCATCTTTCAAACAGTGTACAGTGGCTTCTAATACTCTAAGGCCCTAGCAACTCCTGAACTCTTTGTCAAGTTGTAGCATCTCTAAAACAGTGTACCATGGTTTGTAACTCTTTCAGGCCCTAGCATCTTCTGAACAATGTACCATTCTTTTTAACCCTCAGCACTAGCATCTTTCACAACAGTATACTGTGACTCCTAACTCTTTCAGGTCACAGTAACTCCTGAACATTTTACCATGATTTCTCATGCTTTGTCAAGTCCAAGCATCTCTCAAGCAGTGTACCATGTCTTCTATCACTTCCAGGCCCTAGCATCTCATGAACAATGTATCATGCTTTCCAATTTCTAGCTCTTTGTTGGTCTCTGGCATCTCCTGAACTGTATACCATGATTTCTAACGCTTTCAAACCCTAGCGTTCCCTGAACAATGTACCATGAATTCTATTTCTCTATCAAGCCCTAGCATCTCTCAAACAGTGTACTGAGGCTTCTAATACTCTTAGGCTGTAGCATCTTCTGAACAGTGTACCATGATTTCTAACTCTTTGTCAGGCCTTAGTGCAGGGGTCTTCAAACTGAGGGGCGGACCCCCTAGGGGGGCCTCAAGTGATCATAGCGGGTGTCAGGCTGTGGCCAAAAGAAGCATTATGCTGACAGCAGTGCATTGTTTTAAAGTGAAAAAAATGAGCGGCAGTAAGCTGCTCTGTAATGGGCCATCAATAACATCGTTTGTCATGTATAACCTAGCTAAGAGTATGTGTCAAAAGGGAAGGGACTGCAAATATTCTTCAAAACCCCCACCCCCATTTCTAATAATCACACTGTGGATACTTTTACACGTTAGTAAGGCCTGCCTGACGAGAATAGTATGTTTGGGAATCATGTATTTGATTATATTTTTTAAAGGGGTAACAGAACTTAAGTAACATGTTTAAATAAGTTTAGACATATTTAAACATTGCCAATTTAATTGAAAAAATGGTGAAAAATTCTGAAAGGTCCCTGGCTATTTTCATTTTTTCACTGAGGGGGCATGGCATTATAAAGTTTGAAGTCCACTGCCCTATTGTAGCTCAGTGTTTTCTAACTTCTAATTCTTTCAGGCCCTAAAATCTCCTGAACAGTGTACCATGAATTCTAATTCTCTGTCAGGCCGTAACATCTCTCAAACAATGTGTGTGATTTCTAACACTCAGTTAGACACTAGCATATTTAGCACAGTTTCCCATGACTTTTATCGTGAATGCTTTTTATTAGGTATTCTAGAAATAAAAATTATTTCAAACAAGGAAAGAATGAAAACTAGCTCACCCCCCAAAAAGTCTGACAATAAGAACTAATGACAAAGAAAGGAAAACACATCTTAGAATTGTCCTTTTGCAACTTCCCACATGTATTAGGTGATTTCAAGAAGAAAAGAGCTCTGATTCGTCAAGTAAAGGGTAGGTAAAAAAGCCATGGATCCTGTAATTTTGGGGAAGAGAAACAAAGATATCCCAAATTTATAAAGTATTAGATAGGCAGCAACCATTGAGTCATGAACATCTGCCCAGTTTGTGAAAAATCATGAAAGACCACTCCTGCCAAAAGATTTTGTGTCCTCTCTTTCTTTTACCTTCTTCCCAAATTTTGGAACATGGCTTTAATGGCTGGTATGGCCAGCTGCAGTAGGCTATTAGGCTGCTAGAATATTCCTCTATTTGAGGCAGCATGCCCTAATTAAAACCAAACCTTCCAGGATTCTGAGGGAATTTGAAATCCCCTTTGGCTCTCATGAGCTTTACTCACCCTTCTTTGCCATATTCAGCAGTCAATCTCTGTCAGTTACTGCCTGGGCCATCCACTACACCCTGGATGGTGCCGCAAGTAACTGACAAAGATGCACAGCTAGAACAATGGAGGGGGAAAGTCTCTGCAGCTCTTGTCTCTCACTTGGCAATTTCAAATTGCTTCACTCCTGTAGCTTGACAAGGCAGAGGGAAAGACAAAAGCTGTGAAGGCTACATGGGCGGACTGGCCTATAGAGCTGTCAGAAAGTGCCTGACGGGATGGTCTGAAAGGTCAGTGTGCTGGCTGTTTTTTTGGATGATTGCAGGTCTGTTTTATTGTCTGCTGGGCCGGTTTTAGCTTTTGAATCCTCTGGTATTAAAACAAACATTGTCTGCAGAAAGCACAAATCTATGCAGTCTTCCATACCTTGCAAAACACTTATACAGCATGTCTTTATAAGTTCAAAACTGCCCCGTTTTAAAAACAGAGGCTACTTTTTTGTCGGTACCTAATGCACTATTAAGGGCCACTTTTAGTTTGGTACCCAGTCCTATTTTCTTTCCTAGTCTGACCCTTTGAACGCATCCCTATCCTGCTGCCTGGCTCTGGGTCTCCCTGAATGACAGAAACAGTGATGGTCATAGGAGATGGGAAAAGGAAGCCTCCATTTTTCCTTCTATGACAAACTCAGCCTTTCTCATTCTCTTGCACAACTCTATGTATCCTTAAGAGAAGTAGCAGGGAGGGAGAGGAAGAGACTGAGATTGAGGGCCTTGTAAGGATGGTGGCACAGGCCTATACCAAAGGTAATAGACTGATGAACTTATAGTCAGGACCACTGGAATTATGCAGGATAGGAGGACCAAATTGTGCATCAGAGTTGACTAAATTATGCAGCAGGGAAAGGCAGAGGCAAATTATGCAGCATAATGTGGCACATTTTGTGACAGTAGTACTCTATTATTTTGTGATATTTACACATGGTAATACTGTCTGGGAAAGCATTTCACCATATATTAACACCCAAATCCAGTAAAAAGCAAATGAAAGATGACCAGTCAACCTTTGCAAAGGGCCTTCCTGTGGCAGAAACACGTCATTATGTTTTCAGTAACGTTTGATCTGTATGAACTAAAAACATTTTTTTGTTAAACTCTGCAGATTATGAAACAGATGATTGATTATGTGGCAAATGTGACAAATCCATAATTATGAGAAAAATTCCACAAAATTGCATAATTCCAGTGTCCCTGCTTATAGCCCACTTCTGAAGGCTATACCAGTTGTTTAAGACCCTGGCCCTGAGTGTTAGGCCTGAACCACAGCCAATAAGGTCTATAAAGCGAATAGAATATTCCACCCACTGAGAATAGAATGTTCTAAATTAAAAAGGGAGGAACAGAAAGTCAAACATTGGAATGTGGGAGCTGACGGCTTATACTAGCTGTTATTGGCCCTGGGCCACTTCATTGTCTTCAATGAAGCTCCCAATATGCCAATGTTCTAATAAGACATAAGCTACTCATCTATTGTCTGTGCAGGTAGTTTTCAAGCATGTATTCCTTTTGTGACTAATGAGTATTTTATTCACCCATAGATTATATCTTTTGTGTTTAAGTACCTCTGGAATACGTTTTTGTTTTGGTAATCCTCATCATTTCACCCAGATGTAAATTACTCATCTATTGTGGGTTTATGTACATTTTGAACAGGTATTTCTGTTGAGAATCAGCCAGAAAGCTTTCAACCTGACCAAGTGAAGAATTTGCAGAGACCTGTTTGCTGCCAGGAGGCTTTGATCTTTTTGGCCTATTTTTTAAATTATCTTTATGTTCCTCTGCTTCATCCCAGTCCTTACTGTTGAGGTGGATCTCACCTGTTCGACAGGAAACTCCAACATTTACCTGTTTTCCTGTCTTCTTTGGGGACATGGAGAGCCTCCAGCGGGATTGGGGTGGAAGTCGACCAAAGACCGGTGAAATGGACCCATTCCCATCTGAGAGGAAGGACTCTTTAAAGAGCTATTGCAAACTGAAACATTGCTCAACACCGCTAAATTCAGGATTCATAAATGTATATGCTAATAGGGTGTCAAAAGTATCATTTAACCTCAGTTGCTTCTGTTAACTGCGCTTTAAATGTTAGAGAAAAATTGTGTCAAAGCAGCGAGGGCTCTGTTTATCTTGCTTGCGAAGAGTTCAGAGAGAATTCAGGGTGCACCCAGCTTTTCTATTCCCATAATAGCTGCAAGGTGGCGCTCCAACCTCACAATTTTCCTGCAGCTTAACAAGAGTACATGTTCCCAGTGGGAAAGAATGCCAATGCACTAACACTTACTTAATATACCCGGTCTGTTGGTGCAGCGCAGTGCGTGTATTATTTACCAATTTGAGCAGTCAAATAATGTTTTAAATGTAACCAAAATACTTTAACACAAGATCACTGTATTTCCTAAGACCCAAAGCCAAATATTTTGGAAAAGCGATGATGGTTTATGATGCTGGGATTATCATTTTATTTGGTTTGCCCGGCGGAAATGGCAGAGGCTACACATGTGTAACATATACATTTGCGCGCAGATTGGTTATTGGACAAGTTTTGCGCTGCTGTGGAGATGTTTTTAATTGAGCCTCGTTATATATTGTAGCTGGTTATATGATCTGAGGGTGTTTCTCGGCCTCTGTGTGTATTTCTGTTCTGTAGCATTTCTTCCGGTAGATAGACTAACAGGCTGCTAGAAGGATGAATGGATAAATCACTCCAACCAACAAACATTGTCCAGTGTCAGAAACAAGCCCCAACCCACTCTGCATGTCTTGATCAGGGGTGTAGCTATCGCGGATGCAGCAGGAGCAGTGGCACCAGGGCCCTGGGGTGCAAAGGGCTGTTTGCATCACAATCATGACTGTTTTGCAATGCCCGACAGGAGGAGGAGGTAGCGATTTTTCTTGTGTGCATCAAACACCATGGCACCTTGTTACGCTAATGGCCTCGGGTGCTTTATGCCACATCCCTGGTAGAGGGAGTGGCCGTGCATGGTGTGGAATACCTATCCCAATACCTGCTGACCACGTCCTTTGCATCTGCCCTGTGGAACAAGACTTGGCTTTTGACCACATACCGTGCACAGTGTACTTTCTTCTGTACACTCAGAGCACGGAAGGAGGCCCTTCACAGGGCCCCACACCCAGGACTGCGCTTCCAATGGCCAGCATATACTAGGTGCCCTTCACCTGTGCCCTCTGCACAGGGCACCTGCTTGCAGGACCTTTTAGAACAGCATTTGGCCTTTGCGCCCTGTCGGCCCCCTGTGCGCATGCCCACCAGTTCCTGCATGGCATGGACTTTTCAGTCCATGCCATGCAGGAACTGTTTTTGGCATTCCCATTGCGGGGCCCGTTTTTAGAGGCATCACCCTGGGAACGCCAAAAAAACCCCCACCGGACAGGAGGAAACTCCTAATCTGGTGGGGGGCCCGACCACAGCTTTGGTGGTGCGGCAGCGGGGCGGACCTGGCACCAACCGCCAGAGTCGTAATTGGGCCTTAAGTGTCTGCAGGCTTTGCGGCTAGGGCAGCTATTAACGATTGATGAAAACTGTTTTTTCCCACCTCTCTCATGACCTCATACTTTGGAACATTTCCACCCAGATAAAATATACAATTTCTTTTTTATAATTACTCGCAGATAACACTCGTGAACATGTTCTTAACTCACAAAGAGTTTGAGCTTATTCCAAATTTGGTGAAAATCCATTATAAATCTTTCTTTATTTAATCACAAATCTCCATGTGGAAATTAGAATGGTAAAAGAAGCACATGCCTTTAAATTTCCCTTGACCAGTAACCATTTACCAGTCTAAAAGGTGGTAAAATAACATTGCTCCAACTCTTCAACTGCTAAGACAATAGGTAGCACAAAGCTGTTGCAGAGACCGTGCCTTAATTTAGCACATGGAGGGGACGCATCACTGGCCCTCTGCTACACACAGTCTCCCTCCCAAAAACAACCACCAACCCACATGACAGCCTGAGACTGATAGTATTTGTTTGGTTAGAGATATAACATCTCAGGCCATATTTATTAAATCACATACATTCAGTAATTAGTATTAATGCACAGCACTCCTAGTTACAGGTTGTAACATAGCGTTTTCCGCAGTACATAGCCTGCTAGAAATCGAGTGACCAACTGTCTTCCTTGGGGCTCTCTAAGGACCCTACTCAGAGGAGCAACTGGACCATCACTCTTAAGCAAATCCGTGCTCTCGAAACTCCGACAGGAGGCCCACTCCCCCAGAACAAACCCTACTTGGGTCACCTCCCAGAGAGCTGGAGAGCTAATCTAGGCAACCTGCCAGGTCTTGACCCCCAAGTGCAGTCAGCAGACCCCCAAGCGGCAGGATCCCAAAGTGCCAACTGAGTATGCATGCAAGATGGGTAAAAGACCACGATATGGACAGCCCCAAACCCCTGCCAAATTGCAGAATCTTTACTGATTGCTGCAAGCCACCCCCTTTGAGGTCCATGCGACACTGGTGTTTTCTGTGCCTAACTTTGTGTGAGATGCCAAGGGAACCTGAAGTGTCCCCGCCAATCATGAACTCGCCTGCCACAAGCCAGTCCAGTGTGGTTCTTCTAAAACCTGCTCTCCCCCGCCACTCGCTGTCTGAGATTCTGACATACAAAAGAAAGCAGGTTAGTTGCAAAAATGTCACACACTTTTGCGGGAAGGTGAATCCTATGAGGGAGAAAAAACGGATTTGTGGACATTTCACCATGTGCAAACACCGACTCTCTCTCGACCCTGGTGTTTGCCCCAAGGAGATTGCTGTTTTCTTTTCATTTTTTTAAATGGGGGTGCACCCGCTACCCTTCCCAATCTGCTGATAGGCATTTCCCTACCTGTAACTGCAGCGCTATTTAATTAGACCCTGCAGTGTAGGCAGCGAAATGTCCATGGCATGAAGAAAGCGGCCCAAAGTCTGCATACACAAAAAAACAGTGGCGGCTCCTCCGCTAAGGCGGAGAAGCTTCGCTCCACTGCTTTTTAGCAGGAAAGTTCAGGAAAAATAAAATGATAATACCTCGTATTATCATTTTATTTTGTCCTGATGTCTGGCAGCTTTGCGGGGCGGGGCTGCTCTCAGGACAGGAGCAGGGGGAGTGGTGAGAACACTGTAAGTGCGCATGAATGTTTGGCCGGCTGTCTCGGGCCAGCCAAACAGTCATGTTCACCTTGCATGTCCTCCACGCAGGCTGCATTACAGCCTGTGTGGAGAACATGCCCAGGCTCCCAGTCAGTGTCTGAGCGCCGAACCACGGCGCTCAGACCAATCACAATGCTGCACCGCAGCTTTGTGATTGGCTGACTGGGAGCCTAGGTGTGCTTCCTGTTCGGGCCAGAGCGAGAGACTACAAGGGGAGACGCGCGAGGAAGCAGCGAGAAGGTTAAGTTCTTTTCTTTTTTTTAAATTTACACCCGCTTCTACAGCGTCCCCCCCTCCCGCCCCCACCCACGAACCATGCCGGCCGCCACTGCAAAAAACCTTCCTCCCTAGATATAACCAGGGGGGATGCACGCTAACCTAGGGACTTCAGAAGCTTAGAAACCTTTTTGTGCAGGCATCTCATGGATTCGTTAAGCCCATGAATAGACTGCCCCATGCCATGCTGATCTTGACTCTATGTATGACCATGCTTTCATCGCACCAGGAAATCGCTTCACCAGCCACAAAACCTCTTCAACCAATAAATCATATAAATCCCTGTGCCCATGTTCAATAAGATCAATGGCCCCCAAATACAATATCGGCAGGACCGGAAGTGGAAGCCCTTTGGCAGCATCTTCTCCACCGATGTCCTGAAGCTTCTTACACGCAAGCCTCTCTGTCCATGTCAGCTCATGATGAAACTTGATGTTCTTGCATGCTCAGTGAAACCTCTGGTTCAATACACATTGCGTGCCCTGCCCAACACCAAGACCTCACAAGTAGCCATAGCACCTGGGTGCACAAAAACATGTCGGAGGAAGAGACAGATTGTCAGACAACAAAAAGCATTAGGTCAAATGAAGATGAATGTACTGTTTGAAACATCCCAATCTCCACTTCCCAATCCTCTGTACTACTTGGTTGTCAAGACCTGATACCACCGCAGATGTAGCTGCCCCAGTGTGGAAGGACTGAGGGCTAAAATCTGCTTGACCAATGCCCAATGCTGCCAGGGCCAACTTCAGCACTTTTGAGAACTAGAATCTAGTTAATGGTGTTCCATCAGGGTGAAGGAGCAGCACCTTCACGCGCTCCTGCGAGTGGGCCGCAATGTATTCCTCCACCGCCTGGACTGGGCAGCAGTTAGACCCAGGGTCCCTATGAAGGATGATGTGCCCCTTCTGTCCCTCCTGGTAGGTTTAATAAAAGAGTAAGGACACGGCCAGCTCAGACCCTCTACCGAAAGGCCCAAATTGCTGTCTGACTTGGATCTGGCCACGAGCTCACCCACTATGAAGGCACCATAAAAGGCCAAACAGAAAGCCGGACTGAAGAGCAAGGTCTGGAGAGGATGTAGCCTTACAGCTAGAGCGGTCGACCTCGAAGCTGGGGACCCGGGTTCGAGTCTCGGCAGCGATGCTCAACATCCTGTGATTCTGGGCAAATCACTTAATCTCCCCGTGCCTAACAAAAATGAATGTGTCCATCTGTAACGAAACTGGTGCTCATGTAAAGCGCTCTGATACCCGGTGTCTCGTGTCTAGTTCTCGCTATATAAAACTCTAAAAAAAAAAGTGCACCCTAGTGAAACCAGTTACAATGATGCCCAGCTTATTCCATCAATTGGTCACCTAAACTCCTGTCTCTTTCCTTCCTACCTTTACCAACACCTCTGGGCCCTTTTAATGCAGAAAGAGGAGGTCAAGTCTTCATGACCAGCTAATGTTGTGGAGAAAGAGATAGCGGGTAAATGACAAAGTGTGAATTTGTCAATAGGGGTGTGGCATGAGTGTTATGAGGCAGCAGAAAAATCAGCCTTGCAGCCTCTTTTGAATGACTTGAAGTTTGTGCTAGGCAGTCTTTGCAAGTCCTGCATTTACATAATTAGAAAAATCAAGTCTTGATGTAAATACCATTGTCACTATTAATTTCCTTGCCTCAACAGATATCAAGAGTACAATTTTTCTCAACATTCTTAGTCAAAAAGAACATTTAGACACTTAATTACCCCACCGATTTAATGTAAGCTTACCAGCAAACACAACCCATAAGTTCTTACCAGATGTTGTCGGAGTCAGTACTGGACAAAGTTCACTTGACCAATAACGATTGTTACAAATACTGGTTCCTTTATTCAGCAGGACTATTTCAGTATTGTCTGCATTTAAGGGCAGATGATTATTAGCCATCAAGCTGGCAATGAATCTCATGGTATTTTCAAACTTTTCATAAGATGTTGGAGTGTTAGCCAGGTGGAATAGCAATTGAGAATCATCTGCATATTTGTACACACTGAATTCTGACGCTATCAACGCCCTTATCAATGGTTTGGTGTACAGGTTGAATAAATGCGGCGACAATGATTATCCTAGAGGAACTCCGTAGGCCACACCAACCACTTCAGCTGAGAAATTGCCTCACTTTACTGACTGTGTTCGATTCTCTAGAAAAGACTTAAACCAATTTAAGGAATCTCCCTGCAATCATGCTTCCATTACCCAGTCGATCAGAATCTTATGATCCACCATATCAAAAGCTGCCAACAAGTCTAACAAGACCAGGACAACATCCCTCCCGTGGTCCTCCTTCTGTCTTAACTCATCTACGACAGATGTAATCATTGACTCAGGACAAAATCCAGCTTGGACAGGATGAAGGAATGCAGTACTCGGTAGGTTTTTACATAGTTCTTGGGCAACATGAGCCTGTAAATGGAATTGGGCGATAAGTTTTCAGACTCATTGGGTCCTCCCGTTGCTTCTTCAATAATGAAATCACTTCAGCACGTTTAAGAGTTTAAACAAAATGCCCTGTGGTAGTGATTTATTAAGAAGCCCTTTCAGCAGGCTGTTAATTACTGTTGCTAATTCTCTTTAAATAGCTGGTGGACAAGGGTCTTCTGGAGAACCAGATTTAACCTTAGCAGTTCGCTTGACCAATCTTTTGTCATCACTGTCAGGGAAGCATGTTCATTTTTTTGCTATTGGGTTCTACTATAGGCTCTGGGAACGCACAGTGAGTAATAATGATGCTATCTATAATTTTCTCTATTTTGTCTATAAAGAAACAATTATGTTTATCACACAGGTCCTGTGAGCCTATCACCTTATGGGTTAGCGTATTAAATGAGATGAGATCTTCTAAGAACTCAAAAGTTTGTTTTTGTTCTTTTGTCACCTCCATCATCCTATTGTTATAATAGTGGGATTTCACCAACATTAGCCTAGCTTTATATTCTGCTAGACTCTCTTTAATTCTCGTTTTACACTGCTCCTGATAATTTCTATGCCATTGATGTTCAATCTGAGGCAGCTTGAGGGCCTCATTTATGAGGTTTTGCCATAGGGCAGTGCTGCAGGCCTTCCTGCGGCGCTGCCCTACGGCAAAAGAAAAGGGCAGAAATGTGCCGTATTTATCAGATGCGGCGCATTTCTGTCCTTTTCCCTTGCGCCGGCGCACAATGGGCTGCCGTGCACCAACGTAGGCACCTTTGCACCATGGTGCAAGGGTGCCTGCGTTGCAGGGATGATTATTTTTGTGCAGGAAGGTAAACCTTACTGCACAAAAACAATCAAAAGAGGCTTTTTCCTCTTTCTATGTGTGCTGCAGAATGAAGTGCCTCCCTTACGCCTCCCCTTGGGAGGCGTACGTTTTTGGCACTGCCTCAGAGTTACGATTTCTCATGAATCTGGGGCAGTGTCAAAAAGCCATTGATGTTGCTGGGAACGCCCCCAGCAACATCCATTGCACGCCCCTTTAATGCTGGAAACTGTGTTAAAGGGAACAATATTTATGAGGCAGCATTAAGCCAAAAAAGTGGCTTAGTGCTGCTTTGTAAATATAGAGCAGGCTCCTGCGCCACGGAGCATCACAAAAAGTGACGTTCCGTGGCGCAAGGGGCCTCATAAATGAGTTGGCTTCCTTAATCTCTTTAATAAACAGTGGTGCAGGGTTTGCTTGTTTAGTTACTCGCTGTTTTTGCAATGGAGTGAATTTGTCGGCCGCTGCACACAACCAAATTGTAAACACGTTTTCCTTCATAAATACTGAGTTACTTGATATAGGTAAAGTCTGTCTAAGTGCAGTTTCCATTTTTATGATGTTCGACCGATTCAACTTCCTTTATGTTCACAAATTCCGTGGAATGGCAGCTTAGCTTTTTAACTATAGGCATCATTAGTTCTATCAAATAGTGATCAGACCAGATAAAAGTTTGTATAATGATCTCAGATATCTCCAGATATAGGGGCATATTTATGAGAATGGTCACGCAGTGCATCGCAGCAAGTCACCTTTCTGCACTGCGTGACAGGAAAAGGGCAGGAATGTGCCATATTTAAAAGAATACAGTGCATTCCTGTCTTTTCCCCTCCACTGGTGCCGTTTTGGTTGCCTATCGCCAACGCAGGCCCCCCTTGCACCATGGTACAAGGGGGCCTATGTTGCATGCAGGATGGTTTTTGTGCAGAAAGGGCACCTTCCTGCACAAAAGCAAACCTGAAAGGCACACTCCTCTATCTATGTGTGCTGCATTCTTCAGCACACATAGAAAGAGGAAGTAACAAGGAGAAATAAAGCTATTTCTCCTTGTTACACCTCTCCTGAGAAAGCATTATCTTTTTGGTGCATTCCCAGGTTTACCAGTTCTGGTAAATCTGGGAATGTGTCAAAAACCATGGGAGTTGCGTGGGAAGACCCATGCAAAGCCTGTGGAATGCCTCCCTAGCACAGAGTAAGGCAACACAGCAATTTGTGCTGCGTTGCTATACTCGAGATTTATGAAGCCACTCGGGCCAATGCAAAGTGGCCTTACATGGCCTCATAAATCTCATTTTTGAGTTGCGTCGCGCATGTACCACTTTGCGTGATGCAAGTGCGACTCAACTGGGTTCATAAATATGGCCCTTAGTGTCCAAACTAAGGCCCTCATTATGATATCGGTTGGACCACCACCGACAGGCCGTCGGTGGAGGTCTGACTGACAGACAGCCCTACGGCCCGATCGCTGGATTTCAATACCGGTGGTCGGAGCACAAGCGGTCGGAGGGGAGACTGCCTCCTCCTCCCGGATAATAGATCCTGATGGAGCGGCGGTCGGAATCTCTGAATGGCAGCGGTGCCGAGGCAGGCACCGCCGTCGGGATCACGATGTCCCTTTCCCACAGCCTTTTCATGGTGGTCCGACCGCCATGAAAAGGCTATCGGAGAGGGACTTTGGGGACCCCAAACAGGACCCCGCCCCTCGTGGGCCACTGCAAATTGGCCCTGGGGCATGTGTAGTGCCCCCACTCACATCCATGCACCGTGGTGCATGGATGTGCACAAGATGCTCTTTTACACGGCAGCTTGTGCTGCGGCCCTTTTCGAGGGCCGCTGCACAAGCCAACGCGTAAAAGAGCACTTTCCAACTGCCAGCATGCCGGTCCCATCCTAATTCGGCAGTCGAACTGCCGACTGCTTGTCGGGTGGTCTCCTGACCGCCGCGATAGCGGCGGCGGTCCGACCGCTGACATCGTAATGAGGGCCTAAGTCTAGGGAATGACCTTTAATGTATATGTTGATGGAGAATTAAGAAAGTCATTGAGTCAATAAATTCTTGACAATGTCGCAATTCTGCAAGTTTATCCAGAAATTAAAGTCTCCAATGATCATTAATTTTCAGAACTGCGTAGTCAGCAGACAGATAATTTCAAATATTTGTTGGTTAAAATTTGCCATGTACTGAGGTGGACAATTCATAAATAACAGGCCATCATGCTATTCTTTAGCTCCATTTTAAACAGTCGTAAGTCTACCTTTTTCAATGGATTTACATTGTAGCTGGTGAGTTTGTAGTTGCCTATGTATGATGGCCGCAACTCCGCCCACTTAAATGTCACCTTCTCTATTCTCCTATATTAAAAAATAATCATCTGGGATCACTTTCAGTAAATCTGGCATAGTATCCTCCATTTGCCAAGACTCGCAAAGCATCATAAAATCAGGGTTTGTCCACTCAATGTAGTCATTAATTTCTAGTCTGTGTTTTACGAAGGAGCATATATTAAGATATGCCATATGCAATGCTTGCACTTCAGGTTCCCTCGTTAGATTATTGGTAGCCAGAGTGGGAAGTTTCATCTTCATACCCTCTCCTCTATTTGTGGTGTTAAGCATAATAAACCACATGTTTTTAAAACATTCACAGTCTCCTGAGGGGTGTTCAGGCTTACCTTATTAAAGTGAAGCAGTTCATTCTTTGAGTATGTAATTTTTCAGGCATTATGACTGCCTCCTGGTTCACACTGGAGCGGACGGGCACAGATGGGCTTGCCTTTGGCGCACCAATGACACACCCTTTGCAAGAGAATGGGCTGCCCTTCTGGTTAAATAGCCTTCCTGCTTCCTGTTCATAGGTGCCTGTAACATTACAACGATGACCATGCTACCACCGTCTCCAAAATTGCAGCACCCAGAAGTGGGTATAAGCATTGTGTAAAATGCAAATGCAGTTTAAAAGAATCCAGCCATTGCAAACTTAATTTCCCCCCTAGCAATTCATAGGTCTCTACAGTTTAAAACACTCTAAAAAGTTTGTAAACACATGTATCAGATTCAATAGCATGACCCATGAAAAAAGATAGTGCCAAAATGCCCCCTCTAAGGCTCTCGTGGACATAGGAGAAAAGCTGGATGCCATAAGGTCTGTTGGAATGGGACACCAAGGGGGATATTATCAACAAACCGCGATAATTATCGCTAAGCGCGATAAGCGTGCTTTTTTTTATCGCCGTCGAAACCCGGATTTTATCGCCGTGGTAGCGACGTATTAACAACGTGCCGCTACCCAGCGATAGCTTCCATTACCGGCACTAATGGACGGCGATATATCCTGCGCGACGGAGAGAAAAGAATTCACACTAACCACAGAAAAGTCGCGATGGGCCAATTAGCTCTAAAATCGGCCGGGAAATTGGCAGCAGGCCTGCATGTCACACGATTCAAGCGCCAAAATGCACTATAAAAGGCCTACAAGCAGGAAAAAAAAGAAAATTTCAAAATGGAGAATACAACAGATACCAGAAGAGACATGGAGGAAGCTGGGACAAGTGCTGAGCCTACAAACAACCCCCCAGCTAGACAGGAGGACCAGACAGAGACCCAGGATAAGGCCAAGAGGAAGAGGAACCCCAGGTTCAGTCACCAGGAATATCAGGTCCTGTGTTGCCTGGTGGCTGAACATCAACAGGAGCTATTTGTCAAACGCACAGTGCCATTGTCAAGAAAAAAAGAAATATGGGAGGACATTACGGACAAGGTGAATGCTGTTGGAGAGAGGAAGAGGAGGACATTGGACGAGGTCAGGAAGCGCTGGAATGATAGTAAGAAAAATACCAAGGAAAAAATAGCAGCCAACCGGAAGGCAGCAAATGCGACTGGAGGTGGGAGTCCAGTGCCCCTGCTGGAGCTGGATGAGACGGAGGAAATGGTGGCCCAAGTCATCACTGATGAAACGGTGGTCGGAGTGCCGGGTCAGGATACTGCTGAATGTGAGCAGACACAACCACAGGGTGAGTACCAACCATGAAGTCGGTGGATGGGGGTGGATGGGCACAATGGCACTCATGCACAATAAATTGCATTGCAGACCCATAATTACTGTGGATCAGGTCCCAGATAGCCCTGTGCATGGTGGCATGGACACATATCACCTGACTCAACCAAAACATTGCAAGACACATATTGCCGGGCACACAGACTTTGAAATGTGCACCGAAAAGTTAGCCAAACACAGTCCAGGTACAACATCAGACCACAAAATAAGGGCAACATCAATTAGCAAAGTGCCACATCACCTAGAGATGCGGAAGGCTGGCAAAATGCACACTTTGCATCTTCAGAACCCATATCCAACTCATCAGCACAAGGCCGCATCTCCCAGACGCCCAAATGAGCATGCAGTGTGAATGTGACAGATCACGTGCACCAGTAAGCATGCCAACAACAAGCTCAGCACACCTGCAACATTGCGCATGTGTCTGACTTGTGTGCAAGGTTGTGCATGGCCATCAAGGGTGACTTTGATGGCCATACACAACACAAGTCAGACACATGCGCAAAGTTGCAGGTGTGCTGAGCTTGTTGTTGGCATGCTTACTCGTGCACGTGATCTGTCACATTCACAATGCATGCTCATTTGGGCGTCTGGGAGATGCGGCCTTGTGCTGATGAATTGGATATGCGTGGTGATGAGGCAAGGGGGACATTGTGACAACCTCATGCATCACCAAGCAATATGCCCCCTTGCCTGTTCATGCAATGCAGTTCTGCGTACAGCAAGTGAGAAAGCATCTAGTGAGTCTGCATACCGGCAACACATGCAATGTCCCAAAAAAGTGACCATGTAGGCCGATGGCTAAAATAACCTTATGACTAAATGCACACATGCTGCAGACTTTACTCATGGGGCAATGGTATACAATGAGCAGGGGGGCAATACCTGCAACACCACGGTACGTGTACAATGCATATCAGCAATGTGTCTCACAAAGCTGTACTGCTTTACTTGTTGTTGTGACAAACTCACACAACAACAATGTCCCCGTAAAGAAGTATGCCAAACAAAGTATGACAACAAGCAAGGATAGCAAAGTTGCCACAAACAATTAAAAAGCCCCAAATGGCACACTCAATCATAAGGTCAAATTTCACTCATCCACCCCCAAAGTGTACACATCTGCCATACTGAAAACAGCATTCCACCTCTGTCATCATTTGAGTTGGCCATCACACGATCATGTGCATGTAAACACATCTGTTTGGTAAGTCAACTGTGTCAGTGAACAAACATCCAGTCATGTCAAATCATCACACACACGCAAAGCCAGGCCTTGAATATCTGGAACCAGGACAGCATGTATCATCCATGTCAGCAGCTGCGTGGCACATACACAAATACACATCACCATGCCATTTGCATCTGTTGTGAGGGTGGCACTGACAAGGCCTGAGCAACATAAATACGCATCTGAAAATCAACATACGCAAAATCCTGTAACACACACCAGTAGTGTCCCGTATAGGGCGTGCTGCCGGGTGATGACGTGGGGCAGGGGAGGGGCAGGGTGGGGTGTAGTAAACACTGGAAGATGGATGAATACAGGTAAGTATACATTTAAATCATTAAAACGGATTCATTTGCGCGCACTGCATTGCCAAATGCGATGCAGGGCGCCCAACGAAATCCGTTTTATTGTTTTAAATGTCTACTTACATGCATTCATCTGTATTCCGGTGTTTACTACCCCCCACCCTGCCCCTGCCCCTCCCCCACCCCATGTCACCGCCCGGCAGCATGCCCTATACGGGACACTACTGCCACACACACACCACATGTGGGGTCAAAGTTGCGGGTAATGGGTGTTGACACCGTCTGAACAGACAGTAACAACTATTGCAATACATGCTGCACCACACTCAGAATGGGTAATCCAACAGAAGTGCAGTAAGCAATACATGCAAGATTAAACATGACTGACAGAATGCACACAAGACAAATCTCAATAGCCAAAGCTACATAGATGCACATGTGTCCTACATAGTGCAGCCACGTTGAAAAAGCAAGTAGGCTCTCATTGCCAATGTGCCAAAAGGGTGCCCTCCTCACACATAACTAATCTCACACAAAACACATGCACATGTGCAGTACCCTGCAAAGCTGCAGGTCTGTGAGCCACACTGACAAGGCAAGTGACAGGGCATGATGAATAGCATGCCTGCAGGACAAACATATTTACATGGTGCAGGACATCTCACTGATGTGGCGGAGTGTGGACCACCTACTTAAAGGAGCAGGTCACACTCTGACACATCCTTCTGTACACACAACCCCTGATGTGAACCAGACATTTTATGAGCTACTATGCACAAGTGTCACAACTCTGACCAAGACACATAATCACCACAGCTTTCAACATCTCTGCATTGTACATTCACAGAAGTCAAAGGCTCATTGCCTGAAAGGGACAAGGGGCAGTAAAACAAAAGCAGCAGGTGCCACTATCACACAATGCAGTGCACACACATACAAATCTGAGTACATCAACATTGACTACTAGGTGTTACGAACTGCATCACTCACACAACTGAACAGAGGACACAACAGGTAGCGCTTGTGTGTAGACACTGTCAAAAAACATTTTTCATATTGGTAAAATGTGAGATGACAATGTACAAGTACAAGCTCACATCCGTGATGCCCTTGAAATAATCACCATCCTGCTCAAAATAAGCATCTCATCCAAAACAGTCAGAATGTACAGTCTCCTGCAGTCTGTTTGTAAAGTAAACAAATGCATGCTCCTACATGTAACACACTGTTAAACTGTATCTCCCATACAAATTGCAGAGGGAGAGACAACACCTCCTGGTCAGCAGAATGACCCACCCCTCACCGTTGACTTGGACGATTACACCACCATCAACCAGGAGGAATTCCTACAGATGCTGGACTCCCTTGGCACACCATCTACAGGAGCAGGGCAACCCAGCAGCATTGCGCCAACCCCACCCCCTGCACAAACCACCCAGCAGCAAGCACCTTCCACCACAGCTGCCTCCCAGGACCTTGACGACCCATATCAGGCTTTTCACCGCCATGTGCTTGAGGTCCAGCGGGAGACGCGTGACCAGGTGCGGGTGGGGTTTGAGAGCCTGACAGCCAAAATGGACGACATACGTGGGTGTCTGAGTCCCATCCGGGACCACATGCAGAGGATGACAGACATCCACATCACGCTCAATGCTCTACAACGCTCCCTGGATGACATTGCTGTAGTCCTGACTCAGAGACTAGACCAACTGTCTCAGCAGGGTGGCTCCAGTAGTGTCAGCGCAGATTTGTCCAGACTTGCCCGGATAATGGAGAGCAGGGAGCGGAGGGAAGAACAACAGATGGCTGCCACGGCTGCACACCAGCGCAATGTAGCTGGGATCTACCAGGCCCTGCATCTGCTCGTCACCTCAGTGCTGCCCCAAGGTCTGGCGCCAATAGTTGCTGCTGCTGGCGCCTCCACATCCTCAGCTCCGCCCCCTGATGTGTCCGTGCCTCACAGTGCTGCACCCACCATACCACCACCCACATGTGAGCCACATGACACATCAGAGGACGAAGATGAGGATGATTCCGCCATAATGGTAAGGAGAACACAGAGCAAACATTGACGCCAAAAGGCCTGTCTTACCTTGGTTCTGTTCTTACTATCATGCCACTGAACTTCCTCTTCCATTGTCTTCCAATGTCCCCCAACACTCACCTTGGACCTACACATGGACTTCCATATCTGTCTTTTTTCTTGACAATGACACTGCAAACTCCGCCTCTTCCCTTGTATCCGTCACTCCCAAAGGACTCTGTCTGCCCCTCTAACGGGCATCCATGCAATGTTGGGTTGTATGGGCAAGTACTGTTCCAGTCTTCCCCCTTGTACTGTAAATAAAATTATCCAATTCACACAGATGCGTGTTTACATGACCAATCAAGTATTGAACTCAGTAAATAATTCATGGACTGTGAATCCACAAGAAGGTCCACCAAGGGAAATACAAGCAATGTACATGTGTTACCTGACACGGATAGGCAGTGAGATGAGCCTGTAATTGTAAAATTGCTGTGCCCTCATTGATCAGATACCACAATCTAGCAATATACCAACTTTTACCCACGTCCATTGAGGAAATAGGCATGTGTGATTAAATGTACAAGTCTGTTGCAGGACACAAGTAGTGTCATCCTGAACAATTGCTAACCATAATCTCCTGGCATATCTACTTACACTCAACATGGTGTACAAAGCTTGTTGTGATGTTGCGCATTGCATATCACATCCCTAGATGTTGCACACCAGATTCACATTGATGAGGAGACCTAAGGGCACATGTCTAACATACATATATGGAACAACAAAGTCAGCCTCACTGAAGTGTAGTTTACAATAGTGACTATAGCCAAAGTGCAAAGCGTCAGTCAGCCCCTACCTGTGCACAAACAATGCCTAACAAATTTGGAGCCCTCTCATGCTGTGCCCACTGTGAGCATATTGGCCAATGTGTCTACGGATGTCTGTTGAACTGCACCTAGCATATAGTCTGATTCAGTGGCAACATTCCAAGGGTGTCATCACAATGAGCCAATGCCAAAAGTAACAGCTGGGACGAGTGCCCATGACACTGTCGGTACAGGGAGCTATGCAACATGTCACCACTTGTGTGCAGCAGAACAGTGTGCCTGCAACAAAACATCAACTGTGACCAAAGCATAACTTAACTAATTATGGCAGTCACAAAAGGAAGATAGTAGAAGTTAAGTCAGTATACCTAACAGTGCAACTCCTAAATAACATTTGTGAATAACCTCAATTGTAAAGTCATAACTCATTCTCACATAACTCATGTGATTCACAAACACTGTTGTGCCATGTGACGTTACCAATGGACACACAAATGACCTACATCATGCATGGCATGGACATTGAGCTGCCATGCACAGGGATATGTAAGGCAAAGCAAGCTGATACCCTGGCACCACGCATCAAGTGTGCCAAGGTCTGTGCAATGTAGATGGACTCAGAGCCCGGAGCATCTGATATGCATGTGTTAGACGCTATATGTGTTACTCGGTGCATACATCCATATCCATGATGGATAACTGTAGCAACTTCTATATACTCACAATGCAATGTCCCTACGTTGTATTGTAAATTTGCAACAATGTGCAGTACAACCCTGTGCGTCACACTTAAGATGTAGAACGTCACAAAAAAATGTCCCTAGACTAGGCCGTAAACCATACTTGACAATCTGTCAGCCATGCAAGTTCACTGTGCTCACATCTATGGTATCCTGACACAATCCATCCTGCTAAGTAACAGGTCATGACCATAGTTACACATTCAAGGATTTGGCCAGTGACGGTATGAGTTGCATACAATGGAACAAGCCCCACTCCCCCACATCATCCCTGACGTAAGTGCAAGCAGAAAAAAATAAATAACATTATTTATTGAACAATATAAAATATATAAATTCCCTACACTACCACTAATAACTAATACTAACACTAAATCTAAACTAACTATAAATATTTTACTTAACTTAACTCAATACCCTAACTATTCCTAAACACGCAAAAACATTTACGACATCAACCTCCCACCCAAAGGAAAATCAAACTTATCCCCAAATACCATACAATTGTAAAAATAAATATAATTACTTAAAAACTACCACTAACTAGGCCTACTCTAAAACTACTCTACCTAAAACTTACAAAACTTCCCTAACACTAGCCAACACTAAAACATAAACATTGTGGCAAGGGAGAAGAGGGGGATGGGGGCCAACATGGGGAGGAATCACTCCAGTCCAAGGTGTGTCCGGATGTCATGCAAGTTCCTGTTAAGGTACAACAATTCTCGCCGAATGTCCAAGAGCAAGGAATTGTTCGCAGTGATCATCCTCCTGTCCGTGGCATTAAAATGCTCCACGTGATCCGCAGGTGCAGGTGGTATTGGCACCTGGGCGGGTGTGGTCGGAGGGGGAATGACAGGCTGAGACACGACACTGGCACCAGAGGGTACGGGGATGGGCTGGCTGCCGGTTCGTCCAACATCCTGCAACGCATTCCATGTTCCTGCCTTTCTTTCGTTCCGATACCTCCTCGCCATCTGTCTGAAACCTTTGGCAACCTTCTTGACATGAAGGTACCGGTCCTTGGCCACCTGGAAGGCATGTTGCTCCGCTGGTGTCATGTTGTCTGTAAAATATAATCAATGTCAATTTCAGTACTTCAGACTATGTCAATGTTCAACATTAAATCTGTATTGAAAGATTAAATCAACATGGGAGCCAACACACCAGCGTAACTATGTGAAGTCAGAGACTGACCTGGTCAACCAAATCTTGAAGCATGAATCATTCACTACATGCTGTGGAGACTGACATGACAGTGCATGTCATGGGACATGTACTGTCACAACAAAATGAGACTGACACGGTCAAAACATGGCACCATTGGACACCCTGACTGCGGTTGACATGTACAAATATTTGGAGGAGGGAGGCATTAGCCCTCCGTGTACAGAACCACCCTCATCCTGTCCTGTGACACACTGCTGCATCTTATGTACAATGCACATGTGCAGCCCTGTGTGTGCACCAGCAACTGTGTACAGGTCATCAAGTCAGCGCCAAGACAGGCACTCTTGCACAAGAGTGCAAGGGTGTCTGTGTGCAGGTGTGCTTGTCAATCTATTGTAAGGCTCACCCTACATGCACAGGAACAAGACTGGGACAGCCCTACTCACACTTTCAATCATGCAGCACACATGGAAACATGTTTGGTGTCTGAACGCTTACATTGACATGATGCGCTGTTCCTCACTCCACCATTACTATACAATTTGTGATGTTTTGCCACTGAGAGGGGGAGACCTCATTTCACCAAAATTGTCACTCATGCATGTCTTGTAACCGCTAACCTTACTCCGTAGTAAATAAGAACACGCATGCCTTTACAACGCAAACTGTTACAATGCATTCAACATTGTAACGGCACCCTGGGGTCATGAGCGTTGTGTTATTGTTATGGCTAATGCTTACACACAGATAGTGTCGTTGAGCCCTGCATTGTTAAATATATGGGACTGCAAATAATGCAGAGCTCAAGCATGTGTTGAAAATGTGTGTGGAGTAATGTCACCAATTGTGACAACACATGATCCAGAGTCAAGCATGGAATGTCCCCACGGACACAGCCTGGCAACACCATTGCAGTGCACAAAGATTCAATTGCAATTAACATGCACATCTTTGATATGTGTTTATGTAACGTGCCATTGATATGTTTGGCTCTCAGCTACACACTGCCACTTCTGTGAAGCTGCTATGCAGCATACATAAGAAATCACTGTTCCAACATGTCTGTGAGCTTGCACGCCCTGAAAAGCACTGCCTCCTTGTGCACAACGTAACACCCACTGCACGCCCCTTTGACGATAAACACAGCATGAAAGTGTGCCTTATTGACAAGGCAGCGTAACTCAACATCGGCAATAAGCCGATGACCCGATTGCTAACACAACTTCAGTGAAAGTGACGCAGTGGCGGCGTTAGGGGATTGAAATTATGCCCCTCAATTGAAATGGGTATCACTGACTGTTGATGGGCAAAGTCACAACTGTGAATCAGATGCATTGCCCCACCTCCACCTACCAATTTGGACACAAATCTGACTTACACAATGCATCTTCACATTGTGGGCACGGGACATGCGATACACACCCATACTGCTAATCGACAAAGTGTAGCATTTGTAACAGACATTCATGACACCGCAACATGACAATATTTAATGTCCATACTCACCAGTGGCGTGTGGGTCCCTGAATCTGTCTATGTCCCCCTGTGTAATAGGTTGACGACCATCTGTGAGACAACAAATGTAAACATGTGTTGTTACCAGACGTAAACAAACGTCACATATTCATAATGAAATTCATTACAGTAACTGAGAATGCAACATAACTGTGGTGTTGCCTTTCATGTTGGCCACATGACTGTGACTACTTTGACTGCCATTCACACAAGACCTGTGAATGCAGAGGCGGACCACACAATACATTACTGCTGGCAGACATGCACATATGAGTCGTGTGACACAATGTCAAGGCCCCATTTCTACACGGCCATGAGATAAAACTTGCTCTGTGTACGATTGCATCTCTGCAGATTTAAAAAGGCAGTTACACAGAGATTTTTGGGGTATGACACTCTGGAGATGTCCCATTTCCTTTGTGTCTTTGTTCCCTCTCAAATTCATACTCACACATAAACCATGTACAGGGGCAGCGTAGCTACGGTTCCACAAGTTATGTAGGACTGCAATTTTAACACGAGATTCTGGCCAGCACACAGCTCACGCACACAATGGCTTGGATTGTACATGTACAGTCACCCTTACTGTACACAAACATACGTTATTCTGCACGCAGGTTTTGCACAAGTGTGCCAGCTTTGGCACCACATTGCTAAGTGTTGATCCAGCGCAGTGGGTCACCCAAAATAGCCCCCTATGCTTGCCGACATGATGCAGCGTTGTGCCTCTGATGTGACCACATCATGTGTAAACACATTGCACCTCACACCTCACTCAGCAAATGTACTGCAATTGGACCCCTACTTAATGACGTCTGCTGCGGGGACAGACGAGCAAGACCACTGACTATCTGTCAGTGAAATTGCTCTCCCACCCTCGCAGCTCCACCATTGAATGAGGCGTCCCCCAAGCACATGCACTCTCTAGTGTGAGTGTTTGAAGCCCTCCTCCACCCGCAGGTTCACCTGCGCATCAACCCTGGTGGTCCAGTGGACCTCTGACTCCCGCTTTCGGCTCCATCATTCACTCTTATCAACTTGTTACTTCACTTGTTTCCAACCTCATACCTAATCTATTGTTCGTCAGTATCCGGCTTTCTGATGCTTGCTCTGTTTTCCCTTTCTACCTACTTTTCCTCCTTTCACGCCCTTTTCTCGGCAACCGCTGCTGCCCCCGCGGACCTCTCACCAACTCCATCCCCAACATCATCTCCCCGCATGCCATTGCGTCCACCAACTACAACACACTGGGAGTCCTCAACTTCCACCTCAACAGACAACATTGCTCCCCATCTTCAGACAAAAACAAATGAAAATGGCTCGTCGACAAACACCCCCCTTGATGGACTTGAACATGCAAACCCCCCCGCGCCTTGCGACCCTTACAAATGAGTAGACGCTCACAATAAGCATGTGATTGATGGAATGTGTCCCACAGGAGACCTACATTACAATGTGGTCTTTACAGCGCAATATGTTTTCTGCGCTCTACAATAAGGGATATTAGGATTGTTGCACACACTGTAGTGGGGAGACTAAATCATACAATTCCAAAGTCCAGTGCATCAGGCGCAAGTCTTTTTGACGACTTGCATTGTATTAACCACGTTGTAACAGTATCACGGTGTTAAGACAGCATTATGACGTCATACCTTCATGTCCCACACGTCAATTGTCAATGTACGTAACAGTGTTCATGGTTAAAATAGTGTTTGTACTTACCACCCTGTATGCCAGTCATGACTCCGGTGAAATCAAGGATGTCCGCCTCACGTGCCAGCATGTCCTGCCAGCGGTGCTTCCACTGGCGCACGTTACGGTCCACTCCAAAGCACCAGAGCATCTGCACCCGCACACGCTCCCAACGCAGCTTCCGCACTGTCACGCTGTACCCTTGCAGGATGCGTCCACCCCTCTCCAACATCAATGGCAGGTTAAATTTGACCAGCCAAAGAAAGCCCCCCAATGCCCCCTCAGACATCCTTCCCGACCTGCCCACAGCCGGCATCTCCCTGCACACCAGTAACCCCTCAACCCAATGAATGATAACCCTCTAAAACCACAAAAGTAAAATACCCCAAGACAAACACCCAACAAGACTGAGGACAGGAGACAGTAAAACAATTTTAAACAATTACAACTAAATTAACAGAAATTTTCACAGGACCCAGGACACAGCAACACTCTCACAATCTCAGACCAACAGCACAAACCACCAGACACCTCCTTCACTCTGAACAATCACCAGCAATGTGCTAAGAACAGAAAGTGAAAGTGAAAACCACTCCTCTGGTAGACAGGAAGCATGCATACATCACTTCCTGTGTGTATGCGGCCCGTTTTTTAGTATGCGATGTAAATCTGCACGCAAATAGCTCGCAAATAGGCTCATGTTGTAAGTATATTGTGTATGCGGCCCGTTTTTGGGAATGCGATGTAAATCTGCACGCAAATAGCTCGTAAATAGGCTAGTTGTAACTATATTGTGTATGTGGCCCGTTTTTGGGAATGCGATGTAAATCTGCACGCAAATAGCTCGCAAATAGGCTCGTTGTAACTATATTGTGTATGCGGCCCGTTTTTGGAAATGCAATGTAAATCTGCACGCAAATAGGCCGTAAATAGGCTTAGGTTGATACTGTATTGTACAGTGAGTGTGTCTAGCGATGTTTTTTACATAGCGCGTTTAAATAAAACATCGCGTTGGCATGTAGATTTCACGCAAAGACCAATTTCATACACAGATGGACAGTCAGAGAAAATGTCTTCTCAAAGCCATAAAATACAAGGTAAAGATTGTTTTGCACAATGAAGACAGCCTACATTTTATATTTCAAGACAGATGACAGCCTAAATTTCACGTAACATGACTCATCACCACCTCAATAGCAATTTGCACATACAATCAGTGAATTAATGATGTGAATTGTAAGTGCACTACTCACCTGTGGTGGTCTGTAGGCGATGAGGGTGTGCACAGATCAATCAGTCCATGAGGGGGGTAATAAAGTGCACGACACACCCGTGAAGCTCACAAGGCGCTGGGGGGAGTGAGTGTGCAGCTCCGTCTCAGGCAAATAGCCATGTCTTGTTGTTCCTCCTAAAAGCGTGCAGGGTGGGAGAGCGTTTGATGTTGACTGTCATCTTGTTCCAGGATTTGCCAGCGACGTAGGAGACTGCTCTTCCTCCCGCTCTGGATTAGCGGATCCGGGGAGAGTCTGCGAGGGCAAGGTTTGCAGAGCGGCAGTTCCTCTTGGGGACGTTGAAGGTGACTCTCTCGTTGATGTATTTGTGTCCGATGATGTGGAGTGATTTGTAGGTGTGTGTGAGTGGTTTAAGGTTACTCTCATCTTGACGGTGAGCCAGTGGAGGTTTTGTATGTGTTGGCTCATGTGTTTGTGACGTGGGGTTCTGATGACGGGTCTGTCTGCGGCCTTCTGGATGTTTTTGTGCTTGTGTAGTAGTGTTTTGTTGATTCCTGCATTGAGGGCGTTGCCGTAGTCCAGTCTGCTGGTGATGATTGCGTGGTTTACGTTTTTGATGCATTCGGGGGTTATACATTTGAATGTATTGCGTAGAATCCGTAGGCAGGTGTAGCTGGTGAAGGCAATGGAGTTGATCTGGAAGGACATGGTGAGGGAAGAGTCGAGGATGATGCCGAGGTTGCGTGCATGGTCTGTCGGTGAGGGCAGGCTCCCGAGGGCGGAGAGCCACTAGGTGTTGTCCCATGCGGATGTGGATGGCCCGAGGATGAGGAGATCAGTCTTCTGAGTTGAGCTTTAGGCAGATGTTTTTCATCCAATCTGCAAGTTCCAACATTCATTCCTGGAAGCAGAGTTTGTAGTCTTTTTTGATCTTCGTGAGGGAGTGGATGAGCTGTGTGTTGTCTGCGTAGGATACTATGCTGAGCCCGTGCTGTCTGACGATGGCGGTGAGGGGGTCCATGTAGACGTTGAAAATCGTGGGGCTTAGGGACGATCCTTGGGGTACTCCGCAGTTGATCTCTGTGGGTTCGTGGATGAAGGGGGGAGTCTGATCCTTTGGGTTATTACGGAGAGGAAGGAGTGGATCCAGGAGAGGGCGGTTCCTCGTATCCCGGCGTCGTGGAGTCTGGCGGATGGGGTGCATTGTGAGACGGGGTTGAAGGCTGCGGAGAGGTGTCGTAGGATGTGTTCCGCAATGTGACCCTGGTCAAGTGGCATGCATATGTCGTTGTTGGCGGTGAGGTGTGCGGTCTTGGTGCTGTGCTTGCTGCCGTACCCAGACTGGGAGGGGTCCCTGATGGAGTTTTCTTCAATGAAGGCAGTCAGCTGGGGGTTTATGTGTCTCTCAGTGACTTTGTCCGCGAAGGGAAGGAGGGAGATGGTCCAATAGTTCTTCAGGTCTGTCGGGTCATACCGCCGATACGCAGATTTGTTCGACAAAGAGATAGGTCTTGATGTGCTTCATGAAGGTGTTCAGGGATGGTGCGACTGTGAGGTCTGCTGGTGGCTCATTCAAAGTCTTGGGTGCAAGGTGAGATTATTTTTTCATATTAGACCCCCATTTCACACCCAGTTTTCATATTTGACCCCCATTTCACACCCTGTTTTCATATTTGACCCCCATTTCACACCCAGTTTTCATATTAGACCCCCATTTCACACCCAGTTTTCATATTTAACCCCCATTTCACACCCAGTTTTCATATTTGACCCCATTTCACACCCAGTTTTCATATTTAACCCCCATTTCACACCCAGTTTTCATATTTGACCCCCATTTCACACCCAGTTTTCATATTTAACCCCCATTTCACACCCAGTTTTCATATTTGACCCCCATTTCACACCCAGTTTTCATATTTGACCCCCATTTCACACCCAGTCTTCATATTTTACCACCATTTCACACCGAGTTTTCATATTTTACCACCATTTCACAACCTTGAAATGATAATTTCACACAGACTGAACATTCATATTCATTATTTCCCACATACGACCCCATACATTTCAAGATTTTAAACCGAGGACACCCTGTAAATCATGATTTACTTACAGTATGACACACTAATTGAGGAATTGTGTGCCACAATTTACACCTTGGAAAGTCAAGTTGTGCACAATTGACACACTATAGCATCTCTGTACTGAGGTGACATACACACCATTGATTGACTTTTGTGATCTTAATTGCAATTATTGTGCAATGGTAACATTTCATTTGTGATATACTTATGCAGGAGAGTGACTTGCAGACAGGGTATATGTGTTGAGTTTGTTTATTGTCACAAACAGTTGTTGTGGTAATGTTCCAGAAACATATCTTTGTTTTAGTCAGTCACAATGTGATGTGCTCAAGTGAAGTAATTGTTTATTATCCTGTCCCTTCGGGCAATTCCTGCTGCAGTGGCTGTGGGGTGTGGTCCACCTCGGTGATCTTCCTCATCATCCTGGTCATCGTCCGGTGCTGCAGGCACTTGGATCCAGGGGGCATTGGTGCGCACACAAATGTTGTGCAATACACAACATGATAGTATGATTTTATTTACCATTTCTGGGCTGTACAGAAGTTTGCCACCTGTGATATCCAGGCAACGGAAACGTGACTTCAGCACGCCAAATGTGCGCTCAACGATGCCACGGGTGCGTCTATGTGCAGCATTGTACTGCCTCTGTGCCTGGGTGGTGGGGTTTCGTATGGGTGTCATCATCCACGGGCAGAGGGCCTGATTCACAGAACTAACTTACGTCAAAATCCTAAACTTACAACAATTTTGGTATTTACAGAATGAACTTACACATTTGGGTATTCACAGAATGAACTTACACATTTGGGTATTCACAGAATGAACTTACAACAATTTTGGTATTCACAGAATGAACTTACACATTTGGGTATTCACAGAATGAACTTACAACAATTTTGGTATTCACAGAATGAACTTACAACAATTTTGGTATTCACAGAATGAACTTACACATTTGGGTATTCACAGAATGAACTTACAACAATTTTGGTATTCACAGAATGAACTTACAACAATTTTGGTATTCACAGAATTAACTTACTCATTTTGGTATTCACAGAAGGCACTTACTCATCAATGAGTAAGTGCCTTCTGTGAATACCAAAATGTGTAAGTTACACAAAATGTGTAAGTTACACAAAATGAGTAAGTTACACAAAATGTGTAAGTTACACAAAATGTGTAAGTTACACAAAATGTGTAAGTGTCTTCTGTGAATACCAAAATGAGTAAGTTTATTCTGTGAATACCAAAATGAGTAAGTTCATTCTGTGAATACCAAAATGGTAGTAAGTTTAGGATTTTGTCATAAGTTAGTTCTGTGAATCGGGCCCAGAGAGCATATCCTTGATCACCTGTAACATGTAATAGGGAGATGTGTCCATGATTCATTATGCATACTGGGCCCGATTCACAGAACTAACTTACGTCAAAAACGTAAAGTTAGTACTTTTTGGTATTCACAGAATACACTTACTCATTTTGGTATTCACAGAAGGCACTTACTCATTTTGGTATTCACAGAAGGCACTTACTCATTTCGGTATTCACAGAAGTTAGGAGTCCTAACTTTAGGACTCCTAAATGCCTTCTGTGAATACCGAAAGTCTTAAGTTAGGATTTTTCTCAGTTTAGGAGTAGTAAAGTTAGGAGTCCTAACTTTACTACTCCTAAACTGAGAAAAATCCTAACTTTAAGACTTTTGGTATTCACAGAAGGCATTTAGGAGTCCTAAAGTTAGGAGTCCTAACTTTACTACTCCTAAACTGAGAACAATCCTAACTTTAAGGCTTTCGGTATTTCACAGAAGGCATTTAGGAGTCCTAAAGTTAGGACTACTAACTTCTGTGAATACCGAAATGAGTAAGTGCCTTCTGTGAATACCAAAATGAGTAAGTGTATTCTGTGAATACCAAAAGTACTAACTTTACGTTTTTGACGTAAGTTAGTTCTGTGAATCGGGCCCACTGTGTTGGCAGTGTTGACAGTTTTTTTGTATAGTTATTTTTGCTAGTTTTTGATTTAGGTTGGCCATGTGTTGCTTCTGGCTATTTAGCAGCATCAATGCTAAGTACATTGCCTCAGTGTTGATCCTCCAAACAGCCATTTTGCTAGTGTGTGCTGCAAGGTTGCATCCTACCATCTAGCGATGGCACTAATCTGCACTCCTCGCAGTCAAAGCCATGTGAATGTTCAAATGACATAGGCCACGCCTGACACAGCTCACATTCAGATCTGCGTCTGATGCTGACGCCAGACCTGTGACACCACACAACACATGCAATTGAATATCCAGAGCTAACACAAAGCAACAGACAGCAGCCCCCTCGCCTGCAGGCCCCACTGAGGGCATTGACGGTTTGCACACACCATCAACAACATCACATGCCACAACGTAAACTTCATGGACTACATCCTCTGTCGCAAGCAGAGCCTCAAACTCACATACCACACCTACTCAAAATCAATTGCACTCTGTGAATTTTTTGACAACATCAGATTGTCCAAACACTTCACCACACTGATACACATGGCAGGGCACACCTTTGCACACTTCTTGGCATTTGTTATATTTTTGCAGTTGACAAAACAAATTCAACACACATGTAGTGACCACAAACACATCCACTTACTCATCAGGCAACCACAAAACACACCATATCACAGATGGGACAATGTAAAATGTGTGTAGCTGGGTTAGAGATGAGATGCTACACACCACCATCAACAGCAGCACCCACAATACTGCAGTCAACACCGATGGCGCTAGATAGTGATTTCAAGACAGATTTCTCCACCTGCGCATACACATTTGCCACACTATGCAACTCCAACATTCAACATGCATTGATACAAGCCTGGTCACAACACAGCTCTGAATTAACACACTGATAAGACATGGGGAGTACTTGTGCGACATTTAGTCAACCATAATATGTCACCAGCAACAAGGACACCAACATTATGTTCATCCTCACCAATACGCCCACACACCAGACTGGGATACCAGTGAGGATAACTTTGATTTGCAACATGGATGTTCAGAAGCTGGTGGGTACTGTACGCAGAGGAGCCTGGAGACCTCATCCTCGTACACAATACATCAGCATGTGACACCAGGTGATGTGCCAATGCCTTTTGCAGCCCCCCCCCTCCCTATCGGTACCTAGGCGACATATTTGAATCCTCCCTCTTGATGGAACAACATGATTGTGGATTTTGGGCATGTGGTGTGTCCAGTTGGTACTTACCGACAAGCAATGAATTTCCATATATGCGATTCTGGAAGCTCTGGTTTATGACGCAGTGTCGGTAGATGAATGCATCGTGCACATTCCCTGGAAATTTGGCAATGACATTTGTGAACAGTCCGCGGTGGTCCACTATTGCCTGCACATTCATTGAATACGTGTGCTTCCTGTTGCGGTATATGTGTGCGCTGTCCGCAGGGGGCACAAATGATACATGTGTGCAGTCAATTGCACCCAACACCTGCGGGAAGCCAGTGATGGCATAGAATCCTTGCTTGATAGCAATCTGCTCCTGCATGGTGTTGGGGAAGTGAAGGTGCTGGGGTATCAGGCTGAGTATGCCATCCAAGACAGTGGGGAGGAAGCCTGAGAAGGCTGCCTGTGATACTCCACCAACTCTGGCTGTTGTTGGTTGAAATGTCCTAGAGGCCAAGAAGTGCAGCACAGCAAGCAGTTTTGTCTGTGGAGGGATGTTTGTTCTCCACTGTGTTGGTGGCGTCAGCCTGTGGACAATAAGGGTCAGGATATGCTGGATGGATGTCCTTTTGAGCCTGTAGTGGGCTATGACATCCTCTGGCGTTAATTCGGCGAGGCAAACACATCTGCGCAGTGCCCGCTGTCTTCTTTGTCGCTGCCTCAGTGGTGGTGGTCCTGGGGGTGGTGGCATTGGCGGAGGTTGTTGTTGCCTTCGTGGGACTCCAATCTGCATGATGACTACCTCCATGGCTTCTGTGGCTGTTCTGAGGGAGCTCTGGCCTAGTCTCCCTTATATATATCCATTTATCTCCAATTTATCAGGTTTGTATCAGGTGTTAATAACTGGAGATAACGTGAGTTAGCGCAAATTTTTGTGTAGCTACACGGGTCAGCGATATCATTGTTAATAGTGCGAAGCTGTGTTAGCGACATTTTTCGATGATTTTTAGTCAGGAACACCTACTTTGCATATCATTAGCGGAGATTATCGCTGCCGTGCAAGGCGATAAAATTTCAGGGTACTATCGCCGGAAACTAGCGCTAATGGGGGTTAGCGAAGCCTTGTTGATAGGGCGATGAAATTATCGCCGCTATATCGCCAAAAAGTGGCGCTAACGCGGCGATAAAGCCCTTGATAATATGCCCCCAAGTTTCCATAGCTGTTCTGGAATGGCGTACATAGGTAGTTGTGCTGCCTCTGGATGGAAATAAAGAACCAGCAGCATTATTTGTAACTATTGATACATGCCTTGATTTAAATGTGACATTATTATTCAGGCAAAGCAAAATTATTTTTTTCAGTAAACTCAATACCATCTTTCAGCTAGCTCACTGCGGGTTTATGAACTCTACCACCACCATGTTGTCTGTCCAGAACATCACAGACTGATCATGGAAGTAGCCAGTTTAAACAGTCAGGGCTACTAGGATGGGGAACAACTCCAAGAAGGTTGCATTCCTTATCAGTTCCCTTCCATACCATTCAGGAGGCCATTTCTGAGCAAACTATTCATGGTCCATAATTGCACGAAAGCCCACACTGCCAGTCGCATCAGTAGGGAGGCTGAGCTCCTGAATAGATCTGGAGGGTGCTGGCCACGAATTCGTAGGCCTTGCTTCACCTCCCCACACAGCCTTGTTCAGTGACCTTTCAGCTTAAGGCCAGACATTGCCTGAGAAATGGATTCTGGGAATGGACAACCCATGGCGATGATGCGGAGTGCAAAATCAAGCTGCCAAACAAACCCTTATGGATTCCCTGAAAGCCATCTTCCTGTCATGAGGGAATCTGCACAAAACTGCTACGGAATACAGTTCAATACTGACAAATGTAATGGTTGTGACAGGCACATAGCTCTTCCCTTGGGCCAATCAACTGGACAAATGTCTCTAAAGCTTTCTGGCACTTAGGACATTCTGAGGGACCCCAAAATAGGAAACTGTCCAAGTAATGCAGTACCAAAGTGGAGCCTGACGCTTTTCTGAAAGCCCACTCCAACGATTAACTAAATTTCTCAAAGTATGTACAGAACACAGAACATCTCATCAGCATGCATTTATCAAAGTAGCATGCCCTCTCAAATCGGAAACCAAACATGCAGAAATTCTGTGGGTGCACTAGGAGCAGCCTAAAAGTGGATTCAATGTTGGCTCTCACCAACAATGTCCCAGTGCCCAAGACCTGAGCCATGGCAAAAGAGTGGTCCAGCAAAGCGTATTTCATCGAGCATCGGACCAGATCAATTGCTTCATTGACTGAGTTCCCCAATGGGGCAGATAGGTTGTGTATAAGGCGAAACTCCCCTATTTTTTTTCGTGGGCACCACCCCTAGCGAGAAACAGACAAAAGCATACATTGTTGTAGTGGCAAATAGATCCGCTATCTGCCCAAACCTCTCTTCTTTGTCAGTTTTTTGCTGGGCTACCACCTTGTACAGGTTTAAGGACTGTTGATTTCTGCATAAAGGAATGCCAACAGACATTGTGACGGGATCCTAAAACTGTGTCCATCGAAAAGAATTTAGTCTGCTTGAGTGTTGCCATAACTGTTTAGCCAAGGGATCATATCCTGCACGTTAAATGGAAAATGTGTGAAAGGGAGACTGTCCTTCAGTGTTTCTGCTATCTCTTCCCCCTTCCTTTCATGTAGCATTTAAACTCTGGATGGAATCAGGGTTGGAATGTGATCAAAAATCGGCCCGGGCACACCAAAAAAAAATGTGGCCCACATTTGCGTATTGCCTTTCCGCAAAACACTGCTTCAGCAAAGTTTTATGAAAAGAAAAGGGGTGGGGGGCATGTTTTATTAACTTCACTTAGATAAAAAAAAAATGCACAGATTAGTTCACACTGCTGAGCCACACATGAATGCAAGTGAGACCACTTCTGATAAGGCCCCCTGCCCCCGCTCAATCAGCATACATTAATGGGCTGGCCCAGCGAGAGAAAGGGAGTGATACCTCCGCCCATCTGCCTCTAGAAAGGCCACTCAGGTACCCACTGGGCTGCTGGCAGCATCCTAACAGCACAGACAGCCCCCAGGCTGCCCAAAAAAGCAACCCACAGCTAGAACCCAGCTACCGGCCCTTCGGCCATTTCCCGAGTGCCCGCGTTACCTATCCGACCCTGGATGGAATGGCATATCACAGACGGAGCAGTTGTGCTTAAATGTATTGGTGCCGGGGGCCCTGCTACATGGCTGCTTAATGTAGCCCAGCAAAGCCCTTCTCCTCCGCACCCACACCCCCGGCCGTGGGGAATTAAAAGAGCTGTTGGGAATGGGTCCTAGGCTTTTTAAAAATGATGTGACGCAACCATGCATTCACATCTGCCTGATCCCAAAACAGTGTCTGACATGTGGCTTTCTTCCTCATGAATGCTCTATCGTATTCCTTCCAGGAGTTGTTCCAAATTCATCATGTGCGCAAACACTCTTGTTCTGATAGCAAGCCAACTCAAGGCCAAGCTCTGGTGATTTCTCTACCAACAACGAATGAAAGATTGTGAAATCCTTGACCCAGTTCTCTAAAGATTCCTCCACTCTTGGTTTTCACTGCGTGTACGAACCATCCTTAGAATGTGAGCATTCTTTGAAATATTTGGCCTCTTCCCTTGGTTTGGATTCTAAAATAGATTAAAATTTTGGGCATAAGTACCTTTCAAGTTCTTTTTTTTTCATTCACTCTAACAGATGCTCCCCAACTGGTCCCACTCAGATTGTACCGAACCTAGTTTCATACCTTACCTGATGCTCCAGCCTCCTTGGTCAAGGTGTGTTGGGCTGGCAGTGCCCCCAGTAGCTGCCACTCCGCGGAGAATCTCTGCTTAGGAAGACTTCCCCGATGCTGCCCCCACGACTGGGTGGGAGCCTACCTATTGAGGCGTTTGGGATGATGCACCCAGTAACTTTCACCACTCCCAAAAAGGGCAAACAACCTCTTGGCCTTCGCCAAGCTATCTTCCTCTGACACCCCAATAGCTTTCTCCCCCTGTAAGGAATGATGACAACCCCCCAACTTTGGACAACTATGGTAAAACACTAGCTAAGTTGGCTACTAAATCTCGTTGTGGCTCTTGCGCTTGTATTACCTACAGCACAGCATTGAACACCCTGCCATTGGCCCACTGTCTGATGTGCAGTTATTGCCACTCTGCGCTATAGTATTAGTGACTGCATTTCCCCCCGAAACCCCTGTTGTCCTTGCACGTACACCTGTTCCTGAACTAGTACACTACAAAGCCTAGCTTCCGGAATGCTGGGGTGGCAGGAACACTGGCTGCAAGCAAAACTCTCCTACGTCCAAAACTCACTAAAGAACCTTCCTGAAAACAGAGATTAATTCAATTTGGTGATAGAAGATGGCGTCCGGGCCCAACATAGAGCTTTCCTGTGCCTCTCAACGCCCTCCATAATATCTACTCTCCTCATTCTGGGGGAGGGCCTTAGGGCAATTGTAGTGCTAATCTCATGTGATACGGTGCAACTCAGCCTAAGAGTCTGTACATGGGGATTATTCTATACAGCAATGCACCTGACCATTCAATGAAGTGCTTGTGCAGTTAATGCATAAGGTAGGCATGTGATGCTGCAGATGAGCATGTCAGAGGACATTCCAGCATCGAATTTCAAGTGTCAAATACAGATGTGTTTACATACAGTTATTAAAAAAGGATTGGTTTCTTAAAGAAAAGCTAAAACAGTTGTAGCATGGGACACCTTTGGAGCCAAAACTGGCTGAGATCAGTATGTTGTATCTTTGAGTGCTAATCCCAGAGAAAAACATTGGTAGGTGACAAAAAAGACGAAGCTGAAACCGTTCGTGAGCATTTGGTTCACCCAAAGCATCATAGTTTTGAGCAAACTACAGTGATACTGCTATCGGATCTAAGAACACAACAAACGCCATTAATAAACCTCAAAGGATCTGCAAACAAGTACACCCAAAAAACACTCCCAATTAATCGTTTTGATCCACTTTTTAGCACCGTCGGAGAAATCCATGTAGTAAGAACTCCGTCAATGCAGCTGGCACATCTCAGGGCACGAAAAACCACTTTCAAAGAGGTCTCTACAGTACAAACGATAAACAGACACTTTTTGAAAAAGTGACCTGTCTATTTTAACCCATTATTTCCTGAC
This sequence comes from Calotriton arnoldi, assembly GCA_963921515.1. Classification (NCBI taxonomy): domain Eukaryota; kingdom Metazoa; phylum Chordata; class Amphibia; order Caudata; family Salamandridae; genus Calotriton; species Calotriton arnoldi. Next base: position 1,428,520 of record CAWUFW010001158.1, read on the forward strand.
GTCTTGACCTCCAAGAATTTGATATGCCTGGGTTTCAGCACTGAACATTGAATAAACATAAATACATCTACACATTTTTACCAGCGACCAGGTTACCTCGTATGACCTCTAAGGGCATTTTGTCCTCTCTCTATGAAACGCTTATTTTATTTCATATGCTGTTTGCTGCGAAATCATTTGATTAAGTTACACCACGCATGGAGGTCAGTGGTGGTATTTTAAATCTTCTGTCTCCATCTCTGTCTTCTTCATTATCTTTCGTTCTTGTCAGTTATTCATTTCCTAGAACCTTTGATTCTACACTGTAGGCTACGGGACTGATCACGATTGCACAGTGCGGGGGTGGGGGAAAGGTAGGGGGGGGGGCACACTGTACCAGGGCAGCAGTCGCCTTTTCCGATGTGTAATCCTCCTCCGCACTGTGCTTTTTCTTCCGACAGGGATGCTTGGACATGCAGGGCTCAGATTTGCCAGCACATTCCTGCTTTCCACTAATTCTGACCGTGTTCTTGCGCACCGATGTCTCCTTCTCTCAGCATTGTATGTAGGACATACACGGTGCAGAGAGGCACCCTGTGCACCCGCTTGCTGGGCAGGGCCCTATTTCCAACAGGGGAAAATGATCGCCCAACTGGTGATCGCCCCCTGTGGCTTTTATTTGAAATTAGATAAACTTTTGGTGATGGTGTCTATCTGTTGTTTGTGTTCCTGACCATCTTTGCTTTATACTATTACCGCGTGAACCAAGAGTAGATGGACACTGACACATTTATTTTAATGAAATTAATATTCCTCATTTGAGATGTGGGCATATTCTTTCAATTAAGAGATTTGAAGAAAAATTGGAGATAATTTCCCTTCCCTGGAAACACTTGTCCCTTGCTTTTTAGTCGCAGACCCTTACATTAAGATAATGCTCTCTAAACATTTATTTAGAGGTATTTTCAATGCCTTTTAGGAGTCCAGAGTAGTAAAATATATCAATTCCCCCTGGCTAAGGTATAATGTAATATGTGGTAAACTCCCCAGCTCTCGCAGTCTATATGCTGCATCATATTTCGTTGTATGTCATTCTTTTGCTTGTAATACTACAAGCATTATAAGTGCTTTTAAGGGTCAGGCATTTGTAGGGATACCGCTGCCTGGTTATTGAACTGCTGCTCCTAGGATGTCCAGCTTTGCCCTCTGTGCAGCATGTTAGGGTGCGCCAGCTTATGGATTAAGGTAGCAGTCCCACCAGTCTGCCAAGCACAGGAGATATCCATCTCCCCTCAAGGACACAGCACAATCTCTGATGATTCCTTCTGCTCTGTGTGAGCACAATCTGGATAGAAATGATCTGTAAGTGTAAGTGTTAGGTGATATGATGCCATATCATAAATTCCATAGAAGATAATCATTCAACTAACTAGTGATTAAAATGACCTATAATCTGTGCTCACAAGCGCGGTCCTGAAAGCCACCATTTGTTGACTTTGACCAATAGTTACCATAATTCCATCCTCGCCAGTTCCTCCAAAGCTCTCCTGTGGGGCCAATGACCATGAATCAAGATGTCACCTGAATGAATAATGATCAAGAAACTATGGAGACCCAGGTCAATTTTCTTGGTGGCCTTTCACATGCAGTGCTCTGAATCAACTGAGATACAACCTATTTGGGCAGCCACAATACTCGGTAATGAAACAATTAAAACATATTCCAGAAATCAGAGGTACACATTTAATTTCAAAGCAAATAGCCTATAATGTGGGTCTTTTGCATTTATGCTCTTTCCAGCAATACCACCGAGTATGCAAGTGAAAACTTTGATAACTGCAAGCCACTAGACTCTCAAAGGGAAGCATGCTACCTCAGTTGTTGAAAGGTGGTCACCCACTCTGAACTGAGTTTTACTTGTTACCTTTGTACACTTTCTCCTAATTCCTTCTCTACATCAGTGGTTCGCTGGTTCCTCTTTCTGCAGCAGCCCGGTGGGTCATCAAAGTGCTGGGCATCGAGAAACCAGTATGGGATAATACAAAGCACAAATGAATTGGGACTCTCCTCTCTCCACTTCAGCCTCTCTCTTCCTCCATTACAATCTGTCAGTCCACCCTGCAGACTGCTAGGAGCACAGAGAAGCAGCAACTGGACAGAGGTTGCTCTTCCTTGCACTGCCCTGCAGCTCTGTGCCCATCGCCACCTTCACAAGTCATACAGGGCATAGTGGAGCTGACGTGCGCTTCCCTAGAGTGGATGGTGGGGATGGTACCACACTCTACAGATCAAGGCAAAAGAGAGGGTCCAGTGAAAACAGAAAGGAGATGAGCTGTGAATCCTCACTTGGACCGGACTGATAATGCAACAGAAAGGCTCTTATGAATAGATCTTTCGATCAGAGCATGGCCCAATGACAGTGACTTCACTGTGAGTGATGGCACTCTGCTCTTTCGCAAAGAACACATCCGCACAAGGTAGTACCAGAGGCCCAATAATATTTTTGCTTTTAGTTAATGTCTATTTTTTATATTGGCGAGGGCATGGCAGCTCCTCAAAAATAAAGTTCTACAAAAACATGAACAAAAAACCCCAAGACAAGCATATACAAAAACCAAAAGTCTGGCAATCAAAATCAGACCTACTGGCTTTGTCAGTGCTTGGTATAGGGTTGAAAGTAGTTTACGCTGGACCCCTTTCAGTCTACAGTAGCTAAAGCAGAATATTGGGTTCCCAAAGACTAGCCAATAATCACTGTTATTCTCTATTTCCACTAGGCCACTGTTTTCAATCATCAGGTCTAGGGCAGTTTCACTTTTGCAAAGCTCACATGTTTAAGAAGCAGTAAGATTACTTCTCTGATCTCACTTTGGTAGCGGGAGGAGGTAGACTCATGGATGAATACCTTAATGGAGTCAAAACCGAGGTGTCCTCTGTGGATTACAGCAAGAAACTACTGCAATCTTCTCTTGTCATTTCAATCAAAAATCAAAGCTTTCTTAAAAATCTAATGATCTTTTAGAAGACGGTGGAGGCACACCTTTACATGCTCCCACAGATCCTGTCTTTGTGCTTCACTACGGATAAAATATATCAAAACACATTTTATGCAATTATTATTACTCCACTAACTGGTAAAACAAGATCATTGTTATAGGAAATTTGACATAAGGTTTGGGAAAATCCACAGGGGATATAATTAAAAAAAATATTCTGTGGGCAGGATATAAATTCAAAGTCCTTAGTTTGTTTTTAGAAACTTACAGGGTATTATGGGGTGCAGACACCCAATGGTAGGGAGATGAGAGAATTAATATAAACGAGGTACTGTATATTGTAACTCTGATCACGACCTGTCAATCTCAGACATGGGTTGGAACAAAAAATGATCCTGTGGCAGGTGCCGCACCTGCCAGAGGATCATTCTGGCACCTCAGTTTCATCTAGCAGGACTGGTTCTGACAGAACAAACAAACACATAAGGGACTGGAGAGCAGAACTTGATAGGGAAAAGTCTGCCTGAAAATGTATGATCAACAGAGCTAGAGGAAGATATGCTAAGCCTCTGCACACCTAAAAATATGCAATCATACACAGCCAACACCCACTTCCTGATTGGGCGAAAGGTCTCACACCAAAACCTGAGAACGAAAGCTCTACAGAATCTCAGCAAAGGGGGAATTTCACAGGGCTAAGAATGGAATAGATAAGAGCATGTCATTTAAACCAGCATTAACCCCCATTGGATCAATCGCTCCTACAGTCAGCTAATTCACTATTCTTCAAAAGGAAAGAAATAGAATTACATCTTTACAATGTTCAGAGCTCAAATGAAGACTATGGGGTGGCTTTTGGCCTATAATAAATGATACAGGCTTTCTGCTCCAGCATTCGAATGTTTGTCTTTCTCCCTTTTAGCCATAATTCTATAATAAATGGTGGCTGTAAGCAACACAGGGGCATCCAGTAAACCACGCCTAAGTGTGGCATACCAAACATACCCCATAGAAATACTAAATCTATTCAGGTTGTCCTTTGTGTGATTATTTCAAAGCAAAATTTCAGGATCTCTGTTAGAAAATGGCCCTCTCTGAAGGGTCACCCCAAAACGTTTGCCATCCTCCTCCTCATTTTTTTTTACCTTTGCTTTGTTGGCTTTTGGACTCTGAGCACTTTACCACTGCTAACCAGTGCTAAAGTGCATGTGCTCTCTTCTCTAAACATCACATAATTGGTTTACACCTGTTTGGCATATTTTATTTTGTTGTTCCTTGTGAAAAGGTATTCCATATACCCAGGGCCTGTAAATTAAATGCTACTAGTGATCCTGCAGCACTGACTGTGCCTTTCAATTCTGCCACAGGCCTGCCATTGCAGGGCCTGTGTGTGCAGTTTACTGTCCCTTTTATTACACATAAGTCACCCCTAAGGTAGGTCCTAGGGGGAAACAACCTTTAGAATGCATGCATTACATCGCATGCCATTAGATCGCGGTTTTGACAACGAAAGTCGTTACAACGACTTGCACTGGAGGCGCTATAGGACAAGGAGTAGTTTAAATTACTATCCAACACCTTCCCTACTGTACGTAGGCTGGAGTTGGAATAGTAAATTAAACTACTCCTAAGTCCAGCGCCCTCCAACGCAAGTCGTTGTAACGACTTGCGTTGTTAAAACCGCGATCTAATGGCATGCGATGTAATGCATGCGTGGTATCGTCATACATCCGTCCTAGGTAGCCCTAAGGGCAGGGCTGTGCAAGTAAAGGTAGGACATGTACTTGTATGTTTTGTATGTCTTGGTAGTGACAAACAGCTAAATTAGTTTTTCATCGCTGTGAGGACTACCCCTCTCATAGTCTAACATTGGGAATTCCTTAAAACACCTTTTTGCTGTAATTCCTGATCAGAAAGGAGTGACTGCATCATGTTTTATATCTTTAGAATGCTAATGATAAATCCTCTTAAATGGTAAAGTTGGATTTAACATTACTATTTTAGAAATGCCACTTTTAGAAAGTGGGTGTTTCTCTGCTCCTATTGTTCTGTGTGCCTTGCAGCCTTTCTCTAATACACGTCTGGGGTGGGTGACAGCTACACTTTGTGCATTCCCTCTAGAAAACCACAAACACAGGAATAGTGGGGGTGACAGAGAGCTCATCTGCATTCTGATAGTTCTTCCTGGGCAGGAAGAGAGAGGGGGAGCTGACACTTACATCTGAATAGGCAGTGTCCTGTTTCTAATAGAAAGGGCTGATTACCTCTTACTGATAGTCTGGAGGCAAGACTGGGATGAAAGGGGGAGCTGTGCACTTCAAGGGCCTGCTTTAAAGTCACCCCACTTCAAAGGCATAACTGGGTATAAGTACTGGGTCTCTGACTCTACCAAAACAGTACACTACTGGACCTTCAAAGAACTCTGCCAGGAGTAAAGACTGCTGTGCTACAATGATTGCCAGTCTGCTTGACTGCTGCTCTGGAAGAACTGTTTTTTCTGCTTTGCTGTGCTGCCCTGCTGCCTGCTGATCTCTGCCCTGCTGAGAATAAGGACTGGGCCCATCTCACTTGAACCCTGAGTGACTCCAAGGGCTTGCTGGCTTCCCCCCTCTTCTGAAGTCTCAAGGCTATCAAAGACTTCCTTCAACTCTGCAACAGCATCTGGACTCTGCCATCTGTGAGTCCTGCCCTGCCAGATGGTGCCAATCTAATCCTGGGCCCTTGAACGGGGATTTCTGCTGTTGAGAACCATCAAAATTGATGCAGGTGTGAGTTTGCGCCGATCAGAACCGACGCATTGCCCTTTGACGCCGACGCATGAGCCGATCGACAACATCGCTTCGCCAGACTGAATAGCTCAATGATGACGGACAGCGCGTCTCAATGACAACGCAGTGCCTGCATCGTAAAGGGGTTTGTCGATGAAGCCTTCCTCACCGGCGCGGATCGGAACTGAAGCATCAAGTCTTCGACGTCGATGCTTGCGCCATCCAATGTACTGCATCAGTCCTGTAGCCGGCCTGTCCTCTATCGCGGTTGGCCTGAAATTTGGATTTGCCCTGGTCCAGTGTAACCTCAAGTAACCCCTAAGCAATATTTGCTTCTAAGCACTAGATTTTATAGATGCATAACTTCGGTTCTACTTATAAGATTTTTGTCGTTTTGGTCTCACTTTACTCGTAAAATTATTATCTCTTTTCCTAAATCTGTGAGGGGTATTTTTTGGTGTTTTCATTGTTCTTTGTGTGTGTGTGTGTGTGTGTGTATGTGTGTGTTTTGCACAAATACTTTACACGTTGCCTCTTTAGATAAGCCTGACTGCTCTGTGCCAAGCTACCAGAGCGTGAGCACAGGTTATCTTTTAGTATATATCTAGCTTACCCTGACTAGAGTGGTGGTTCCTGCTTGGACAGGGTGCATACCTCTGCCAACAAGAAACCCCATTTCAAACAATCTCTTTCGTTTCTATATATTTAATTTAATTGCGTTTATAAAGCACTGCTGTTGAAGTGCTGAGAGATAGAAGTAAAGTGGTACAAAGTAAATGTCAATTAGAGATCACAAAGCCATCATTTAGATTTAAAACTGAGCAGTAAGGGGCATAAGGGATGTGCCTTTGGAAGTGAACAAAAGAAATGAAAAGTGAGCGAGAGTAGTACATAAGAGAGAAGAGAGTTCAAATGCCAAAGGGCCAGCAGGGGTAAAGAACTGTAAAAAACTGGATGTCTAAATGGCAGGAAAGAGAAGATGAAGTTGGGATCCAGAACCTCGGGCCTGATTCACAGAACTAACTTACGTCAAAAACGTAAAGTTAGTACTTTTTGGTATTCACAGAATACACTTACTCATTTGGTATTCACAGAATGAACTTACTCATTTCGGTATTCACAGAAGTTAGTAGCCCTAACTTTAGGACTCCTAAATGCCTTCTGTGAATACCGAAAGTCTTAAAGTTAGGATTTTTCTCAGTTTAGGAGTCCTAAAGTTAGGACTACTAACTTCTGTGAATACCGAAATGAGTAAGTTCATTCTGTGAATACCAAAATGAGTAAGTGTATTCTGTGAATACCAAAAAGTACTAACTTTACGTTTTTGACGTAAGTTAGTTCTGTGAATCAGGCCCATAGTTTGTGTCCAGCACCATAAACTGTAAGAGTGAAAAGAGATAAGGTGGAGAAGTGTCCAAGGATACATTTAAATGTGTTGTAGAGAAATCAGAAACAAGTTAATAGCAGAAGAAGGGGGAAAATGGCAAGGAGCAAGTAAAAGAAAGGCATGGGCATTGGAAGGAAGGGGGAAAAGGAAGCAAATAGAGGATTTAGAAATATACCACCATGGAGCTAAGATGTAAGGTAGCAGACCAAGAAGAAAGGGAAAATAATCAATTTGAGAGGAAATGTACAAATACACAGTTTTATAACACAAAAACTCAAAAGGGATGGATTTTATTTTTTTTAAATATGAAATCTGAAGTGTGTGCTAGAGGAGATGTTGCTGAAAAAAAGAAAAGGATGCTACAAGTAATACCCATATTAAGGCAGAAGTAGAAAAATTGAGAGAAGCTGGGCAAAACTAGCAAAATGCAATACTCACATTATGGGCACGCATGGAAAGAGAGAGACAGAAGATGGGCAAATGGTCTTAACACAGGAGGGGTATATATAACAACATTGATTGCTCAGAGTATTATACATGGGATAAAGAACCCACTGACGCATATTATAAGGATATTGCAAGTGACTAAGAACTTCTGTGACTATATGGGGGAATGAGGCTGAAGGTCGAGTTCCTTTAGCCATGGAACTTGTCTGCAATATCCATTTAAGGTACGCCAGAAAGTATTGTATTGCTTAAATCTTTGGTGTCTTGCTCTTTCATATGAAAAAGATAGTACGGTTGCAGACATGAAGAAAAAAAGCAGAATCTGTTGTGCAAAATTTAACACACCAAAAAGCTGTTTGTAATTTGTTGCAAAATAGAATCAGTTTAATATACAGCAGATTAAAAAATGCTGTAACTCACAAAGGGTAGAAAAATACAGAGATATTTAATCTTTCCTGTAACATCTATGGCATGCAAAAAATAAACAGACTGCCATAAATGTTTCCTTTCTGATCACTGTTCATTTTTGAAAAACAGACCAGAAGACTGAAAAGCCAGTTTACTGCAGCTGTAAATATTAACTGTGACCTGCCTTTCCTCTTGGCTCTTGTCTTTGGAAGAGACAGGGAAACAGACTTTACAACGCGGCTTCAAGCACGCGTTCTGTTTCATTGCAAGCTGAACACCACTTCCCTTAACCACGCATATGGCTGAAGCACACATATGCGTGGTTATGTTAAGGCTGTCGGCGTTCTAGCTGCTGGCTGGCAGGGAGAGGAACCAGAAAGGAGGACCTGCATGAAGGACGGGGATGCGACAAGGTAAGTTGGGGTAGGTTTTAAGTGAGGGGGCCGATTTTAGGGCTCTAGGCGGGGGGCTGGGTTCGGGGTAGGTTTCAAGGTAGCGGGCAGAGTTTTAGGGCTCAGGGCAGGGGGCGGATGGGGCAGTTTTCAGGGCAGAGGGGCAGTTTTTAGGGCTCAGGGCAAGGGGGGTTCAGGGTAGGTTTTAGGTAGAGAGCAGAGTTTTAGGGCTCAGGGCAGGGGGGGAGGGGCAGTTTTCAGGGCAAGGGGGCTGTTTTTATGGCAGGGGGAGTCAGGTTAGTTTAAGGCGTGGGGTAATTTTTAGGGCTGGGGGTCGCGTTCTAGGGCAGGGGGCCAGGATTTTAGGACTCATGGTGGAGGGAAAGGGGCGTGAACTTTACCACACATCCCTTTGCCAAACATGCCTTTACCACAAAATTGCATGGTAAAGGCATGCGTGGTAAAGGAATGCATGGTAAAGGAATGCGTTGTTTAACCATGCATACCTCTGTCATACAACTGAAGAAACATGATGGCACAACTCAACTGTAATAAATTATTAGAGTTGAGCAGCATGAACATTTCTTTATTACAGGGGACTAGAGATCTCACAACTGAACTGTAATACAGAAATTAGAGACAGGCTTTTATAGAGAGATTGCAATCTCCCATGTATAATATCATTCTAATCTGTGCTATAATATGTAGCAGGGATCAGTTGAGTACCTTCTTAGTATACATTGTGCTGAAATTATATTAGCAACTGTTGAAGAATGAAGTAAAATTGTGATCTCAATTTAATTAGCACAACAGCATGGATGCTTGAAGTGTGTATTTGCTACAATAAACATACTGGGGCCGATTCACAGAACTAATCTGAAATAAAATCCTAAACGTACTACTTTTGGTATTCACAGAGGCATTTAGTAGTAGTAAAGTTAGGACTCCTAACTTTACTACTACTAAACTGAGACAAAACCTAACTTTACGACTTTCGGTATTCACAAAAGGCATTTAGTAGTAGTAAAGTTTGGAGTCCTAACTTTACTACTACTAAATGCCTTCTGTGAATACCAAAAGTAGTAAGTTTAGGATTTTATCTCAGTTTAGTAGTAAAGTTAGGAGTCCTAACTTTACTACTACTAAATGCCTTCTGTGAATACCAAAAGTAGTAAGTTTAGGATTTTATCTCAGATTAGTTCTGTGAATCGGCCCCACTGTTTTTCGGCTAGAATTCTTTTTAAGGCTCACAGATGTAAGAGTGGCCAGATCTGGAGTGAGTGGAGAGACAAATTGGTAAAGAAGATAAAAGAGATTAAGAAGGGGAAGGAATAAAGGTAATCAGATGTTCCAAGAAGAGTTCCAAGAAGAGTGAAAATAGGACAGAGAATTTAGAACATAGGATAAGCAAAATTTCTTCCACTTACTGTCAACGTTCTCAACAGTTGCCTAGGCTACTTGGGTTATTAAGAGACTGGGCTAACTCTCAGTGTGTGTGTGTGGGGGAGGGTAGGGGGGTGAAGATACAAAAAGTCCAGTGCACTGGCAAGGCAGATTATGTATAAGTAGAGACAGGGTCAGAGTAAAAGGACAAATTCATGGTACTACAAACAGTTGGCAGCCTTCTTGTGAAAGGTCGACTTGCTTTCCATCCACCATACTAGATAACTTGAATAGCTTCTACAGTAAGAGGTCCCACATGTATGCAATTTTAATCAATAATACAATGTTAAAAATAGCTCAAATCAAATCGACTTCCTTCCAATTCATGCCCTACCCAACACCAGCTTAATCTTAATCTTCTCTCTAAAGGAGCCCAACCCACTCTCTGTACTTGTTTTACACTCTGCAAAGGCCCAGGCAGAATTCTCAAATAGAACTTTATATGAAATTGTCTATAACCATTTAAACATGACCTTTCTGACTGTGCTTACTTTACCACTGAGACATCATTAAAGTAACTGCAGATCACATTTTAAAGTGCTCCCTTGATTTGTCCCTCTCCTCTCCTCTTCCCTCCCAATCCACACGCCGCTTAAACATGGCAATGACACTTCCCGACACTGCATCCCCCTTAAGATGCTTCTCTAAATCAGATGTCAATGCTTTCAAGACTACATACCCTCCTAACCTATCAAAATACTTGAATATTTTTTTGAAACACTAAATCTTGAGACTTCCCGGAATCCCTTTTCTCAGATAAATACCACTGTATGAGGAAAGGAGCCCATAAAACAGACCTTCTTCTATTCACACAACACCGTCTCACGGTACATTTCCTTACAAAACAAGTTTCGTGCCGTCTCACTGTCAAACATCCCCTTTGGATGTAAAATTCAATTTGTCTCCTCCCTTGGCCTACCTGTTAACCTCGAAATTTACATCTTCAGCAATGGGAAAATCATGGTCCAAGTGAGCAATAAGATGCTAGCCTTGATTTACACTATCTTTCCTGCTCTCAAACCCCCACATCAAATTCCCCTCCCTACCCTTTGAACCACCCTCCCTCTCACACTACTCCCCCTTCCTCTTCTTCTGCCAACATTCAGCACCTCACACCTCTGACTTCTCCTCCACTCAACACACCTTCATCCAATGCCAGCCCTTTCGGTCGTTCACCCTCTCACCCTACTCCCCCTTCTTCATCTTCCCTCATCATTCAACACTTCACTTCTTGGTATTATCCAACACTCCTCACACCTTCATCAAACTTCAACACCTTCCACTATTCGCCTTACCCTTATTCACCCTCATACTCCCTGGCTTATACCATACACCCACCAAACATTCCAGCAGGATCTAGACACCTAACCCCACACCCAGCACCATCAACTAGAGTTCGCACACCCTCCCACTCGTCACATAAAAACCACCCTCCTTCCTCAAACTTTCTCTCCTCACTCTCCGGCAACTAACCAGGCCATCTCATCCAATAGGAGCAATCACCTTCTAAAAGCTTCCCACCTTTTCTCTCCACTTCTGCCCGCTCCATCCCACACACATCCAACTCATCGGATCCATGAGCTCCCCCCATTACCTACCACAAAAAAATATCATAAGCCTCAACCCTACCGTGTAAACCACTGGCCCCCTTTCTCTGTACTCCTGTACTCTATATCTTATCTCACAAAGAAAATAGACATCCTTACCCAGGCCTTCTCTTGGTTCAGCAATTTGATTACTTCCAACGAATGCGACTAACCTCATCCGGCACAGGTCAAGAGCACCTCTCCAATCACAATCCCTCTGGATAATCATTCCCCTAGACCCAAAAGAGCATACTCTCCACTCAAAGCGTACGAAATACAAAACTTTGTAAAAAGCTATGAAAAACACCAATGCCTCCAACACTCAGTCCCCCAGTCAAATACAAAATGACCCCCTATCACCACCATTAGCTCAACTGTATGCAAGACTCATTCCCCATCCAAAATCACAACTTATCCTCTAACCTGACCCAAAATCACAACCCATCCTCTAATCTGATCCACATTACCACCCTTCTCCTTGGGCAAACTGAACACAAACACACCAGTTCCTCCCTTACTTGCATGCTGCACAACTGCTGCTTTGCTATCAAACACTTCCTTGAAATCTCAGACACGATCCCCAAACAACAACATCAGCATCCTGAATCTCACCAAAACCTATCAGAACAATATCACAAACAGTGTTCTTTCGCTCCAACTGCTTCCCATCTACTCCATTCTCAGGCAACTGTGAAAGCAAACAAGGTGGAGGCCTAGCGGTCATATACCGAAACTCTCTCAGCTGCAGACTACTTTCTAACACCCGCTTTCAATTCTTTGAGTGCTTATTACTGGAATTCATCTCACAAGTTTCCCCTAACCTCAGGTTGAACATGATTTACCACTCTCCTGGTCAAATCATCGCCTTCATTGAAAAATGCATAGGATTCTTCACAACACAGCTAATCAGCTCTGACTACATTATCTTTCTCAGTGACTTCAACCTCCATTGGGGTTCTGAAGGAATTAAACCACTGGACCACTTTGCGACTTTTCTAGAAGTCAATTAACTCCACCAACACTGCCAGAAACCCACACACTGCAAAAGTGCCACTTTCGACCTGATCATCTCCAGATCACCTCTCCTTTTGACCAGTGACCCCATCATGGTTGATAGGTCTGATTTCCACCAGATTCCCTTCATAATGTCTTTCTCAAACAAGCAAACCCGTGGTCAACCAAAGAAAGAAAATTCTGGTTCAGAGATACCAGTAACATTGATGCAGAAACCATAGACAATCTAGCCCTATCAAACCTCACCTCAATAGTTTTTCAACTTGACATCAATGAGGCCACAGACAGTTTCAACTCCTGCATGGACCCCTGATCAGTGAATTTTCACCCATCAAGTGCAAATACTGTAGTTCCAAACCCTCTCGCCCCTGGTACTCCACAGCCCTCTACGAGGAAAGGAAAAACATCCGGAAATTGGAGAAAGGCTAGCGGTGACCACCCTCACTATTAAGTCTAACAAACCTTCACACTACAAGATAAAAGTACAAAGACCAGTCCTCTATAGCCAAGGCATCACATATCAGATCCCTCCTTGATACAGCCAAGAATAGACTGAAACAACTATTTGAGGTAATTAATCAAGCCAACAACCCTCCCTCCAACCCCCCATTCAAGGCATCAAGGACCAATTGCAATAACTTTGCAGAGTTCTTTGACAGCAAAATCAAAGACATTAACATCTCCCTGGCTTCTAAACTTGACAACATAATCAAGGAGGTACTGCCTTGCAAAGCACTACAGACATGGTCACCTTTTCCCCAATCTTGGAGGCAGATCTACTATGAACTCTATCAAAGGTGAGACCCACTAACCATCTTTGCAACACCATTTCAGCTTCCATCAGCAAATCCCTAGCCAAACTGCTTCTCCCCATTTGGACAACCCTGGTTAACTCATCATTGGATCAGTGCTCATTCCCAGACTGTCTAAAAAGGGGTCAAATCTCTCCTCTCCTAAAAAATCAATCTTCGAACCCTGATAATTTTCACCCAGTTTCCACCCTGCCTCTCCTACTCATAGTGACTGAAAGTTGCAGAGCCTCCCAACTGTCAGCACATATCCAGGGCAACATCCTCCTTGACTTCCTTCAATCCAGATTCCATTAGGGCCACAGCACTGAGACTTCAATTCTGCAGATTGTGGACGACGCCCTTCGCATCCTAGGCACGGGCAATTCTGTCTACTCGTGCTTCTCGACCTCTCTGTGGCATTTGACACAGTCAACCACGAGGCCTTATTAGACACCCTGAAGCATAGAATTGGTATTGATTGGTACTGATGGTGTCATCCTTAAGTGACTCACCTCTTACCTAACTAACCTCTCCCAAATTGTAAAAATTGGGAATGTTATCTTATGTTAGAGTATTTGTAAAGCGCATAGCTGCCCCAGCAACAAGGCGTTCCAGTGCTAATTTTGGAAAAAAAGATCAGCAGATGAACAGAGGTTAGACAGCAAATAGTCAGGTCTTCACGACCCTTCTAAAAGCCCAGTGGTTCTGAATGCACCTAATAGACAAAGGCAAATTGTTCCAAAGGGCAGGAGCTTTCACAGAGAAGGAGCTCCCTCCAGCTCTCGCTCTTCTCACCCGAGGAGCATAACCTAATTGGAGCTTAGCAGAGCGCAAGGCTCGAGAGGGGACATGAGGACGGAGCAAATTGGCAAGGATGGGAGGACCCTGATAGGTGAGAATTTTGTGAGTAATGCATAGGGCCTTGGAGAGGATTCTCTGATCCACCGGAAGCCCGTGAAGCCTGGGGATGAAACCAGAGATTGAACAGAACTTTGGAAGGGTGAATAGGAGCCGTGCCGCAGCATTCTGGTCTAGCTGAAGCCTTTTGATCACTGTCTTATTGGAACCCAAAAACACCATGTTGCAGTAATCCAGCCTAGAGAGTATGGTGGACTGGATAACCATTTGGCGAGTGTGGGAGTCAAAGAATCTCAGAATGGGTTTTAGACCACGTAGATGTCCGAAACAAACGCCTACTACCGATTTTGCCTGGTCTTCCAAGGACAAAGCGTTGTCAACCCAGACACCTAGATTCTTTACCGCTGTTTTGGGCTGCAGGGGTGGTCCTAGCATGGGAGGCCACCAGTGATTGCCCAAAAGATAAGTATCTCTCCCTAAGAGAAGAATTTTAGATTTGTTTGTATTTAGCTGAAGGCAATTGTCTGCCATCCACTCAGCAATGGCCACCATGTCATCTTGAAATTTGGCTAGGTTCTGCGTAGAATTATTAGAGAAAGAGATCACCAGCTGCATATCATCAGCATAGGATACCAGTGTAATGTTGCGAGATTTTGCCACCTGAGCCAGTGGGAGAATGTAAATATTAAACAGAGTAGGACTCAGTACGGAGTCCTGGGGGACCCCATAACATAGTGTTTGAATATGGGATTGGTAGGGAGAGGAAATGATCTGGAAGGATCTATCAGTTAGAAAAGAGGTGAGCCACGTAAGTGCCTCACCACCAATCTCTATCTCCTGTAGACTATGCAACAGGATCTCATGGGAAACGGTGTTAAACACAGTGCTTAAATCAAGCATAATCAGAGCGGAGGATCTGCCCTCATCAAGTAAGTCACGTAGTTGCTCTGTAACCGCCAGCAGAGCGGATTCAGTACTGTGTTGGGGTCTGAAGCCACTTTGAGAAGAATCCATAATCTGGTTTGACTCCAAGAAATTAGCTAAGATAGCATTAATATGAGATTCAGTGATTTTGGTGAGAAAGGGTAAGAAAGAAATAGGGCGGATATTTTCTGGCTTGGAAGCGTCAAAAGCATGTTTCTTTAATAATGGAATAACTTTGGCATGTTTCCACATAGCTGGTACCAAAGCTGATGACAGAGACAAATTTATCAATTCCAGGCAAACACGAAACAGACAGTCCTGAAACTTCAGGTTTAGGTTGGGTCTATGAGGGTCATCAGGGGAACCCGACTTTACCTTGTTACATAGAATTAGGAGATCTTTGAAGGACATAGTGGAAAAAGAATGTAGGAGTACCGGGGGTGGCTAATGGGCAGCACTGAGTGATAGTCCTTAATATCAGGACCAAAATTATCGTAGATACGTTCTACTTTCCTAATTAAATACTTGGTCAATTCCTCACATTGGATATCAGTGAAAATAATGGGCTATGCTGCTAATGTGGGTTTCATCAAACCCTTCAGGAGAGAGAAGATAGTTTTAGTGGGGTTGCCACTGTTTTTTATTTTGTTCGCAAAGTGTTTGGCCCTCGACGTCCGGATCTGTTTGTGATATGCCTGGATGGCCTCCCTATAATGTATTTTAGCTGCGGGCTCATAGGAGCGTCTCCAGGCATGTTCTAGGACCTTACAGTTTTTCTTGACTAAGGTCAGAGACTCATCAAACCAAATGTTAGCCTGAGATCTTTTGCTATGAGTCGGTTTTGCAGGAAGACACCTGTCTAGCGCATGCGTGATCCAACCATGGAGGGAGCTGTTAGCTACCTCCATACTGAGGATAATTTGGGGCTCTGTGTACGGAGAAGATCGCAGAATTTGTTGGAATCGAGCTTATGCCAAGGGCGCTTAATAGAGAGAGTGCGATGGGGATGTGTTTTAGAGCCTTCACGACATATTGACATGAAAATAAGAAAGTGGTCCGACCAAGTCATAGGAAGAGGGACATGGACCTTTAGGGAAGGAATATTAGAAAATACAGGGCCAAGAAGGTGTCCTGGAGAATGCATAGCACATGAAACAAGTTGAGTCAGTTGACAGGCTACCATATCCCCTAAACAGTTAAAAATGTCAGCATCTTGATCCGCTTCCAGGTGAAGATTAAGATCTCCTACAATATTAAAATTAGCTGTCTTCACTGCCAGAGTGGCAACTGAAGTAAACAGAGCTTCCTAAAAACTTTAGAAGGGCCTGGATGGCAGTAGATTAACAGCCCTGAGTATGTAAAATTATCAATAAGTGCGATTTTAAAAAGAACATTTTCACAGTCTGGAATATTCTCAGGAATAAAACTGCATGTGTAAGACTCTTTAAAAATAGCTGCTATGCCCCCTCCTCTCCCTCCCACTCTATTAAGTTGCTTCATAACATAGCCTGGAGAAAGGGTCAAAGCCGGTATCGCAGAGGAATCCTGGTTGAGACAGGTCTCCGTTGAAAACCAAAATATCTGGGATCATCTCTTGAAGCAGGTCAATCACTTCGGCATGGTGTTTGACCAAGGAGCGGCAATTTAGACAGAGGAATTTGTATTCTGTCCTGTGAAAGGGAGGTACCGAAGTGGGCTCGACAGTACTTGGCTTAAACTGGCAGATGCTACTGTGAATGTGCCGTTCAGCTGGGGACCAGTGATTCTTCCCACAGGGAGTAACACGATGACTGAGAGCAAACAGCTCCTCCTGCAAGTTTACCAGCCTGTGAGAGTTCAAAGAAGCAGAGTGTCTGGCTCCTGGCGACGTCCAGGCACGGATGTGCGCAGATGGGCTTGCCTTTGGTGTGCCAGTGCGTCCGCGCTGCGGTGTGCATCAAGTACCTGGGGGGCTCAACTGGGTCCTCCCAGGCTCGCCTCTGATTGGTCAAAACCAACCAATCAGAGAGAAGCAGTGCCGCAATGAAACAAAGTTAGTGGCAGAAAAACTGAAATTATTCAACAGCAGCGTATTTAACAAACAAAAGCAGTCAAATTCATAATCAGAGCATAAAAACCCTCTGTCTCAAACAGGGTCTAATGTTCCAAAACAGCGCGTTCCCGCTGCGGCGTGCATCAAGTACTCGGGGGACTCAACTGGCTCCTCCCAGGCTCACCTCTGATTGGTCAAAACCAACCAATCAGAGCGAAGCATTGCCGTGGTGAAACAAAGTTAGGGGCAGAAAAACAGAATGCCGTCTCAGATCCAGTCAGCTTGCAACAAGGAGTCCCACAAGATTCGATTCTCTCCCCAACCCTTTTCAATATCTACCTCGAACGCCTCTGCACAATCCTCAGGAACTCAGGAGTCCTCTTCCACCTGTACATTGATGACATCCAAATCTATTTAAGCGTTTCATGCCTGGAAGACTGCATCCAATTATCCAACTCCCTGAATGGAATTCAAACTTTGATGGCTGACAACCACCTCAAACTAAACCCAGTGAAAACAGATTTTTTTCTCTTCTATCCAGAGAAAGCTAACTTGTCGATATAAGACTGAATGGATCTCCTACCGGACATGGATAGCTGCCCTTATATTACTCAGAATGGCAAATCTCCAGGATTCACCCTGGACAGATGTCTGAAACTCCATTGATGGCTAAGAATGCCCGGTTCCAGATGAGGCTTCTTTGGGGAATCAGGAACCTCATCCCAGTACACGACCTTAATGTTGTCCAGACAATTGTGTTCTCAAGACTCAATAACAGAATAGCAATCCTTTCTGGCATTCTCAAAGTTCACCTAGGTCCTCTCAGAGCAGTCCTACAAGCGGCAGTCCACTTCGTAACAGGACACAAGACATTTGACCACATCTCCCCCATTCTACATTCCCAAAGAAGTGAGAGCTCTATTTAAATCTGCCTGAATCCTGCACTCCTCTTTATTGTCATACCTCTCTGAGAAACTGAAAATCTCAGGCACTGGTTGAGACTCATGAGATGCTAAATTTCTACTCCTCGAACCCCCTCCCCACCTTCGAGCATGAAAGATACATGAACCAATTCTTCTCCGGAAGCACCATTAGGTTATGGAACCTGTTGGCCTGCATGATGGCAGTGCTCTGTGGAGGCAGGCAGCGATCATTGGGGGCTAAAATTAGATATAGCGGTAGCTCCATTATTAAGGGAACGAGCTATTCCAATGGCACTAGATTTCCCCAAACGCTTAACAACAAGAATTGATGGGAGATATATTGAGCAGTTAATGCAGTATCAATCAATTAATGATATGATCCAGGATAAGGTCATAGGAGAGCCTGCATGGTATGCAACTATCATTGCAGAGGTAGTAAAGCGATTGATACCAGTAGTAAGGGTATGCAATAAGAGAATAAAAAAGGACCAGCTATGCCAAACTTCAAACCAACAATAGTTTGATAAGGAGTGTGCATTTGCTAGGAGGGAGATAAGGAAAATAGGAAGGGCAAGGTGATCAGATGGTCAAGCAAAGCTAGTTGATATCTACTGCTGTAAGAAAAGGGAATATGAAGCAGTTGAATTGGGACGTGATGATTAGGACACTTCAGGAAAAGAATATGAGAAAATTCTAGAAGTTGGTCCAGAAGGGATGTGGTATGGCTGTCCCTCCAGCAAGATGCATGGTGTCAGAAGCAGATTGGGTACCCCTTCTTAACTAATATTTATAAGTCAAGTGAGACAGTGGTGAAGAAGGACTGGCCAATTGTGGGTGCGGAGGCTTTGGAGTCATTATCTATCCAATCCATAGACAGCGGGACCAGATAACCTGCCAGCAATTGTAATTAAGTCAAATCCCTTGTGGTGGGCAGGATTCTTCTCCAAAGTTTTTATTCACATAACTAAGACCGGGATAATCCTCCGAGTTGGAAGGTTGTAATAATAAACCTATACATAAAAAAGGTGCTAAGGACAACCCAGAGAATTACCAGTTGATAAGTCTCTTGGATGTAGGTGCAAAATTGTTCTCCAAGGAAATATTAAGGGCTTTAAAGAACTGGATAGAAGGAAACAAAATTATTCCAATGGAGCAGGGACGCTTTAAAGCTGGGCACTCTACAATAGACCATTGTTTCAGTTTATGGGCTTTGGGGAAGAAGGCAAAAGAAACAACAGGGAACTTATTCTGTTGCTTTGTTGATTTTAGCTCAGCGTTTGATCTGGTTGATTGTAGTATACTTTGGGCGAAATTAATACGTCAGGGAATTCCAAATTGCTTAATAGCAATTCTGCAGGAATTGCATACCGGGAATCAGGCCCAAGTAGAACTTGACTTAGACGGGGCCCTCTCTGGGCGAGTTCCCATGGGAAATGGGTTAAGGCAGGGCTGTGTCCTGGCTCCCACATTGTTCTTCCTATTTTTAGCTGACCTTCCGGGAGAGTTGGCAGCGACTCACTCGTTTTCCCTGAAAATGGGAGGCAGACATGTGTCGTGCCTACTCTATGCAGATGATTTGGCATTTCTGGACATGACCCAAGTAGGCCTGCAGAGGAAGTTAACTAAGTTTAATCATTATTGCGAGGCTAATAAATTGAAGGTAAACATGGGAAAAACAAAGATAATCATGTTTGGGGAAAAAAGTAAACCGTATAACTGGCAGTTAGGCAATAGTAGGGTAGTGGTGGTGTCCTCCTATAAATACCTGGGCATGACATTTACCAGTCAGTTGAGCTGGACCTTGTATAAAGAATTGGTGGAGTCGAGGGCATTAGCCACGATAGGGGGACTTGTTCGCTTTAAAAAGACTTATGGTGGCCCCTCTTGGTCTCCCCTTTTAACCGCTTATAACGCAATGGTCCCCACGCAATTCCTCTATGGGGCAGAGTTATTAGCCATTAGTATGGAGGGAAGTTGGGAGAGGCGGGAAAGCAAATGTTTGAAAAAATTGTTGGCCATCCCCAAAGGTGCAATGTCCCAGGCAATAAGATTAGAAGCTAATTTGCAAGCCTGGAACTTCCTAGCCTATAAATCAACCCTGCGTTTCTGGGATAAACGTTTGGTCCCAAATACACAGAAGATATCAGCCTGCTGTGTTACTGAAATAGAAAGAAGTGAATTACAGTGGGCAAAGAAGGTAAAGAAAAGATTGGAAGACATTGCAGGAACTTTAAAATTAGAATTAAAAATGGCTGAAGCCTCACTCTCTAAAGCAGAATTTAAAATAGCCTGCAAAAAAGAATCTAGGTTGGCGGACTTGAAATATGTAAGGAATATACCCTCCGCAAAATACATGGTCAATTCATGGGAAAATATGAATATATTTCCGTATGTATCTGCATTCCCAGATGCCCAGTCACGATTACTACTACTGAAGTTCCGGGTTGCATTAAATGTGCGTTATGTAAGAGCTGAGAAAGGTGAAGCCCTTCTAGATCAAGAGAATAACTGCACATGCGGACTGCCGTCTCATAATTTCAATGTTCATGTTTTAATTGATTGTCGCCACTTTTATAGGCTTCGTTGTTTGATTTTAAAACCTCTTTTTAAAAATATAATATATATTGTCGAAATGATGCACTAGCACTTTTGTTAAGTATGGAATTCTTTGATGTGGTTTGCGCACTGGCTAAATTTCTTAAAAAAGGTTTGGATTAGTGTCTTATAGTAGGGATTCAGGGATTTTAGCTGTAGTATGATGAATTGGTATTTATACAGTGTAATTATATATAAAATTGTTATTGATTTTAAGGAATGTACGTTTTAAAGATGGTGTCTAAACATTAATAAAGTATGACTTGACCGACACTAGTGATGCTGTTATAATTCTGAGAGGCTGGTGATGGCACTAGTGATGCACTGACGGATACGTAAGATTAATGACTTGAGTGCTACAGTTATAAATCTGCAAGGAGACCAGTAGCACTAGTGATGCTCTGAAGTATACAGATGACAAATGGCACTAGTGATGAAGTTATACATCTGTGAGGGGGGATACGGGTGTCTGTGGGCTGGCACTCATGATGCAGACAAATAATGATGTTAGTGAAACAGTAATAAATCTGGGAGAAGGGGGATACGGATGATCCTTAGCACTAGTGATGCATTGACGATTGCAGAAGACAACCGACACTAGTGATGCAGTTATAAATCTGGGAGGGAGGATATGGGTGTCTGTTGGCACTCATGATGCAGTAGGGGATGCAGACAAATAATAACGCTAGTGAAACAGTTATAAATCTGGGAGAAGGGGGGTATGGATGATTATTGGCACTAGTGATGCAATGAGGGATGCAGATCACAAATTACACCAGTGACGAAGTTATAAATCTGTGATGGGAGGATACGGTGCCCATTGGCACTAAGGATGGAGTGGAGGGTGCAGACGAATAATGAAGCTAGTGAAGCAGTTATAAATATGAAAGCTGGAGGATACGGCTGATGCTTAGCACTAGTGATGCGCTGACGGCTGCAGAAGACAATCAACACTAGTGATGCAGTTATAAATCTGGGAGGTGTGGTTACAGATGGCTATTGGCACTAGTGATACAGTGCAAGATGCAGATAAATGATTACACTATTTGTGTAGCTATAAATCTGGGCGGAGGAAGATGCCGATGAATATTGGCACCAGTGATGCCGGGATGGCTAGATGATTAATAGCACTAGTGACGTCATTGCAAATGTGAGATGAGTGGGAAACAACTGATTGAAATCTCTAGTCATGCACTGAGGGATACAGATGATTGGGGACACCAATGATGTAGTTGTAAATCTGGAGGTCAGATGACAATAGTGACTTTTGTCACCTATGATGCAGTGATGGATGCAGACAATTGAGAACACCAATGATGTAGTTGTAAATCTGGAAGACAATAGTGACTATTGTCACCAGTGATGCAGTGAGGGATGCAGACGATTGAGAACACCAATGATGTAGTTGTAAATCTGGAAGACAATAGTGACTATTGTCACCAGTGATGCAGTGACGGATGCAGACGATTGAGAACACTAAGGGCCTTATTACAACTTTGGCGGTCGGCCTGCGGCACCACCACTGCCCCGTCCACAGGATGACCTCCAAGGCCGTGGTATGCCTGCCCGCTGAATTCAGAGTTGAATCCAGGTCGGGCGGTTGGTGCTGCGTTGGTCTCATGGCGGTGGGCTGTTAGGCTCACAGGAGAGCCTACCATGCAGCCCGCCGCCGTAACAGCACCAACTGCACTTTCCTGCACGATGTGGCATGCATGCCACACCATGCAGGAACAGGGGTGCAATTGTGCCCAACCCTGCATGCACCACCAGGCCCAGATCTGGCAGGGGGCCTAAAGTTGCCTCTCCGACACCCTTTTCACGGTGGGCTCACTGCCATGAAAAGGGCGGTGAAAAGGCAACTCGTAATATGCTCGGGTGTGCAGGCAGCGGCACTGCCAGCATATTCATGCCACCGGCCCCGCGGGATCCTTGATCCCAGAGGAGCCGGCGGTCTCGTGGCGGTCCGACCGCCACTCTCAGAATAATACAGGCGGACCACAATGTGGTGGTGGTCAGACCGCCACCACGAGTACGGCGGCCCTCAGGACTGCCGTACTTGTAATAAGGCCCTTATTATGTAGTTGTCAATCTAGAAGACATGTGTTAATAATGACTATTGTCACCAGTGATGCAGTAACTAATGTCATTAGTAGGGTAGTTATAGATCTGTGAATGGACGGTGCAGGTGATATTGGTGCTAGTGATGCGTTAATAGTTCTACAGGAGAGTACAGATGGCTTTCTCACAAGTGATGCAGATGATGGCCTACACTAATAATATACATATAAATCTGAGAGGAGGCTGATACAGATGACTATTGGCACTAGTGGCTCTGTCGTGGGTGCAAGTGATCAATGACACGAGTGATGTAGGTATACATCTGGGAGGATGATACCACTGACTATTGGTACTGGTGATGCAGTGATGGAGGGAGATGATTGGCAATAGTAGTGATGTAGCTATAAATGTGATAGAAGAATAAGGTTGATTAGTTGCACTCGTGATCTAGTGATGCTTCCCTTGAGGGATACCAGTACCTATTTGCATTATGTATGATTCCGGGTGGTTGTTTATGTCACTAGTCATGTACTGGTGAAGTTATATATCTGGGAGGAGGAGATTCGGGAGACTATTTGCACTACCGTGCAGTCATAGATGCAGATGATTAATGACACGAGTGGTGTAGTCATACATCTGAGAGGAGGTGAAACAGGTGAGGTTGGCACTAGTGATGAGGTGATGATTCTGTGGTAGAGGTATCTTCGCACTAGTTATGCTTCTTGTGAGTTACAAATGATGAATGACACTACTGGTCTAGATATAAACCTGGGAGGAGGATGAGCTAGATAGCCAATGACGCTCATAGAGGTGCATTAGACCAGGGGAAGGAGGATGCCGATGTCTATTTGCACCAGTGATGCAGCAATGCTTCCATGAGCTACCTATGACTAATAATTCTAATGATGTATTTTTAAATCTGAGAAAGGATGAAACAAATGAGATTGACACTAATGATGCGATGGTGATACCATGGAAGAGTGCAGATGGCTTTTCTCACTAGTGATACTTCTTGTGGGATACAAATGATGAATGGTACTATTGGTCTAGATGTAAATTTGGAAGGAGGATGAACTCGATAACTAGTGATGTCCCGGAGGGATGCAGAAGACCAGGGGAAGGATGATGCAGGTGTCTATTTACACTAGTGATGCAGCGATGCTTCCATAGGCTGCATATGACTCATGATTCTACAGGTGTAGTTTTAAACCTGGAAAAGGGTGAAACAGATCAGATTGGCACTAGTGATGAGATGATGATACTATGGCAGGGTACAGATGACTGTTAGTGAGGCTTCTTTTACGATGTAGATGCTGAATAGCACTATTGAACTAAATATAAATCTGGAAGGAGGATGAACTAAATAAATAGTGATGGTCTTGTGAGGTGCATTAGACCAGGGGAAGGAGGATGTAAATGTCTATTTGCAGTCGTGATACAGTGATGCTTCCGATGGACTGCGTATGACTCATGATTCTAGTGGTGCTGTTCTAAATCTGGAAAAGGGTGAAACAGATGAGATTGGAACAAGTGATGAGATGATGATACTATGGCAGGGTACAGATGACTTTTCTCACCAGTGATGCTTCATTTGAGATGCAAATAATGAATGACACTATTGGTCTAGATGTATATTTAGAAGGAGGATGGACTAGATAACTAGTGATGTCCCGGAGGGATGCAGTAGACCAGGGGAAGGATGATGCAGGTGTCTATTTGCACTAGAGATGCAGCGATGCTTCCATGGCTGCGTATGTCTCATGATTCTAGTGGTGTCGTTTTAGACCTGGGAGAGGTGAAACAGATTAGATTGGGACTAGCGATGAGACGATGATACTATGGCAGGGCACAGATGACTTTTCTCCCTAGTGATTATTAATTTGGGATGCAGATGATGAAGGACACCATAGGGCTAGGTATACACCTTGGAGGAGGGTGAGCTAGATAACGAGTGATGCTCCTCGGGGTGTATTAGATCGGGAGATGGGGCCAAGGCTGCAGATGTCTATTTGCTTTAGTGATCAGTGAAACTGTCGGTGGGCTGTGAATAAATGGTGTAGTTTTAAATAAGGGGCCGATGCAGGTGATTTGGCTGCAGTGATGCTCCGTTGCTTCAAGGAAGGGGCGAGGGGCAGATTATTGACAACACTAATAATGAAGAGCTTCCTGTGTGCTCTGCTTTCCCATCTCTATAAGGTGTCACTAAACATGGCCAAGGGCACCAATGAAGCAAGGGCAGTTCTCGGGGGACCCCCAGCCCATAGAGTGCAGGCTTTACTTTACTCCTCGCTCTTTTCTGAGATTGCTCAGTAAAGATGGTCAAACGCGGGGTCCTTCACCTCCCGCCCAAACCAAGCTCTGCTCATTGGAGGGGCGCTTTCTTCTGCGTTCTTCAATAGAGCCCAGCACTTTAGCAAGTTCACCCAGCGGTGTCAGCTTCATGACTAATTCACACATTGAGATGCGAGCGGCCAGAGATTGCCCATTTGATGCCAGCCAAGCGCGTTTATGAGGTCAAGGGGCGGACAATGGCGAGGGTGCGGAGGGCGGGACCGCTCGACTCCCCTCTGGTAGAGCTCCTCGCGACCTGGACCAGGCACGAGCAACGCACAAACAAACACGCGGGCAAAGACAGAGAAACAAACACGGAGAGCGCGCGCTCCGACTCTCCCCACGCTCCAGTAAGAATCTTCTCCATTGGCAGCGTGGCTTTCAGATCCCACCAGCCCCGTGAGCAGTCCATTCTTTGTAGTTGAAATTACAGGTGTGAGAGGCAGACATCGAAGCCCGTGTCTAACTCCAGCATAAAGACCCCTCTTTTTAAGGTGGCGTCTGCTTTCAAGTCGTCGCCTATTGAAAGTACTTCACACCAATGTTGCCTGAAAATAAAAGTAGTCGTGTGATTGGTACTGCAATACATCCCATCCTTCTTGGGCACTGTTTGACATCTTCTTGAGAAAAAAACAAGTGCATAAATATAAACCAGGTGTTCGATCAAAGATGTCGTGTGTATTAACAAGCACCAGTACTCCACTGCCATATGCTGCGTTGGCGCCCCAGTGCGGGTACCCCTTAGTTGGATGTCTGTTTAACATACACATTCACCATCCCGTACATCACCATAGGTCATGCTGGCCCGCTTGGTGCTAACCAATCACGTGTCGCTATTCTCATCGACGCGGGCCGGGTTCACCCATGCCACCTGTAGCTCTGTACAGAGCGCCTCGGCTCCATCTCACGCTTGGGGCCTGCCTGGGACAAGTGTATCAATGCTGCTGCTTTGTCACATGAGTGGACGGTCTGAAAGGTGCCCGGGTTTGTTCCCTTGACCCTCTTGACATCGCAGGTGCAGAGTAAATGGGGCCAAGTAAACTTAACCAAGCGGCCTTCTCTGTTGGGCCTGATCAAGAGCTCAAGGCAAAACCTGGCACAGGCAGCAGCACCCCAGCCACGGGCCACTTGGATCCCTTCAGTGGTGGGCGAGACCCGATGATGGACGAGTGGGCACTGACACCACCCCCTGGCTGCCTCCCTGCCCAGAGGGCCCCTGCTGAGGGGGCAGCCCAGCTCGTGGTGTCGTGCTCAGTGGGAGGAAGGGTGCCTGGCTCGCGGGCTCCTGCGGGGGTCACCATCGATCAGCACACCCTGTCGGGATGCATTTCGTGAGTGGATGCTTCCTGACAATCAGCCCCCTTGAGCATTGACCCCTGGCTGGCCCTGGGCGACTCTCAGTGTCTGGGCCCTTCCACAGCAGCCCTTTCAAGCCAGCCCATTTAGGATTCCCTCCATTCCGCTCCCACGCGCCCCCTCACGGGACACGTTTAGACACTACAGCGTGGGGCAAACGGGCCTGCCTCTCCGGGCCTGTCTTGGCTTTGATGGAAGGATTACATTTATGAGCTGCGACATGGCCTGCTTCAAACGGCGCTGCTCACTCGAGCGGGGAGTGGCTGGGTGCAGGCCGAGGAGTAAGAGCCAATTTCTGTGGACTTCCTTTTACCCCCTGTGTTCACATCCCCCAGAAAAAAGTATAATACAGCCAGTGATATATAACGAGATTCGAAACCATATCACTGTTCTGATTTCGTGTGGAGGACCACGCTTTGCATCCCAGACAAGGCTTTGCGCGCGCTCTTCCAGAGCTCATGGGAAGTAAGTGAGTAGCCTGCCCAGACACCCAGCCCGAGCAGGCGGAGTCTGTCCCAGTTCTTCTGCATAGATAACACGGCCATTACAGGATTACAGCCCACACTGTAAACAGACTATGAAGCAGAGCTCACCCGCAACAAAGCGCCACTCTGTTTGTGAAAACATGCGTTTTCTACCGTGTTCAGTCCATTCCAGGAGATAACTCATTTGCATAGACACTGTGTGGGTATGAAACAGTGTGGAAGCTGCGTGCCCATGTGGGTTTTTGAATAAATCATAAGTAGGTGTCTGCCCTGTGGCATTCCCTATCAGACAACATTTGGCAAACAAACTTGACCGTGCTTTCTGTTCTGTGAGAAGTATTTTGCCAAAGACTGCGATTTTAAGTTGCTTGTTCAGAGAAGCAAGTAACAGCAACATGTACAGGATACACATTGTACTAGGGTAATCAATAAAATCGTCATCTGTGTCAAACACTCACCCGACCAGGACACAGTAAGCAGGAGCTGAGAGTGGCATATTTTCCAGAATTCCCCTTTTTGTAAACTTTATATACAGCTGGTGACTTCACTCCAAACTGGTACATCTTTCTCCTTCTGGGTGCACTGTACCCGCATGCATATTAATGAGGCACCCCCGTGGCACTGGCCATGCAGGGCGGGCACATGCTCCCTGATGGAGAAACTTCCTTGAAGGAATGTGCACCTGAATTACAATGAACCCACACGTACTAATGTGCACCTGACAGGTGAGGCAAATGAGAGGCCAGTTTCTCCATTTTGGATAAAACAGGGGTCCGTGAACATTCATATGTGGTGCCCCTGTGCCATGGTGGTGAGAGAGCCAGACCTACTGTACACAGGCCTCTACCTCTGAAGAGCAATGTCTGAGTGTCTGAGTGTGTGTGTCGGTCAGGCGGGTGCCCCAGCCTCTCTCCATTCAGCAGCCACGTGCGCCGGCCCCAGAGCCACTCGGCAGGCCCTCAGCACCTCCATTGTGCGCCAAAACCCAACATGGGCAGCGGCTTCCCTCCTCCCTGAAAAGGATCTGCCATATCCACTGCTCGCAGCTTAAACGTTTCTGACAGCTCCCCGGGCCCGCAGCCCCCCAGCCCCGCTCCTTTCCCCCCTTGTGCCAAATGGGTCACCTTGTTTTGGATGGGAGATGTCTGTGCGCAAAGAACCCTTTGCGCGCATTCAGCCTGAATTTGTTTCCAACTTTCCCCCCTGACGGGGAAACCAGCTGCTGCCTTGTGAAAAGACGGCTTATTAATTGTTCTTTGTCATGCAGAATTGCTTGATTTCTAAAGGGAACTTACAAAGGGGTCTTTTTTTTCAAGGATTCAAGTATTTTGTTTCGTGCGCATTTTCCCCAAGCCATGCAGTTCAGCTGCCGGCACCGTGCGTCTCCGAGCCCCAGGTACTGGCTGCCTGGCCGCTTTTGTCTGCATATAATGCTCTTGTAAATCGAGCAGACTGATTTGTTACAAGCTGCTCTTTTAAGCTGATAGATAAGAGACAAGTCTAAGGGAGTAAAAAAAAGTCTTAAACGGAAAAAAGGGGTTGGAAGAAAGACAAGGGGCGAGTCTGCGAGATGGGGCCTTGTTGACTCAAGCGGTCCCACTTTCTCCTCCTGGATACAGCTCTCAAGGTCACAACCAGAATTAGCTTTTCTTTTCTACGTCCCAAAAAAACAGAAACTGTAGCCCTCCTTTTTATTTGGGGAGGTTGGTGGGGGCTTCAATGAATGATCCGAGAAAAATGGAGAATAAATAAATTGAGCCTTTTGGAAGCACCGGTTTAAGCGTAAAGGCTGCGCTATTGAAAGGGAAGGACAGAGAAAAGCCGTGCAAAGGCGCACAGAGGGGGAAAATATGGGACGTCTATGGGGGCAATTAACAAAATGCTCTAATCCCGAAGCCTCACAAATGCAAATACAGGAGTTTTGTAAAAATGTTTAGACGCACAATGGAATCAAAGTGCTACAAGTGCGACTTCTCAGCCCTGATTGCATAATAACCCTCAATAATTTGCTAAATATAGTGTGGCCGGGGGCGAGGGGACCTGGAGGCTGCTTGGCTCCGGTGAACTTGCCTGCAGGGGTGACGAACGTCTAAATACGTCTGTAATGCCGCAAATCAATGTGGCCAGTCAGGGTCCTTTCATGGCGCGCGGTTTAATCACGTATTTAAGACGCATTTGAGCAAAATAAAACGTTACTTATTTTCCATTTCTGCGGAGGCAGTTGCTGTGTGTGTTGGTCACACACGCAGACACCGATTGATAGTAATTGGAGGCCACGTGTAGGTCGTGTTTTAGTTGTTTTGAGGCATTTTAAAAAGTGGCATAAACAGTCTATTTTTGAATTAGAGGGTTGCGTTATCAGCGCTTGGCACAGAATGTGCCAGAATAGGGAGACATAAGCACCCTGGTAGGGAACACCCAGGCAGAAGTGGAGGCAGGAGTGCAGGGGGAGACTGTAAGACTGCGAGGGGCACTTAGGACTGACATTTAAGGGGTGACACTGTAAAGTGTGGAGACGCAGTAAAAAAAAACGCACGAGGCGTGCGGGTTTGCACTCTCCACTGTAAGTTTTGTTTCAGGGTTGGAGCTACGCAGGGAACATTGGGGTGTTTTATCCTGAGGCCTTGGCACCTTAGGATGCAGTGGTGGACGAAGAAGAAGGCCACCTTGAGGCGGTGGCTTATGGCTGACCTTTGACTGCAGTTGCTCCATAGGTGTCTGCTTGCAGCATGGGCTATCTGTGAGCAAATACACTTCTTGATGCTGACTCTTAGAGCTCTGCTTGGTTCTAGGAAACATTGTGGTGGGATGCGAAGGAGACGAGAGAGGAGTTACAGAAGAAAAAGTAAAACATTTAAAATATGTAATGAGAAAAAGAGCAGATAGGAAAATACCTATTGAAATATTGAGGTTAAAGGATGCTAAAGGCTTACTACACGTGGTATCGGGTGGCCACGATAAAGGTCGTAAGAGCGAGAGGAAAAGGACTATGATGCAAGAAGTTTCTTTAAATCAAGTGAGCCCAACATGGGTTTAGGAGTGGGGAATTCAGTTCACGTTTTCAGGATACGCAATAACTATGCAAATTAGTTTCATTTAGGTTAACTATATGGAAATGATTTTTATGTGTCTACTGTGAAAGTCTGGCATAAATTAAGCCCTCCTGGACTTACTTGGCCACCCCTGGGTTAAATCATGCCCACAATTTATACGAAATATGTAAGAATTTGGGGTATTAGTTGAGGGGGAGGGTGGCCACCTCAAGTGTTAACCACAACCCTTGTCAGATTGAACCACTAAAGTTATAAAATAAACCTAAGCACAACCCCTGATAGCTCTGGCACAGAGCAGACAGGCTTAATTTACAGGCAAAGTGTAAAGTAATAATGCAGTACCAATACAGCAATATAGCCAAAGTACAACACAATAAAGTTCCCATGGCAATTTAGAAAAATAGAGTAGAGTTTAACAAATGCAATTACACCAAAACAACATAAATCATCCAATATGGGAAACCAAAGTTTAAATATAAAAATAGCACCAAAAAGCATTAAGGGCCAACCACGGTTATCTGGTTTCACTTGACCGTACCCTAGGTCCAGGTTAAGGCTAACCATAATGGACTGCGGATTGGATTCAGAAACCTGGAAGTTTTAACTTTGGACTGAGTCTCTAAAACGGAAGTCAAAAATCCTCAGCGGGGCAAGGCAGCTGACTGTGGCCGAAATGCACTCCACAATGTCAAATAGCTGCTGGGCCAGGTCCCGATGAAGCTGTTGACTTTTGACAGAAAATCTACAAGTGGGGGAAACTTGAATTTCACACCCAAAGTAGGTCCTTCGTTGGCTGGATATGTATGGCACCTTTGCCCAGTAAAAGACTTAGGGGCTGATTACGACTATGGCGGTCCTATGGACCACCGTAACAGCAATGGCTGTGTGGGCACCACCGCACCAGTGGTCCGACCGCCCTATTGCTAGTTTGGTGGTCGGACTGCCAAAGGACCGCTGCAACCGCTGGGGATCTCAAATCCCCGGTGATGGCGCAGCAGTGTGAGGCCAGCAATATGCTTGGCGGTGCCGCTGTGGCACCGTCAAGCATATTACGAGTTTCCTCACTGCCACAGTTTTCATGGCGGTGAGCCTGCCATGAAAAGTGTGGCGGCGAGGAAACAAAGGGGGCCCTACAGGGCCCCCTGTTGCCTCAGGGCCAAGGGATGCATGCAGGGGGGCATATGGTGTTGTGCCCACCCTGTATGCATGCATCCCCAGTATCTGCATGGCATGGACTTAACAGTCTATGCCGTGCAAAAACTTGCTTTGGCGTTCCCATTGCGGTGCCTTTTTTAAGGCACAACACCTGAGACCACCAAAGCACCCTCCGCCAGACCAGGAGAAAGCTCCTAATCTGGCGGGCGGGCAGCGAATGAGTTAGGTGGGGTGCTGGCATGGTGGCCCACACCCACACCGCTAAACCCATAATCAGGCCCTTAGTCACTTTTATGGAGCTCACATTTTTCCAGAGGGGCAAGGCTGCAGGATGTAGACAAAAAGGGCTCTACAAGGCAGGATACCTTCTCTGTGAAGCCTTGCTGAATCAGATTTAATGCTGTGGAAATGCTCCAACCGAAAGCAACCTGAATCTTTGGCCTAGAAGCAACTCAACTTTGTCGATTCAGCATGGCAGGTTGGGCCCAGTCTTATGGAGGTTCTTGAAGCCAAAAACTTTCTAAGTTCCAGGTTTCAGCAGATGATAGGAGGAACTGTTGACACTAGCCAAGGCTCCAGTACCTTGCAAACAGCACTCGGAGATCTAGACTCATTCCAGAAGCACCAGCAGCAGAGTCCATGGCAGGTCCAGTTGGAACTGGCCATCTGGGCTGTTGCAGCTTGTTCTGTCCCTGTAACTTGAACAGGAGGTTAGCCTTATCACCATTGGAGTGCACTTCTTTGTCCTGGTTACAAGATTGAAAGCAGGTCCAGTTTTCAAGGCTGTTCTCTGGTTATAGACAGCAGGTCCAGTCCTCTTATGCTCTTCTACAGGTTCAGAAAGTGTTCTGAGAAGCATACTGTGGGTGCCACATTTATGCCTGGCACCAGCCTGTGGGTGGGGGTGACTCCCGGATGCTTCCTAATCAATGGGGTAAAAGTTCCTAGGGGTAAACCTACCCACGTTTGCAGAATTTCCTCTGTTCCATACTGCAAACAGTCACACAGAGCCCCTCTCTCCCTAAAATCAAGATGGCAGAACAGTTCTTCCCCTGTGCAGATCTTGTGTGCCCACCTCAGAGGCGTGGCCAGAGAATTGAGCAACCCCTCCTCTGTGGTCACCCTATACCAGTTCTGGGGGCAGCTCCTCTCCCTGTGGGACTGGTGCCTGTCTGACTGGGTAAGAAAGGAGGGCCCCACCCATTTGTCAGCTAACATTTGGGTGTGATAAGGTAGGCAACTTGGAAGTTAATCAAGTTTCTGGCCAAAGCCCAGATGGTCATCCTGCTGGAGGAACATACACACCTCCCCACATCCAAGGCCTTTGTTGTGCTCTGGGAACAGCTTTCACACCTCATCAAGGGGGCTATTCAGCTGCCAGGTGACAGTGAGAGCTCATGCAAATGGACCTTCAAAGGGTTGTGGCAGGGAAAGGGTAACTTTCTAAAAGTACCTTTTCCAAAATATGTATTACAAATTTGACTTCACCAGTGAATTGGCCTCTTAATAAATATTTAAAAAATTCTAAGAATTACATTTTTCGGTGTTTCCTAGCCGGAAATAAAATGACCACATTTAATATTGCATCCCAATGCTTTCCTATCAAACTATCAAACAGCCAGCCTTGCTAAAGTGAAAATAGCCTTTTGGTCTTTTTCACCGTAATGACATGTGTAACATTAAAATTGTACATGTCCTGCTTTCGAATCCTATGTGCCTTGTCTTATGGGCAGTAAGGCCTATTTAGGGGTGACATTAGCATTTAAAAGGACGTTTTTGAGTTGTAAAAAGGGGTTCATTTGAAAGGTCAAATTTGCAGTTTAAAACTGCCCAGCAAGGCTACAAATGATAGGCCTGGAGTAATGTTTGTGCCATCACTGCAGTAGATGGTGGCACAATGGATGTTGCAGCCTACTAGTGACATTTCAATTACAGTACCTGGGTACACTTTTGCACCGTATATTAGGGAATTATAGGTAAGTTAATTATACCATTCAGGAGTATGCCAATTTCATCATGTTGAAAGTGGAAGCACAGGCACTTTACCTCTGATAAGCAGGGGTAGAGTGCACAATATTCTACAGCCAATAAAAACATCCAAGGAAAAGATCTGGGGTTACAAAGCACAAAAATCGTAATTTCCAACAAAATAGAATTCATGTTAAATAAACAATTAGCGACCCCTATTAGCTAAGATGTCATTCAAGATGCTGCTATATCTAGAAGGGATTTACACGTAGAAAGTATTCTGTATATAAAGTTTATTGAGTGCAGGGCGTCTCAATGCTGTCATGAATGTAAAACAAAGAGATTTGTGATTTGGTGGTGGTCTTTAACATACCCTTTGATGAAAGCAGCAAATTTTAGGATACCTGTAACACGGAGAGGCACAATTCTGATGTACAGCATATTAGCTTTTTGTCTCCTAAGTCAGAATTTCGACGACACAAGTATTGTGGTAGAAGAATACCATAACAGAGATATTGCTGAACAAAATATCATGCAGGTATTCATGTGTTGTTAAACGTAGATTTACTATTCTTAACTTCATATATAGTACCTTTAAGAAAAACGTATCATTATGGTACATATATGTGGAGTTAGGTACAGTAAACCTAAACTTACCTATAGCTAAACTTACCTTGTTGGTATTTTTGCTATGGTATTTAAAACTCAATATTCTGGTACCATACTGACTGATTGCTTTATGACATACATTGCAAACACCAAAGTTCTATCTATCTAATCAATCAATCAATCAATCAATCAGGGTTGGTAAAGCACAACTACTCACCCGCAAGGGTCTCAAGGTGCTGGGGGAAGGGGGGTGCTCTGTTGAGTGCTGGGGTCACCTGAAGAGCCAGGTCTTGAGGTTCTTCCTGAACTGGGGCAGTGTGGGGGCTTGCCAGAGGTGGAGGGGGAGGTCATTCCAGTCCTTGGCTGCGAGTTTGGAGAAGCTTTTTCCTCCCGTTCTGGTCTTGTAGATGCGTGGAACAGAGAGAGGTCGGCAGATAGGAGGTGTCATTTGGGTGCATGGAAGGAGAGGTGGTTGTTCATGTATGTTGGTCCGGTGTTGTGAAGGGCCTTGTATGCGTGGGTGAGGAGTTTGAAGGTTATTCTTCTTTTGACTCGGAGCCAGTGGAGATCGCGGAGGTGTTGGGGGATGTGGCTGCGGCGGGGGATGTCGAGGATCAGTCTGGCTGTGGCGTTCTGGATGGTCTGGAGTCTGGGAAGGAGTTTTTTGTTGATTCCAGCGTAGGGAGAGTTGTTGTAGTCCAGTCTGCTACTGATGAGAGCGTGCAAGACAGTTTTCCTGGATTCGGATGGGATCCATCTAAATGTCTTTCGAAGCATGCAGAGGGTGTTGAAGCAAGTCGATGATACGGCATTGATCTGGCGGTTCATTGTGAGCAATGAGTCTAGTATGATTCTGAGGTTTCGTGAGTGGTTCGTCGGGTGGTGGGATTTCTGAGGGCGGGGGGCCACCAGGAGTCATCCCATGTGGAGGGGGTGGAACCATGGATGAGGACTTCTGTTTTCTCGGAGGTGAGTTTCAGGCAGCTGTTCTTCATCCAGGTGGCAACGGCTTTCATCCCTTCTTGGAAGTTGTGTTTGGTGATGTTGGGTTCGTTGGTGACGGAGAGGATAAGCTGGGTGTCATCAGTGTAAGAGAAGATGTTGAGCCCATGGTTCCTGACGATGGTTGCCAGGGGGCCATGTATCCTCCAAGTCACATAAACAACTGCGTTTGGAGGGTATTTTGAAGAAGGTCAGGGAGGGAATGTGCTCTAACTCTTATAAAAAGGTGCTTTAGAGGAGAATACTCTGGATCAAGAAAGCCTGGCAACCCCATATTTTTAATTTGACTTGTGATGAAAAGCAGCTATTGGTCATGACTTCATATCAAGTCTGATTGGAATAGTCTATTGAATGGTAGGATGATTACCTGCATAGATATTGGCAGTAATATTGTTAGGAGGCAATTACTTAACCACCAGCAAGAAGAATGTGCTGAGACATGAGTGATGCTGGTATCATGCGACAATCTCTACAGTTTGCAAAGAAATCCATGATGTTGAAGAATTTGTCAAGAAAACCATAATCTTGATTTCTTTTGAGGGTTGGGTATAGACCATATACATATCTGAACAAGGAATGTTAGGGGAGGGATTAGACAGGCCCAAGATGTACCTGCAACCACACAATAAAATGAAAGGATCATTAGGGATGATGGGGAGTGAGGTGTGGAAGGGAATTGAAGATGTCAATTAGGAGAATGGGTCTATGTTGGAACTGGCCCTTTCTGGTTGGCTGAGGCAATGCCCTAGCCAGACAGAACCTACCACTCCCATCAGGGGCAGTTGATTACACACACTGTATAACCTGCGCTCACCCTTCGAAAGCTTGGCACTGAGCAGTCAGGCTTATCACAGAGGCAATGTGTAAAGCATTGGCACAGCACTAACTCATGGTAAACTGATCGTCACAAAAGAGACTTCACACGTGATGTATGTAAATAACAGCTGTATTCAACACAAACAATAATCAACACAACATGAACATCATGTATTTCTGGGCATAAATCGAACTTGGAATTATTACTAGCAGTACTAGGCGCAGCCATGTTAAAATGACTTCAGTAATATGCACACTTGGGAAAGATCCTAATCTAGACCCCCTCCCACCCCCAGCACCCCTATGCGGTGCAACACTTTGTCCACTCCAGGCCCACCCTAGCAATTCTTATAATTCAATACCACACAGTTAAAGGGTGCACCCCGTGTCACAACGATATCAGAAATATGTACATACAAGGAATTCTAACACTTTTTAGCAGCACCACGGGCTGAGGCCTCACGGGTAAAACCAATGTCAAACGTAACGCTCTTTTGGCAAGAAATCAACACCGTTGGCCAGTGTCGTGAATCACAGGCGGTCCGCAGACTGTCACTCCCACACACACACACACACTCACTCCGCACTGATATACAGTGCAGCAGATCTCAGGCAGGTCTGCACAGAATGTGCTCGCACATATACTCACTCAGCACCCTAATGCGGTGCAATGATACCATGGAGGTCAATTGATAACACACTGTAGACCCCGTGGCCCCAAGCCTCCCTCCAGCCTCCAACTCCCCCAACTATCCTATACCCACCGATTGGAGATAACCCATCCTCTTCCCCGGACACTAGGCCAGACGTGGCCAAAGTCACACTTAGGCAGGGGCCCAGGGAAGCAGGTGGGGGTAGGTAGTAGGACTAATTAGGAGGCAGCCATCAAATTGGGATTGGCCACCACTCGGAAGTTCACCCACAGGATGCGGAGCAGAAGCGGGCTGAGGATAATAGTCAGTCACACCAAAGGGTTCCACAAGGGCGTCCACAACCAGCCCAGTTCTGTGAAGCACAGGGGGGTCTTGCAGTTTCTTGACTCTCTTCCGATAGTTCTCGGAAGCGTTCCTCCAGCCCAGTCAATCACTCTCACCACCCAGGCCCGAGCTGGCAATACTACCTGGCAACACAAGGTCGGCGTTGGGGCTGGGTGAGGGGAGGGCAGTTGGTCCGCTGCCCTGAGGGCCAAAAAGGGAACAGTCGATGAATGGAGAATAAAGTAGGGGAGCCTCTCGAAAGAAGGAGGCACCCCGTTAGACACACGTCGATCAGAGTTGCAGCAGGCAATCCGGGCACAATGTCTGGTGCGTGATAATACATGTCGCACCAGACCGTTCCGATCACACACAACGAAGAGTTGCAAATTCCGTACCTAACTGGAAATGATGCACAATGTCTGGTGTGCATTAATATGGGTCACACCAGACAATTCCAGTCACACACACTGTCACAAGTTCAGAAATGCCTCACGAGGTAGAATGAGGCACTACTACATGTTATGCTCCTACCTGTGAGGGTCGCAACCTGTGAATCGGACACCACACGCAATAAGCATGCAGTTGGCGTGATGCACGAGAGAGATGCGGCACGATCGACGAACGGTGCCACGCTGGATGCCACAACCGGTGAGTCCCCTAACCACCAACAAGACGATTATGCGTGCCAAGGCCCCCACAATGCAGGGGTCACATGCCTTAGATGCGGGCACAATTTCTTGGGTTTTGCACAGGGAAATCTGGTCTCCAGGCACAATTCTTAGTTTCATGCTCACGTCGCGCTACCAGTTGGGATCCAGCAGGCAATATGGGCACTTAAGAGGGCACCGCTCTCCAGGTGTCACAAGTAGATGGTGTGGGTCCCTCAGATCACCAAACGAACAGAGGGAAAGGCAACAAGCCCTCGGAGAGCACACTTCAGGATGCCACACAGCTGCAGGTAGTCAGTCCAGGCCAGCCACTATTCAGGAAGGGTACGCGGTCCCTTTCAATGGCAGCAATCCTCCTTGTGCACAACAGATTCCTCTGGCAGTGTGCAACACGCAGTTCCAGGTTCTCCAGTCCCACATCCCCACGAGTGTATCTCTGCTCTGCTGACATATGGCCCCAGTAGTTATACTGTCGTTTGCCTTTGAAGTTGGTGGTGGTTTAAAGGGTCTCACTTTGAACCACAGATGTCTCCCCTAAATTTCAGTCCTGTCTGCCATGAGGCAGTGGAATGCAGATCTTAATCTTTAGTGGGGCCATGATCTGGCTCTAGAGGCCAAGTGTCAAAATCTTTTCCTTCAATCTATCCAGCTAGGCCCACAAATGGCAGAGGTCTTTTGTTCCAGTTGTATGCCCAATGTTTTATAGCTGTTGTTGGGGAATGCCCAGATGAGCTCCCCCAACCTCCAGTGTGGACTGAAGCCAAGCGCAAAGACACACAAAGAGTTTTAGAACAGAGAAATGCCCACCTTCTAGTAGTGGCATTTCTACGCTAATCATTACAAAACCACTTTTACCACTGGAAAGGGTTTGTCACTGCAAATCCAATGATAGTTAACAGTATGAGGCTGCTCCACTGCAATCCACTATTGCAGCCTGAAGTAATTTCAACCATTCTTCCATGTTAGCCTATGGGAAGAGCAAACCTCATAGGTTGTGAAAACACACATGGGTATTCCTCACTACCTGGGCAGGGAACATGTGTTCGTACCTGCCCTGCCTTTCACCTACCACTCGCCCACCCCTTAAGTCGTACCCTCGGGGTGCTCTAGTGGTAGTGAATGATCCTCTCAGGATAGCTAGTGATTTAAAAAGGCCAGCCTGAACTGAAGCGCAATTGCGCCCACACAGACCTGCAATGGCAGGCTTGACATATGTTTAGGAACACCTAGGTGCCAGTGCGCACACCGGCCTGCAATGGCAGACTGTCCACATGTTTTAAAACATCCTAGGTGCAAGTGCACACACCAGCCCACAATAGCAGGTTTGACACCAGTTTAAAAACACCGTAGGTGCAAGTGCCCACACAACCTGCAATGGCAGGCCTAACTTATGCTTAGAAACATCATTGGTACCAGTGCGCAGACCGGCCTGCAATTGCAGTCTGGACCCATATTTAAGCGCATCATTTGTTCAAGTGTGCAGACCAGCCTGCAATGGCCGGTGGGTCACAAGTTTTAAATTTGATAGGTGCATGTGCACACACTGGCTTGCAATGGCAGTCCGGACACCGGTTTACAACCACCATAGGTGCGAGTGTAAACATGCAGGCCTGCAATGGCAGACCTGACCTATGTTTAGAACCTGCAGGTAAGCCCCACTTCCTAACATATGTTGGAAGGGCACGTGCACTTTCACACTTCATTTACAGTGGGAAAGTGCCCCAGGCCCTAAGGCCACAACAAGAGAATCAGCCATACCCAGGAGGTGTTCAATGGGGGGAGCCAACACGCTAGGTATGGAAAACCCACATGGGGGTACGCCCCTACCTGGACATTGAACGCACAGGTGTACCTGCCCGGCTACTCACCTACCTGAGCTCCACCCCTCAACATTTACCCTAGGGTCACTCTGGTGGTAGTGAAACTCTCCTTCAGTATTGGCTACTGAGTGAGAAAAGCCAACTTGAACATGAGACATGTTTTACAAGCTATTCCAGTGAGTGGCACAATCAGTGCTGCATCCCACTACTAGCCAGTGTAGTACCCGCCCTGGGTATGTGGTGTACCTGTTTACAGGGCACTCACAGGTGCGACACCTAAACCAATCAAGTACGCACCCTATCCTGGCATGTGTAGGAAGGGTGCACGCACTTTCCCCCTGTACTACAGTGGGAAAGTGCCCAGAGTCCTAATGTCATGAAAAGAGAGTTGTCAAAAACCAGGAGGACAAAAAGCAAAACTTTTAGGGAAATCCCCCTAAGAAGGGCCATGTCCAACAGTCTAAGACTGGATAACCGATGTGACACAGTATGGGCTTTGTGTGATACTGATATGGACCCATTTTCATATCTATCTATCTATCTATCTATCTATCTATCTATCTATCTATCTATCTATCTATCTATCTACATGTATGCATATATCCAAGAAAGAAGTGACTCAACTAAATGAACTCACCAAAGAACAAAACTATATTTCCACTACAAAGTTTCAGCTTCCTCCTTCCTCAGGTAGTACAAGATTGTTTGCTCGGTGACTGCACAGCTGACACTCCTGGATGTCAAAATGCACCATGAGTGAAGATTCCATTTGGAAAGTGGAGTCAATGTAGTCCTGGGATCTTTTGAGTTATGCAGTAATTAGACAGTATTGTCAGTGGTGTTCAGTCCATCTGAAAGCAATGATTTTAAATGATACATCGAGAAGTTTTCTCTTCAGCCCAGTAGTTCTTTCTTTATAACATGTTCCACAGGGGAAATCTTCAAATCTGACAACAAATGTTCCACAAGTTTAAAATGATTGGCTACAATCTGGTCAAGTTTCTTCTTACTTAGCTGATTTGTGATACCTTAATTGTATACAGAGATCATTCACTGGTCTACATATTGTTTTTTACAGCTTTGACCTTGATACTGAATGACATAAATAGTGCATGTTAATCATCATGCAATCTGCTGTCTTATGCAATAGATTCTTGTTGTAACAGAGCTTGTTGTTGATGATGTTTGTAAAACGTATTCAGGTGTGATTCACCTTTTACAATTACAGCAATGAACCCCTGCATTTGTTACAGTTTGCCTGAGTTTAGCTCTCACAAAAGAGCTCGTAAATTGGAAGCTCTGCAATAAACAATGAATGTCAGTTTTTGAAAAACCTTTTGTACTTTATCACGGGTAAACAATAAGGAAATTGTTTTTGCATTATGTTTTTGTACTTCGGAGCTGATGGTCGGTAGTCTCCCCCAAATAGGATTCTATCATTTGTTTCTGCTGTTGGTATTCCAAATAAGTGCTTCCATAAGTAACTACAGAGACTTGTCAGTTTCTTGCAGTATGATTTGCAGAGGATAGCCTCACATTTGAATTAAGTTAGCAAGCGCCTTTAGATCTTCTTTACAAGTGTCCTCATTGCTGCAGATGTGTCTTATTCTGAGCACTTGGCTGTAGCTGATGCTGAGTTTAGTGTGGTGTGGGTGACACAACGTCCAGTTTAGATACAAATGAGCATCTGTAGGCTTGTTGTGCAGATCAGTTACAGTTTTCTGTTTGTAAATAGTGAGTGGCACATCTAGAAAAGGGAGCTGATGCTTGTCTTTGGTACAGCTGCTAGTGAGTTTGATGATAGGATGGGTACTGTTGATATAAGCTATAAATTCTTCCAATTTTCCACTTCCTGCCTTCCATACTATAAATATATCATCAATGTATCTTAGCCATACCAATTGTTTAATGCTAGAAGTAGCAAATGTATAGTGCTCTAGTTTGTCCATAAAGATATTCGCATAAGATGAAGCCACCAGTGTACCCATAGAAGTTCCTTGTATCTGCAGATAGTGTTTACCATTGAAGGTAAAATATTTGGATTTAAGCATTACTCTTGCAAAGTTGGTGAGCACTTTGGTTGATGGCTGTTTCATAGTTATTTTATTAAGAGCTTCAGATAAGGCCCTGAGGGCATCCTCATGTAGTATATTGGTGTATAATGGCGTGAAATCAAATGTAGCCAGGAGAGAGTCATCATCAAATGTGAGGCTTTGGTTTATTTTTAGAATAATCTGAAGTGTTGTATAAATTAGGGCTCTGGCCTAGTTTTATGAGGTTTGTCTTTCCTGTCCATGGGTGTCTAAATGTTGTTCAGTGCCCCAACGCTTGAGCGTGAAAGTCAGGGTTGTTATAGCCTCACACAACCCCTTGACATACTTGCTGATATGGTGTACATGCTTTCTGGATTACTAACAGTCCCATTAAGAGGTGAGGGACACTGGGGTAATGCAAATCTAATTGCATTCTTTAGTCTATCACCCACAAGTACTGCACTAAAAAAGGCACTATATATTTAAATGAGTTAA
Source organism: Calotriton arnoldi (assembly GCA_963921515.1). Taxonomy (NCBI): domain Eukaryota; kingdom Metazoa; phylum Chordata; class Amphibia; order Caudata; family Salamandridae; genus Calotriton; species Calotriton arnoldi. Next base: position 1,469,889 of record CAWUFW010001158.1, read on the forward strand.
TTTCAACTGTCTCATCCTGTTGCTTGATACATGAGAAATAGCCACACAGAATATAATTAGAACAGCACTAATGCATGCCACTAACAGCGAGAATATATATGAACATTTCTAAAATGGATGGAATTTTCTCAAAACTATCCTGCTCCAGCAAGGAAGAAGGCACGTACTCGAAGTAAGTTGGAATACGGCTTCTTTATTTCCCTAGGTCTCCCACGACCCCGCAAACAAGGAGAGACGTGTTTCGGCTGCGCAGCAGCCTTTGTCAATCATATATATATTAGGGTTTTATTATTCCTGCTTACGGATTCACCAATACATTGCATGCTGGGGGCTGTAGTCTGACATTGGATCACAGCTGCCCGTTGTTAAGCAGGATTAGCTGACCTCCCACTACTGGGAGTGCTATATAAAGAGCACAGGAGGGAGAAGGTGCAGACTAGTGGTGCGTGGCATCTGAGGAAGGCAGGAGCAGCCGAAATGCATTATGCCAAGCCACAATCGGTGAATAAAGCGTTCCCACTTGAAATCCCCGCTGTGTCCTTGGATTGCTTTCTACAGAGTGGTCTTTTTCGTCATATATATATATATATATATATATATATATATATATACATATATATATATATATATATATATATATCCTAACTATATTAGGATATAGTTAGGATGCAGTTTCCATAGGAAGAGTGTTTTTTCATTTGCCAATAACTTTGGTGTGGTTTGATGAATCCTCGCAAACTTTTCAAAACTAGTTTGACGCTTACTTCAGATGTTGTCTTAAAAGTTTCAGGGTGATCCATCAAGCTGGGGCTAAGAAAAAGGAGGGGGGTCCAAAAATGCGTTTTCCCCATTTTTTTCCCTGCTTAAAATGCAAGGCATGTAAACATAGCCACAAAGTAATAGGTTTTAATTGACATTGTGATTCGGGGGCACGCAACTCACTGGAGTGGGAGCCGGCACTACAAATACCATCAGGCCACGGGGGTGGCCACGCCCACTGAGGCAGGGTTTTTATCGTTGTGTTAGTGCCGAAAAACTGCTGTGCCTTTGCATCACAAGTCCGTGGCCTCTGAGGAAGTGTTTTACATGAAACGCGTCAGGCTGGACTAAATCTGTTGCTGTTGTGCATCTTCTTCGTTGCTGCTTCCAATAAAGATTTTAGCTGATACTTACCTGTTCGTGGGCTCCTCTATCACAGGCAACTCGTTGGTTTGGATATATATATATTGTAACAGGCCCTGCGCACACGCTTTTAAGTGTTTACAACACAAAGTAAACGTGCTTTCCGGTCTACTCTTTGCCGGAGTGAGAAACCACGGGTGTACTCGCCTAAGCTGGCTTGCGGTGGAATACGCCGCGTGTTTATAATACGGCAATGAGGCTTATATACTTTGAAGCTGAGGATTAATTACCAGTGGCAAATATAAGTATATGTGATGTCAATTTGGAATTGAAAACGCCTAAACTGAAAGATTTCCTACTTTGGATGGAAGTTTAGGACCCGCTGGGTCGGAATTAACACCAGTTGCAAGGTCTGAAGTCCTACCATATTCCATTTGAGCCCTGAAGAAGTCAAGGGTTATATACCCAATGACGAAACACGTGTTGGCTGGCATATGAAACAACACTTCATTAAATGAAAACTGGAAGAAAGGATTTCCTGTCATCTTTTGTATACAACGTTTACTTTGTGTTGTAAACACTTAAAAGCATGTGCGCAGGGCCTGTTACAATTTGTTTAAAATGGACCAGTGTCCACCATTGAGGGCTTAGGGGTTTTCCCTCACCTGTTGCACCGCACTGATATTTCTTCTCGTATTACACTCAAGATATTAGGTTAGCGCCGTGACATACCCTGCGTTTAAGAATACCCCCCTTTGCTTTTGTTTCATTGGATATATATATATATATATATATATATATATATATATATATATATATATATATATCCTAACTATATTAGGATATAGTTAAGATGCAGTCTTCATTGGAAGAATGTTTTTTCATTTGCCAATAACTTTGGTGTGGTTTGATGAATCCTCGCAAACTTTTCAAAACTAGTTTGATGCTTACTTCAGATGCTGTCCTAAAAGTTTCAGGGTGATCCATTAAGCTGGGGCTAAGAAAAAGGAGGGGGTCCAAAAATGCGTTTTCCCCATTTTTTTCCCTGCTTAAAATGCAAGGCATGTAAACATAGCCACAAAGTAATAGATTATAACACCGTAGAAAGTGGCATGGAAAAGAGAAAAACAAGAAGCATTAATCGACTTCTCAACTGTAACTCTGAGTTTACTGTGTATGTCTTGGAATGCCTGTGCCCCAAAAGATATGTGGGTAGTACTATTCATCCAGCAAAAAAGCGCATACTGGAACATGTGCGCGCCATCTCAAAAAAAGATGCCACCTATCCAGTGGCCCGTCATTTCGAAAAAATGCATAACATTAATCGTGACCTACTAAAGTTCTTTTGTATCGATCAGGTCCCCAAGAACGAAAGAGGTGGGGATAGAACGAGACTGTTGCGAGCTCTTGAATCAAAACACATCATAGAACTGCAGACTAAAGCTCCTCTAGGCCTTAACAATGACGAGGAACTATGGGCTCACCTAGAATGAATTTTCAGAATTAGGTTGACTTATATCTGCCCTGTTGTTCTTTCCTTTTTCACTTCTATTGTTAGTGGTATACCTTGTGAAGACGTCTATGTCTTAATAACATGTTTATCCATGAGAATTGGGTCTTTGAATTTCTCGCAATTTCCGTTTAATAGGTTTGCCCATTCAGGGCTCAATTGTGATAACCTATCAGTACTCAGTGAAACAAAAGAGGTTGTGTTCGGTTTATGAAAAAATATTATTATAAAGTGTTTTTTATCATCTACCATAGGTAGTAAAAATATGTATAACAATCAGCAGAATTGTTTATCTGAGGTTTCTTTTTATCAACCGACCGAATAGATATGTTTACAAAGTGGAGAATTTGTTATAAAGGATGACATTTAATTGTCAGGAACAAGTTTAAAGATGGCCGCCATGAATTTTACACTATATAGCAACAAGATTCAGCCGACTTCAAAGTCAATGATTTTAACTCACGTCATGCACTAATGCACTTTAAAATGGTGTTTGTTACTTGTTTACACTGACATCGAGAAAGGCAGAGTGCAGAAACGCATCTGTCAGTGCGGGGGGGGGGGTCCCAGCACAATAAAAATTGCACCTTGAAACAAGACCCTGCGAGTGCTCTCCTTTTGTATGGTGACTGGACGGTTTTGGGCGAGTGGAGTAATATATATATATATATATATTCAAAGAAAATTCGTAAGGGCATGTCTAAAATATGTAGAACAGGGGGTACAGGGCCCCCATCCTAGGAGCCCTAAAGTCCCATGACACGAAGGGTTTGTGACCTGATCTCCCTGCTGAGATCTGGCTGGCTGCCAACACTTCAAACCAGGAAGTGTTGACAGCCATCTTGTGACTCAGCTTGAACCGAGTCACTAAAATGTTTATTTCTAAAGTAAGGGGGCAGGGTAGAAACACCCAGACCCCTAGGCCTGTTGGGGAGGGGAGGGGTCCCACAGGGACCCCGCAGGGCCCCCAAAAACATTTTTTAGAAAAGATTTTTAGCAGGAGTCGTGCTGGAGCCGCAATTCCCACTTGAAAAAACAAAAAAACGAAGCGCAGGATCTTATCAGCCCCCTGGTAGGCGAGGTCCTGGAGGCATGTCCAAAATATGTAGGATGGGGCACGGGCCCCCCTCCTAGGGTCCCTAAAGCCCCGGGGACCACCACCTCCCTGGGGCATTCTTAATAATTTATGTGGGGGTTGCCCTGGGAACCGCCACCTCCCCAGGTCAAATGTATGAATGAGGGGGCCCACGTGTCACCGTGCAGCCCCGTGGACCGCCACCTCCCTGGGGATAAATATGACAAATGTGGGGAGGCCATGTGGCCCCCCTGCACCCTGGAGACCGCCACCTCCCCGGGCCTAAATGTTATATTAATCCTGGGGGGCTCCGGCCCCATGCAGCCCCAGGGACAACCACCTTCCCGGGGTTGTGACCTGCAATGGAGGGAACCCTGTGGCCCCCTACTAGAGCACTAGATTGTCGTGGGGACCGCCACCCCCCAGAACCGGCTCCTGCAATGCTGTGCTTTGAGCTAGCAAGAGCATTTTGCTTTGGCTTGCTCAAAGCAGAGCACAATTGCTGCATGTTAGCAGCACCCTCTGTGTCAAAGCAATGCCGGCTCCCACAGGAGAAGGGGAGACGGCAGGGACCGCATGGGCCTTCAGGCTCCCCGCGGTCTCCATCATTGCTCAGTGGGTGCCACACAGAGGCCGGCCCCCGAGTGATGGCCTGGGATGGGGCTGCTCGGACCCCCTTCCTTAAAGTCTATGAATTTATTTTTTGTAAAGGGCCAGGCCCCGGGGGATAGGGACCCCGGGGCCAGGGGTGCAGCGCTGCTTCCCTCCCCCAATTCAAAATAGGCCTGGCCCCAGGCAATAGGGTTCCCGGGGCCCAATCGGCCCAGGGAAGGGGGCCATGTGCCCACCTCTCCCTGAATAAATGAACAAAAAAACAAAAGTTGCCGGAGGCCATGCCCCCTTTCTTCACCACTCTGCAAATACACCTCCTGATGCACTGCTGGTTGGGGGATGAAGCCCCCTTGGGTGCTGAGGGTCCTTGGGTGCTAACAAGCCCCCCTGTTACCTTCAGTAAGTCCCACACAGACTGATTGCTGAGAGGACTTCGGAGGCCACACCCCCTTCCTCCACCACTCTGCAAACATGCCTCCTGGCGCTCTGCTGGTTGGGAGATATAGTCCTCTTGGATCCAGAGGGTCCTTGGGGGCCAACAATCCCTCCTGTTACCTCCAGTAAGTCCCACACAGTGGGATTGCTGAGAGGTCTTCTGAGGCCCACCCCCTTTCTCGACCACTCTGCAAACGTGCCTCTGGCACACTGCTGGTTCGGGGACGAAGTCTCCTTGGCTTTAGAGTTTCCTTGGGGACCAGCAAGCCTTCCTGTTACCTCCATTAAGTCCCACAAAGTGGAATTGCTGAGAGGTCTTCGAGGCCACGTCCCCTTTCTCCACCAAACTGCAAAGGTGCCTCCTGGCACACTGCTGGTTGGGGGATGGAGTCCTCATGGATGCTGGGGGTTTTTGGGTGCCCAGAAGTCCTCCTGTTACCTTAAGTAAGTCTGACACAGCAGGATTCCTGAGAGCTGCTAGGAGGCCCCACCCCTTTCCTCCACCACTCTGTAAATGTGACTACTAGTTAACAAACCATAGAAATTGACTTAAGAAACCAAAGGTTACAGGGTTGTTATATTTAGGAAATAGAATTTTAAAAAACCTTAGAAATTCACTGAAAAAATCCAAAGGTTACAGGGACGTTATAGTTAGGCACAGATTTTACTCATGCAAAACCAGTGAAATTCAGCAATTATTGTTACTTGATCTAACTATAACTTACGCCTCTGCAATGCATTGCTTATGACCTCACATATTACATCACCCATGACATGGTCAGTGATATCACTGATGACATCACTGATGACATCTCAAATGATGTCACAGAACCACTCATACACCCACTCACACCCCCATACAGCCTCTCGTATGACCACTCACACAACCACACAACCATTCACATACCCATTCACAGACCCATTCCAGTACTCACACACCCACTCACTCCTCATAGAGCCACTCACACACTCATTTACTCACTCATACAGCCACTCACACAACAATTCACTCACCCATACAACCACTCATACAACCAATCACTCACCCATACAGCGAGTCACATAGCCACACCCTCACCCATATAGCTACTCACACACCCACTTATTTACCTACACAATCACTGACACTCCCACTCATTCACCCATATAGCCTCTCAACACGGCCACTCACTTATCCATAAAAGCACTCACACACTCACTCATAAACCACCACAACCACTTACATACCCATTCACACATCCATACAAGCACTCACACATCTGCTCACTCACCCATACAGCCATTCACACAGACACTCACTCTCCAATACAGCCACTCACACACCACTCACTCACCCATACAGCCTCTTATATACCCAGTCACTCACTCATACAGCCAATCAGACACTCACTCACTCACCCAGTCACTTACACACCTACTTACCCACCTTACCCACCCATAGAGCCACTCACACTGCCACTCACCCACCCATACAACCACTGACACACCCACTCACTCACCAATTCAGCCACTCAACACACCCACTCACCCATACAAGCACTCACACACTCACTCACACACATACAACCACTTACATACCCAATTACACATCCACACAAGCACTCACACATCCTCTCACTCACCCATACTGCCATTCACACAGACACTCACTCTCCAATACAGCCTCTCACACACCCACTCACTTAACCAAACATCCACTCAAACAACCACTCACGACCCATACAGCCACTTACAGACCAAGTCATTCACTCATACAGCCATTCAGACACTCACTCACCCATAGTCACTTATACACCCCCTTACCCACCCATAAAGCCATTCACACTGCCACTCATTCACCCATGCAGCCACTGACAAACCCACTCACTCCCCAATAGAGCCATTCACACAGCAACTCACTCACCCACACAGCTACTCACACACCCACTTATTCACCCATACAGCCACTCACACACCCATACACACAAGGATACATACAGTCACATAGCCACTCACATAATATATGTTAGAAGTAGTAACCCTCAGTAGTAGTGCACTTAGTATACTAATTAAACTTTTGTAGTAGGTTAGTATATATGTTTAACAATCATAAACTCTTAGACGACACTTACACTCACTGGATGATGTCATCATTGCTGTCATCAATAAATACGTTTTACACTCATAAACTTTTTGAAAACACTGACACTCACTGGATGATGTCATCAGTGATGTAATCAGTCATGTCATTTGAGATGTCGTCAGTGATGTCATTAGTGATGTCACTGACCATGTCATGAGTGATGTAATTTTTGAGGTCATAAGCAGTGCATTGAGGGGTCGTTATATATTTTTAGCTCAGGTAACTATAACTGCTGAATTTGTATGGTTTGTGCAAGTGAAATCTGAGCCTAACTATAACGTCCCTGTAACCTTTGGATTTTTTCAGTGATTTTCTAAGGTTTTTTTAATACTATTTTCTAACTGTAACTGCCTGTAATTTTTGTTTTTTTTCAGTGAATTTCTAAGGGTTTTAATTTTAATTTCCTAATTATAACATCCCTGTAACCTTTGTTTTTTTCATTGAATTTCTATGTGTTTAATGTTATTTCCTAACTAGAACGTCCCTGTAACCTTTTGTTTCTTTAGTGAATTTCTAAGGATTTTAAAATTTGATTTCCTAACTGTAACCTGTAACCTTTGAGAGAGAGTGTGTGAGTGACTGTAAAGGTTGGTGAGTGGGTATGTGATGGCTGTATGAGTGTGTGAGTGGTTTTGTAGGTGAGTGCATGTGTGAGTGACTGTATGGGTCGGTGCGGGGGGTGAATGGCTGTATGGGTCTGTGAGTGGCTGTGTGAGTGGCTGTATGGGTCTGTAAGTGGGTGTGTGAGTAGCTGTATGGGTCAGTGAGCAGGTGTATGAGTAGCTGTATGGGTCTATGAGTGGGTGCATGAGTAGCTGTGTTGGTGTGTGACCGGTTTTGTAGGTGGCTGTATGGGTCTGTGAGTGGGTGTGTGATTGGCTATATGGGTCTGTGAATGGGTTTATGAATGGCTGAATGGACCTGTAAGTGGGTTTGTGAGTGGCTGTATGGGGGAAACATCCATTACAACGCAGTCATTACAACGACCTACCTTTACAACGCAACTGTTACAACGCAACTGCCTTTACATCGCATGCCATTACAACGCATGTCACTACAACGCATGTCACTACAACACATGCCATTACAACGCATACCATCACAACGCCTGCCATTACAATGCATTATAAGGTAAGTAATAGAGATTATTTTAGTATTAGGGTGGGTATGGGTTTTGGGGTACATGGGAATAGTAATTTTTACCCCTACACTATCCAACACTTTACCTACTGTTGCACTCACTGGAGTGGGAATAGTAATTTTTACCCCTACGCTATCAACACTTACCCTACTGTTGCACTCACTGGAGTGGGAATAGTAATTTTTACCCCTACACTATCCAACACTTACCCTACTGTTGCCCTAAAAGTATTATGCGTTGTAATGGTATGCGTTGTAATGGTATGCGTTGTAACGGTATGCATTGTAATGGTAGCTTTTAAAAATGCGTTGTTATGGCATGCGTTGTAAAATCATGCAATGTAATGGTAGTTGTGATGTAAAGACTGCGTTGTAAAAGCATGCGTTGTAATTGCATGCGTTGTAACGTCATATATTCCTGTATGGATATGTAAGTGGGTGTGTGAGTGGCTGTATGGGTGTGTGAATAGTTTTCTGGATGTGATATTGGGTGTGTGAGTGGCTGTATTGGTTTGTGAGTGAGTGTGAGTGGTTATGTGTGTGTATGAGTGGCTGTATTGTGTGAGTGGGTGTGTTAGTGGTTTTGTCAGTGTGTGAGTGGGTGTATGAGTAGCTGTGTGGGTCTGTGAGTGTATGTGAGAGTAGCTGAATGGGTGTGTGAATGGGTGTCTAACTGTCTGTGTGGGTGTATCAATAGTTGGGTGAGTGACAGGGCCAGAACAGAACCTCACCTGCCCCTTTATCCAACAAAAGTCCACAGTGTTGCACAAAACGTCTACCCAACTGGAGTACTTTCTACTGCTTAATTAGTAAGTGCTACCTCATTGGGTAATAACTAGTGTATATTCTACACTACAGCTGTGTAATGAACCATGAGGAACTGTCTCCAGTGACCTTGTGTGAATGTAATTTTGGCAATCAGATTGTTTTTCAAGTGTCTTGATCCACAAATCTGTGATAACATGAATCCTTGTCTACAGAACAGACAAGACTACGAACATAATAATCTCCACCAAACATGGGTGCTTCCTCCTAACTATATGAACTAAGTGCTTCTTTGTTTGCTGGAGATGTCCTCAAAATGTCTCTGCATCAAGAACGCGTCACCAAAATCAGCGGGAATCATGCTCAGAGGCCTTTTGGAAAGCTGTCCATCAACATGGGAAAAGGCGGGAAACCCTTTGCATACAACTAAGGAAAACGAGGCAGGGCTAAATGGGTGAATTTTGCAAATGATTTTGGGCATTGGCTTATTCACGGTAATTAAAAGGGAGAACCATGAACAAGTCTTAGACTAACTGAACGTAAGTGGAGATCCTCTCCCTCCACGGATCTTCTAAAAGCTCTACGAATCAAAAGAAGTACATACAACAAACGCATTAGGATGGCGAAAGCCAACTTCTTCAAACAACAACTTGACAGAGCCAAAAATCACCCGAAATGACTGTTTGAGCTCATTAAATCTCAATCCAACAACACCTCTTCCCAATCTCAGCACCCGTCTCGCCCACAACCAAACTGTGATTCGGTTGCTAAATTCTTCCTCAAAAAAACAGAAAAAATCGAATCAGACCTAAGGTCTGCTGCACTCACTCTCTCGCCCTCTCCTGACGCCTCTGACTCCACTACCCTGACCTCAACTCTTGATCTTCCACTCAAAAACAAGGCCTCTTGGAGTCTTTTCACTCCCCCCAATGTCATTACCATCCGCAATATTCTCTCGACCCTTAAACCCTCAAATCACTTCAATGACCCCCTTCCCCCCAACTTCTTTAAAGAAATGATTGGCTCACTTGTGCCACTCTGGTCAAAGATCATCAACGCCTCACTTCTGCAAGGTGAGATCCCGGACTGCTTGAAGGCGAGCCTAGTTCTCCCTATTCTCAAAAAACCCTCTGCTGACCCTGTTGACTTGAACAACTACCGCCCAATCACTAACATACCCACCCTGGCTAAACTTCTGGAGAAATGTGTTCATGAACAACTACGCAAACACATTGAGCAATTCCAGCTTCTCGACCTATTCCAATCGGTCTTCCTCACTTGCCACAGCACAGAAACGGCAATCACTCACATTGTGGATGACGCTCTCACTTTACTCGACCAAAATGAAGCCTGCCTCTTAATTCTGCTCGACCTCTCATCGGCTTTTGACACTGTCAAACATGACAATCTACTCTCCCTCCTGGAACGCAGGATGGGGCTCTCAGGTACGGTCCTTAAATGGTTTTCCTCCTTCCTCAGCAACAGAACACAAAGAGTCAAATCCAACCAGTCTCTCTCCAACCCAAGCCCATGCACACTTGGTGTTCCCCAAGGATCCTCACTCTCCCCCACACTCTTCAACCTTTTCCTTGATCCTCTGACTTTAATTCTTAAAGCCTCCAACATCCAATATCACATGTACGCGGACGACACCCAACTCTACATGAAAATCTCCTCCCCCGAAGACATCAACTCCCTCAATGGAACCCTTCTCAAAACCCTCAACTGGCTCACCTCCAACCATCTTAAATTAAACGCCCTCAAGACGGAATTCCTCCTCATTGCTCCCACTAGGCAAACATCCACGGTGGTGAAATTCCTCTGTAACCTCACAGCACTCAACTGCACACCTCACATCGTGGACTCCACTAAATCACTGGGAGTTGTGCTTGACCACATCAGATCATCGACCAAAGAAGCAAACTTCCAACTCTGCATCCTAAGAAAACTCAAACCCTTCCTTCCCCATGATGACTTTAAATTGGCGGTGCAAGCACTTGTCATCTCCAGACTAGAATACGGCAATGCGACTCTTTGCGGTTTGCCGAAACTCAGTATAGCACCTATCTGAGCATCTCTAAATGCTGCTACTAGACTCATCACGGGCTCCAAGAAGAACAACCACATCACCCCGGACCTGAAATCGCTCAATTGGCTTCCCTTTGAAGCAAGGATACAACTAAAGATCGCTTGTATGACCCATAGGGCACTACACTTCAACACCCCACTCTACCTGACAAACAAGCTGGAACTCTCTGGTGGCTCCCGGTCCACAAGGAGCACCGGCACACTGCTGCTCAAGCCCAAGAAATTTAATAAGCTTAAAACATACAATCGTTCATTCTCTGGCATCGCCCCGAGAATCTTGAACTCCCTCCCAGTGGAAGCAAGACTGATTCCCTCTACACTTGCCTTCAAAAGGGAAGTCAAAAAACTTCTAATGATCAATGCGTTGAACTAGAGGCTGTGCTCCTCTTGCCGCTAAGTTATTGTATTCTGTCTCGTTTGTTCTTGTTGTTGTTTATTGCCCTACGTTTCGGTCTCTCCCAACCTGCTTCCTTTGTCCTCCTCAATTTCATCCTGCACCTGCTGTATTTTGTCCCACTGTTTCCCTGATTTCTCTCCCCTAGCTGTTTCCTTTGTAGACTTAAACCGTATGTAAAGCGCTCTGATACCCTCTAGGGTCATGTTCGCGCTATACAAAACTTTAAATAAATAAATAAATAAAAGAAAAAAATTACTCATCACAGTCACTACAAATCAGATTGCGTTCCAATAGATTAACGATGCATTCACCTCCATTAAGGATTTCAGATTGTTTTTCAACGTAGCATGTTAGAGGAAACACACTTGCTTTGTCTTCGCCAAGCCCAAGAAGTTAGTGTGATTTACAGAAGTGGAGCTTCAACTGGGGCACCTGCTGGTTTATATTTGTAAGTGCTTCCCGTTGAGGTTTAATTTCTGTGAAATGAGCATCAGGGCCAGAATGGAACATTATTTTTTACAAGAAGAGTCCATAGCTTTGTCGAAAAAGTCTATCCAACTGGTGTACCTTCTACTGGTTACTTAGTAATACTACCTCGTTGGGTAAATGTCTACTGCATATTCTTCACTACAGCTGTGTAAAAGACCACAAGGTAATATATCCAGTGACCATGTGTGCATTTAATTTTGGCAATGTGATTGTTCCTGCAGCGTCTTCATCCACAAATCTGTGATGACATGAATCCTCAAGAGAACATGACAATACTACAAAGAGGTGAATCTCCACCAAACAGAGGTACTTCCTCTTAACTATATGAAGTAAGTGTTTGTTTGGTGGAGATGCCCTCACATTCTTCTGCATCAAGAACGTGTCACCAGAATCAGTGGGAAACGCTCTCGGGGGCATTTTTGGTAAACTGTCCATCAGTGTGGAAATAGGTGGGAAGACCTTTGCATACAACTAAGGAAAACGGGGCAGGACCAAATGGAGTGGAGCTTGCAGATGATTTGGGGCATTTTCATACTCAGGGTAATTCAAAGGGAGACCATGGGCTCTATATCAATTATACAAGGGTAGGGCGGCCGCACGGCCCCCTCCCCAGGCCGATTTTGGCCCCGGACACCCCATCCCCCTGGCCCAGCCACCTGATCCTGGGTGCCATGGAGCCCACCCAGGGCACCTAGTGTGCAATGTTGGGTACCACGGGGGAGCCTCAATGCCCTCATGGTCTTGCTGGCTCCCTGCCTCCAGCGGGAGCCGGCTTTGCTCCCGCACGCAGGGAGCAGTCAAAAATGCTCTCCCTGCATGTGGGAGCAATTTCTTTATCTATTTTCCTTCCCTCTTGACAGCAGGCAGGAAAACATATGAAAAGACCACTGCCAGCGAGCTGGATTAGTTTTCCTGCTCCCACCCACTGGGCGCAGACTTACAGTTTGCTCCTGGCAAGCGAAAGCAGACTGCTATCTCCTGAGGGTGGGCACCTCGGGAGAAAGGGAGCTGGCACTGAGGAATGGCGGTGCCCAGGGCCATTAATGGCTCCAGGAGGGGGGCCGTGCTGCACCCTCCTTTCATTTTGAAGGGCCTTCCCTGGGGAGGTGATGGTCCCCGTGGCCAAATACAGGCTGGGAGAGGGGCCGTGTGGCCCCCTTCACTCTTTAATTTTAATTTTTGCACTCTGGGAGGTGGTGGTCCTCAGGGCCCTACTGAGCCAAGGAGGGAGGTCCGCGCAGCCTCCCTCTAATTTACTATTCAAGACCCGGGGAGGTGGTGGTCCCCGGGGCTCCTATAAGCTCTACGAGGGGGGTCCGTGTGGCCTCCCTCTTTTTGTATAATTAAGCCCCGGAGAGATGGTGGTTCCTAGGGCTTAAACTGCCCTTGGGTAGGGTGCCCGCATGCACCCCCTTCCCTTTTGTTTAATATACGCTTGGCCCACCTGGGGGGCGAAGTTTAAACAAGTGCGAGAGACCGCGCTTGTTTTTTTGCCATGAATTCGAGAGTCCGTACCAATTTTGTACATTTAAAAAAAAAAAAATGTTTTTTGGCCCTGGCATGGTTCCTGGGGTACTCCAGCACCAGGTCTAGGGGGTCAGGGTATTCCTACCCTGGCCCTGTCTCTTTTTTGTAATGTCTTTGTTTGGGACTCAGATGAGTCCCAGTGCCAAGATGGCTGCCAACACTTCCTGGTTGAAGAGTGTCCTCCCCTCTAGATATAAAAATTTCTTTTTACTTTTTTATCTCCAAAACTACTGAAAGGGCCGGGCCCATACATTTTAGACCTGTTCTAGAATCAAAATCCGATGGTTCTTTTTCACAACATGAAAGTGTAAAGGAGAGAAAAGTCGCTAGGGAAACAATCATTTAGCTAACAATTCCCATTGATACATAATAACTCACGGACAACTACTTAAGGTTAGTTAATTTATTACAAAGCCAAAAACAGCTGAACACAAAAACACCTCAACACAAGAGTATAGAAGTACAAAGGAATCAGCATACAGCCAAATCTGTGCATCCAGTTTAGACGGTGCAGCATAAGCAACACGATTAATTAAAGAAGTAAGATACAGAAAATCAGGAAGCATGAGTCCAAATTTCCCTGCATCGAGGGTTGGGGAGTAAAAAGCATTTTCAGGAGGAAGGATAAAAGGTGTTAGTACGAGGAGTCTCCCTAAGAACTCTCTCCACAATCAATGGGCCAAGTAGTATAAAGTCTCTCCACAATCAATGGGCCAAGTAGCATAAAGCTACCAAAGACAGAGCTCGTTCTAGAATGCTCTCTCTCTGAAGGCAAGGAAGTAGTGGCGCACTATCCCAAATTCCAACATATAATTATTCTCAGGTGGCACTCCCATGGTTCACTTTGGATCATGTCACCTACTGTAGGCACATTCCTGGAAGAAATTTTCAATAGGACAACGGTGCATCTTCCTTGATACAATTTGTCCTTGGTTCCCAGGCCTTCTCCTATGTGAAGCACAACGACCTTCCTTTATCGGCTCGAACCACACAATTGTAACTTCTTCTCTCCTGGCCTAACTAGTAAAACAAGACATTATTCTATTTAATGAGAGAGCTTCTTTCACCTGCAACACAAAACATGAGAGAGAACAAATTCCACAGCACACATGAAATTCAAACTGCTAATTCTAAAGTGAGAGTCTAAGGGACTTGCATTTCAGGCCTATGAAATTCAGCTGACATAAGATGGCATCATGTAAGCTTTACGATTTCACATAACATTAAGGCACTTACAACTAATGCATTTACCTATGTGTGAAATGACAAAATGAATAAGCACACCTAGTACATGTATATTTATCAGTTGCACAATACGAGATCTTCACGTTAATGTTTCTGCTAGTTACATTCATTTTTTACGTTGATTCTTCATGTTACTTTTCAAAAGCCTAAAATACATCAATTCTCATGTTAATACATTTCACAATTCTAAACCCTCACGTTAATACAACAAAAGATTATTTGCGGGTGCGCTCTAAACATGATTATGATGCACCCCTACAAATGAGATAAGATCTCTGCACTATCACTACTGAATGGATTTACACCACATAACAAAAAGAGCTCTTTCTGGACTGTGTAATTCCGTCCAGCGGTTCGGGGTGTAGTCATGTCTAAAATCCCTACAGGAAATTGTATGGTAAAAAAGCATTTTGAGACTCCACCTTTTTCTTGGCCCCCGCTTGATGAATCATCCCAAAACTTTCAAGACTGCAGCTGAAGTGAGCGGCAAACCAGTTTTTAAAATTTCGTGAAGATTCATCAAACGGTACCAAAGTTATTGGCAAAACAAAAAACACTTTTCCTGTGGAAACTAGGTCCTAACTATAACTTCCTTCTGGCGAACACCAGTAGGTAATATATATACAGTTTTGAATATCTTGTTAACCACGTTTGTCCGCACAACAGCCAACATGTTCTGTCGGCGGGGGTTTAAAATGCAGTTTGTTTTTGTACTGTTGGTCCAGGGCAATTTTAGCTTGTCGTCTTTATAGCTGATTATCTGTAAAAACTAGTTGTTTTACAGCACTTGCACTTTATTGAATCCTTATTCTGCTATAACTTAAGATCAACCTGCTGCTTTCAAAACTAGTTGTTTTATAGCTCTTGCACTTTATTGAGACCTTCTGATGCTATAATTTAGGATTAACCTGCTGCTTCCACTTATAATTGAATAATGTGCTAAACTAGGCTGCTGCTTCACTGCACTTGGACTTTATTTATCCTCTGCGCTTTTGAAGGGCATTTCTAGTCTTCTTTTATAGCTGACATCAACAAAATCAGTTGTTTATTGCATTTGAATTTTTTATTGAAACTCATACTGCTGTAACCAAGGAATAACCCACTACTTCCACCCAATAACTAATTGATGCTGTAACCGCTCTGACTAAGTGCAATCATAGCTCGTTTCTTTTATAGTTGACTTCTGTAAAACTAGTTGTTTTAAAGCACCTGCACTAAATTGAAACTTTGCGCTGCTGCCTTCATCTGTAATTGAACAATGTGCTAAATCAGGCCTGCCGCATCAGTGTACTTGCCCTTTACCTATTGTCTGTGTTTCTATTTCAAAGCTACAAATACATAACCTCTCCTTTTATTTCTTTTTTTAAATGCATGGCCTTGACTCTTGTTTAACTCGTAAAAACCTGACTTTGTGTAGTTTCATAAGAGAAATAATTAGCACGTCCCTCTATGTGGTTGATCAAGTGGGTAACCTTAGTAAGTGTTTTAACATCTAAAATTGTTTAGGATGTTTACATTTTATTCTGTGTCACTAGCAAGAACTCGGCTATGTTTATTTATGCCTGCTGTTTTATATTGTAAAAGTTTTAAAAATAACCATAAACAATAAAGGGGCCGATTCACAGAACTAATCTGAGACAAATCCTAAACTTACTACTTTTGGTATCCACAGAAAGCACTTACGATTTTCGGTATTCTCAGAAGGCACTTACGACTCCTAACTTTACGTCCGCACTCGGGCCGGAATTTCCGCACCCGGACCGTACTCTCCGCACCCGGACCGTACTCTCCGGCTAGGGCCGTACTCTCCGGCTCGAGCCGCAATCTCCGGCTGGGGACGGATAAAGTGTAATCAATGGGCAGGATTGCAATTTTTACAAAAGGAACATTAGGAATGTTTGATAAATGGTAGAGGAGGTTATGAAAAACAGTTTGGGCAGGGAAAAGGGTACGGCCAGACACTACATCATAACCCAGAAAAGTTTTCTCCTTTGCATCATGGTACATGCAGTGCACAATTTGCGCTCCCCTCAGTGTTGACTGTAGTGTCAACACTACAGTCAACACTAAGGGCGCGCCCCTTGGTGTTGACTGTGGTGTTGACACTGCAGTCAACACTGAGGGGAGCGCAAAGTTTGCACTGCATGTACCATGATGCAAAGGAGAAAACTTTTCTGGGTTATGATGTAGTGTCTGGCCGTACCCTTTTCCTTGCCCAAACTGTTTTTCATGACCTCCTCTACCATTTATCACACATTTCTAATTTTATTATTATTATTATAAACATTTATTGAGCGCGTAGCTACCCAAGGGCATCCCAGCGCTAATAGCAGTTATGCACAGACAATACCAGAGCTAGCAAGCTGGAGTACTGAAAAGCCAAGTTTTAAGGAGTTTACGAAAGGCCAGATGATTAGACTCATAACGCATGTGGAGAGGGAGGTGTTCCACATCCTGGCAGCATTATAGGAGTACAGATGTCCACAGCTTCTCGCCTTTTTTATTCTAGGAACTACGGTGAGGCGTAGATTGTCCAAGCGCAAGCACCTGTTCGGACGATAGGGTAGGACAATGGATCGATTGATGTGCGGGCCCTTACCTGCTAATGACTTGTGAACAGTACAGAGAGCCTTGAATTTAATTCTCTCCTGTATAGGAAGCCAGTGAAGGGAATTGAGAGCTGGTTTAGCAGATTGGCGGCTAGGGATCCGCAGAAGCATACGTGCTGCACAGTTTTGCACAGTCTGTAACTTCGCGATAGTGGCAAGAGGAGCTCCTAAGTAGAGAGCATTCCCATAATCCAGGCGAGACAGAATTAAAGCTTGGACCATGAGTCTCCTTGCAAGGAAAGGCAGAAGAGGAAGAACCTTCCGAAGCATCCTAAGGATTCCATAACAGGTGGCCGCTAATTTCAAAGCCTGATGCTTGAAATTCAACTCACAATCAAGCCAAAAACCCAGACTTTTAATCTGGTTTTTGGGGGCGGGTGCGGGGCCAAGACATGCTGGACACAGCAATCCTGTTTTACAGATAGGGGGATTGCCTAGGAGCATCAACTCCATCTTATCTCCATTTAATTTTTAAAAAGAGAGCTCCATCCACTTGGCCACCTTCTCCAAACATGGGCCAAGACCGGGAGAGAGGTTATCAGCGTGGTTTAGGGCCACAACAAGTTGTGTGTCGTCAGCATAGGTGACAATCTTCACACCAAATGCGAGGACTATCTCAGCAAGCGGGCTCATATATACGTTAAAAAGGGTCGGGCTCAAAGATGATCCCTGTGGAACACCGCAGCTGAGAGGCATCCGTTTCGAGCTGATATCTCCCTCAAAAACCTGAAAAGACCTGTTTTCCAGGAACGATTGCAGCCACGCAATGGCCCCCGTCACCCCCAAATCCCTGAGTCTACCGACTACGGTTTGGTGGTTAACAGTGTTGAAGGCTGCACTGAGACCCAAAAGAATAATAGCCGCAGTGCCTCCTTGATCCAGAATTTTCCTGGACTCTTCGACTACTGCTAAGAGAGCAGCTTCTGTACCCTGTTGGGGTCGAAAGCCGGTCTGTGAGGGGTGAAGAAGATTGTGAGATTCCAGAAATGTAGAGAGGACAAGATTAACATGTTTCTCAACAATCTTACTGATCCCTGGAAGGAGGGAGATAGGGCGATAATTCCCTAGGAGATCAGGGTTGAGACTCTGCTTTTTAGCAACGCCTTCACCATAGCACATTTCCACGGAGGGGGGACTACTCCCGTGGCAATAGAGGCTTTGATCAGATCAAGTATCACTGGAGAGACCGTTCCGGCTACTTGGTTCAAAATAGTAGGGGGTGCAGGGTCTCTGGGTGAGCCGGATTTTACCAGAGCTGAGGTAGTTCCTAACGACTTGAGGTCCATCGGCGGAATTTCCTCCAGGCGGTGCTCGCTGATCAGAGGAGTGGAATCCAAAAGTGACACATTGCTGTAGCAAGCCGCTTGAGGAAAAGCGGTGTAAATGTCTTGGATTTTATTGTGAAAAAACTCTGCAAGATTGTTGCAGCGGGAGCAGGCGTCATCAGAGGTAACTGGAGGGGAGGATGGTTTGAGAAGAATTTTTGCAATACGAAAAATTTCGCGTGGAGAGTTAGATGCCAAGCTAATTTTTCCTTCATAATACGTGGCTTGTGCAGATTTAATTTCCGCTTTATATATTTTGATGGCCTCCCTGTATTTCAATTTATTTACTAAGGAATAGTACTTTCTCTATATTCTTTCAAATTTTTTACAGTTTTGTTTAAGCTCACGAAGCTTGGGGGAGTACCACGGCGTTCCATTAGTTCTAACTTTATTCTTAATACGCTTTTTGGGGAGAACAAGGTCTAGTGAAGACTCAATCCATTTATTAAAATTATCGTAAGCGATGGTGGGATTAAAGTCAAGAGTCGGTCTGGAGTCTTCCAGAGCTGTAATCCAACGTTCTAGTGGAAGTTTCGACCACAAACGTGTCTGACTCTTGACCGAGCTGGCAGGGGGAATAGGGCATGTAGGGATCCAAGTGAAGGGAATTAAAAAATGGTCAGACCAAGGCACTGGGATAGGATCCCTTACCAATAGCTCCTCAATATTGGAGAAAATAGGGTCGAGTAGGTGGCCTTTCGAGTGGGTAGAACCGGTGACTTTTTGTTTGAGCTGGAAGGCTGCCAACTCAGTAACCAGCTCGGAGGCAACACCATGAAAGGGATCATCAAAGTGAAGATTAAGATCCCCTAATAGCGTAAAATTGGAGGGGGAGCTGGCTAAATTAGCTGCTAATTCAGGGAGAGTTTTACAAAATTGTCCGTAGGCACCAGGGGGACGGTAAATTAAAATACCTGAAAAGGTAAGAGTGGGTGAGAATCCTATTGTGAAGGAAAGGTTCTCACAATCAGGTATAGGTCCTGAGGATGAGCGGCATTTGAGCTGGGTTTTATATAATAGCAATGCCGCCGCCGCCTTTACCTGATTCCCGATCTTGCCTCTGAATAGAGTATCCCGGGGGAAGGGCTTGAACAAGGTCGGGATCTGACTCATTGTTGAGCCATGTTTCCTTTAAAAACAGGGCATCCGGAAGTTCATCCTCTAATAGGATAGAGATTTCTGCAAAATGTTTAGAAATTGGTCTACAGTTTAACAGGAACATTTTAAAGTGTACCTTTTTGGGTGGCCCAACTTGGGGATTGGAGGACCAACAAAATTTAAAAGCACATTGGGGGCAACGACAATCAATGTTAAAATGAGAAGTGGAATGTAAACATTTGTCGTCTGTTACCCCTCTTAGGTGAAGAAGCTGATCCGAAGTGAAGACACATTTATCTGTATGAGAACGGGCAGGGTCAGTGGCCCCTGGCCCCGGTCAGACGTGGACGGGTGCAGACGGGCTTGCTTTTGGTGCGCCAGTGGCGCGCCCGCTGCGTGCGTCCGCTGCGCGGTCGCGTCATGAAGTCCCTTTTAAGCGTCAGCTTTAACAGCTGGACCGCTGACCAAAATGGCAGCGATATCCTGCAGTGCAAATTAGCAATAGAAGATGCCCCCCGGAGCTTTAACACAGCTCCTGACAATCGGCTTCAGCAGTAAAGTGCAAGTAAATTCATAAAATCAGGTAAGAACAGTTAAAATAGCCCCCGAGCTTTAACACAGCTCGTAGCAATCTACCACATAACGCTAATGTTCCTTTTTGTAAAAATTGCAATCAGGCCCATTGATTACACTTTATCCGGCCCCAGCCGGAGATTACGGCTCGAGCCGGAGAGTACGGCCCCAGCCGGAGAGTACGGCTCTAGCCGGAGGGTACGGTCCGGGTGCGGAGAGTACGGTCCGGGTGCGGCAATTCCGGCCCGAGTGCGGACGTAAAGTTAGGAGTCGTAAGTGCATTCTGTGAATACCAAAAATCGTAAGTGCCTTCTGTGAATACCAAAAGTAGTAAGTTTAGGATTTTGTCTAAGATTAGTTCTGTGAATCGGCCCCAAAGTTATTATCATATATATATATATATAAATATATATATATATATATATATATATATATATATATATATATATATCGAAATAGCAAAGCAATCTCCTCGAAAATCATCCGATGATGAGAGAGAGACACGGACTCCAGAATGAGTGGCAATTTTCAGGTCTTTATTGATGAAGCCAAAATACGACGCGTTTCGGACAACACAGTGTCCTTGTTCACATCTATATATATATATATCTCTCTCCATTGGGCGTTCACTCTCCTGGACACCCGTTCCTACGGCGGCACCCGTCCAACAATCACCGATAAAATTCCGACTTCCAAGTAAGTTTGTTACAAAAATTAATTATTTATTTTAAGATTCAAAACATAATGCGATAGAAAATGGTCCTCTTCTCTACAATGTACGGACCAACGCGTTTCGGCGAGTTGCCTTCTACTGGGTCACTGTGGGTCAGACATTGCACCCATTTTAACACATGTCCTTCGTCCATATCCATAACCCTGATTAAAACTAGAGCGATACTTTTCAAAACTTAACTATGGCAAGGAATCCCCGCCATTTGTAGTCATTTCATTTCAAAGGAGCTCTTATAACAATCACGTCAAATTCTTAAACAATTTTACAAATATCATCATGTCTTTTCTTTTCTATTCTTTTTTTTCTCCCTTTGACATCTCTTTTTTATTTTTATTATATTTTTTTATTTTTTATTTTTGTATTATCCTTTTATTATTATTTTATGTTCTATCTTTAATGTACTGTAAGTGAAAATACTATATTTTTGTCCCACAACACACATTTTCCATATCAAATACTACATTGTTATCAACATATAAGGGCTAAAATCAATGAACAAACAAATGCACAACTCAACAATGCTTCTCCCTATTGCACTTTCCATTGAGTAAAAAGTAACACTCGTACCCTATAGGAAACAGAGCTACATCTGAGTATAAACATGTCAATAGTTCATACTAAAACACTAAATTTCTCTTACTTCACTTCCTTTGTAAAAATACCAGACGTTCCTCAATGTGGTTTACCTATTACCTGAGAATTCTCAATAAAGTGTCACGTGCAATAAATAGATCCAACTCCGGGATTTCCATAAAGTCACATGTGCTCCATTGAGTACTCCCTCAACGGTATAGAAGAGCGCCGATTCTCTCTTTGTTAGAAGTTGAAAAAGTGCTAGTGCATCAATTCTTTTTACAAGAAAATGTAATTCCTGCCACACATAAGTATTCCCTCATCGGTATAGAAGGGCGCCAATTTAATCTCTCTTTGTTGAAAGTTGAAAAAGTGCTAGTGCATTAATTCTTTGTACGAGACAATATACTACCTGCAACACATATAATCTATGACATCAAATTTATCAATAGAGAATTAGCCCTTATTATCTTGCAGTTCCTCTTTTCTCTTTTTCAAGTCAACCATGAGTATCATATAAAAGTGCGTATAGTGGTTTTTCATAATTTTTCACTCCTCTATATAAAAATAAATACATATAAAACAGCTCAATATTTCCATAACAACACATAGTGAGAGAATAAACCTCTACACTCCGAACATCTCAGTCTAATATCAGTCATCATAATACAATTAACAAGTCCATAGTTCTTTATAAGTGCACAAAAAGTTCTGCATCCTTATTGTGACCCCAGGGTGCCTCAGTTCCCATCAGTAATATCAGTCGGGATTCCTGTTTCCGTAACTCACTTTCTCGATTTCCTCCTCTAGGATGAGCTTTGATGTGCTTGATGCCACAGTAAGAAAAAGTAGACAAAGATCGATTGTGCAAGTGATGAAAGTGGCAGGCGACTGGGTAGGTCTTATCACCATTTCGAATGGTTCTTATGTGCTGCAAAATCCTCAGTTTCAACTTATTCTTTGTACTGCCCACATATAGTTTGTTACAGCCACATTTTAATACGTAAATCACAAAGTCCGTGTTGCAAGTTATTCTTTCTCTTATTGCCACAGTACGGCCATCCATCGTGCGGTAACTTCTACTGTTCACTCCATACTCACAGGCCTTACAAGAGGTACACTTTATAAAACCTTCCTGATTCTTTGTCAACCACGTTCCCATTTCTTGCTGGGTTTTTTTGGGAACGAAGTGACTCGAGGTCAAAACGTCGCCCAAGGAACGTACCTTCTTTGATGTGATTTGTGGGCCAAGTTCAAAGATTTTTGTTAGATGTTCATCATTTCCCAGAACACACCAATGTTTTTAAGAACTGGCGCAATAGTTGACTGTGCCAAATTATACTCCAGAAAGATCCTTTTAGTGTCACCAACCCCCTGGGACTTTTTCGAAGAGAGTGACTCTTTTCTTGACTTCTCCTGAGATCTACGTCTAGCGTCTTCAAGAACATTCTTCGGATATCCCCTCTATTTAAACATCGCAGACAGCCTATCCACTTCTTCATTGTATAGTACTTCAGTGGAGCAGATTCTTCTTGCTCTCAACATCTGGCTGTACGGAATACTCCATTTCAATGCACTGGGGTGGCCATATATATGATCGCATTTTGTAAATTTTCAATGCAAGCGGTACGGACGTCAGAAAAGGGTGTGTGTTACTCCTCAAAACGTTTCTGTTTAATGTTTATACTGCATGTTTAAAAAATCGATGAATGAAGAATTCATGTTTACACCAAGGTTGGACTCTTCTCTTTCCCATAATGAACTTTTTACTTTAGATATTACCAGGTACACCTTCAAAGAGGAACTAATCGAAAAAATAAATTGGAATTATTGAAGGAGTGTGACAATATCGGAATAAATATACAATATAAAAGGTATGATATTCAGAGCATAAATATACCAAAGCAGCCTCAGTCTTGAATGTCCACAAAACATTAATTCAGAAATTTGGAGCGCGTGAAATATAAATGTTAACTGCTGAATTTAGCAAAGTGGACAATCTTCTTAATTCATCAAGATTGCAGAGTTTGTCAACTTCGCAAAACATTGCAGAGATGTGAATATCCTCTCCAACATTTTTTGTAGAAACTAACTCAACAAAATCAGTTTTTGTATCAGGAGATTTTGCAAAAAGTGGGATGTTTTTCTTATAAAGTCTGTAGAGTGGATAATTAATTTAAAGGGTGAAAACATTGAGCTAATAAAGGTAGTAGTATGCAGGTTACAAATTAGAATCCTCTCACCCTTCGATTTTCATGAAGATTGAGATCATTACTTTGGGTAATAGAAATAGATTTGGTAAGCATGCAATATGAAGGACTTAAAAAAACAATGTATTGTCCCTTTAGCAAGGTACCTTTAGTTTTTTGATATTTCACAACATTTACAGAAGGAAATCTTCATGCTTTCAAAAATCCTTTTGGGATAAGGAGAAACATTACTTAGTCCAAAAATTGAGGACTAGCAATTAAAAATAGCAAGTGCCCACCAATTAAAAATATCAAGTGCTTGTCCATGGCATGTTCCTTTGGGATGGAAAATTAAGAAAGCAATATAAAATGCATAATATAGCTAAAAGTTCTTGGGCTAAATAAGTCACCTATATTGGAACTGATTTCAGCATTGTTAACATTAATGGAGCTGTGCAATACAGCTCTGTGAATACTTAGTTCTGGTTTAATGTAAGAAGGACAAAGCCATTTTTAGTGCCTGTTAGACCTGTCAGACTTAGGGTGGTCTTCCCCCAAACTTTTTGCCTGCTTGCCTCCAATTTTGCTGAATTCGTTTTTGTTGGCTTTAGGACTCTGTGCACCTTACCACTGCTAACCAGTGCTGAAGTGCTTGTGCTCACTCCCCTAAACATGGTTTGATTGGCATACACCTAACTGGCTTATTTAATTTACTTGTAAGTTCCTTGTAGAGTGGTATATCATATACCCAGGGCCTGTAAATTAAATGCTACCAGTGGGCCTGCAGCACCTATTTTGCCACTCACTTAAGTAGCTCTCAAAAACTTGTCCCAGGCCTGCCATTGCAGCCTGAATGCAGTGTTCCACTGCCATGTCGACTTGGCATTTAAAAACCCTTGCTAAGCCTTAAACTCCTCTTTTATGATATATGTCACCCCTCAGGTAAGCCCGAGGTAGCCCATAGGGCAGGGCGCTGTTAAATCAAAAGGTAGGACATGTACTTTTAAGTTTTACATATTCTGGTAGTGAAAAACTCCCAAATTCGTTTTTCACTACTGTGAGGCCTACCCCTCCCCTAGTATATCATTGGGGATTCCTTATTACATTAAGAAGCTGTAATTCCTAATTGAGAGGAGGTAGGTCTGTCATGTTTGGTACCTATGGAATGGCAATGATAAATCCTCTTTAATGGCAAAGTCAGATTTGACATTACAAGTTTGAAAATACCACTTTTAGAAAGATCACATTTTCCTGCTCTTAGCCCTGTGTGCCTGCAGCCTGTCTCTGATACACGTCTGGGGAGGGTGACAGCTGAGCTTTGTGGATTACCCCTCGACAGCCACACACAGTGGAAGCTTAGGTGTGACTTGATGGTCCATCCTGGGAAGATGTGAGGGACGAGCTGGGCACAGCCTCAAACTTACACCTGAATAGGCTGTGTCCTGTTCCCACACAAAGGACTTCATAACCCCCTGTAGTGAGTCTGGAGCCAGGGCAGGAAGGGAGGAGCTCTGTGCACTTCAAAGGCCCTTCTTTGAAGTCTCCCACACTTCAAAGGTGCCTCTTGGTATAATAACTGGACCTCAAACCCTACCACTTCAGTACACTTCTGGACCTGTGGATACTCTGCCAGGGAGAAGGACTGCTGTTGAAGAACTGCCACTCTGCTGGAATGCTGCTCTGGAAGAACTGAAAAAGCATTGGCAGCTAGGGAACTCATTCACTGCACCACCTGATGTAATCATCCGTACAGAATTGCTCTGGAAGAACTGCTGTGTTGCTGTGCTGGCCTGCTGCCTGTGGCTCTCCTTGCCTGAGTGATAAGGACTGGACCTACATCACTTAAACCCAGAGCCCAGAGTAACTCCGAGGACTAGTTGGCTTGCCTCGTGAGCTGAAGTCTCTGGAACATAAAAACTTCAAAAGTGCCTGCTTCTGCAGCTGGACTCTGCCATCTGTGAGGCTGCCCTTCCAAGTGGTGCCAGCCCAGTCCTGGACCCTTGGAAGTGAGGCCTCAAGTGCTTGCTTCAGCAAAACCCACACATCCTCTCTCAAAGTGGCACATTGGCGCTGCTGCATGGCATGCTCCTTTTGTGTGACTAAAACTGGCACGTCACCCCCACTGTGTGGATTGGCCCCGACGCATCACCTTCTGAACCACCACTGCGGGACACTCTATCCGCAGCAATATCTCCGCATCTCTGTTAACGGCAGCCTTTACGACGAGAATTCCGCATCGCAGCCCCTGCACTCATCGAAGCTGATGCATCGGCACTGCTGCACGAATCAGGACCAGCGCATTGCCACCACTGCATGGATCGACACCAACTCATCGCATCGAAACCAATGCATCGCTTCGACTGCACCACGCATCCCTCAACGTCTACACATCGAGGATCAAGGTACTTTTGCTCAGCAGGCCAACCCTGATCACTGTAGCCAGCCCGCACTCCATCACTGTCGGCCTGAACTTTTGACTTTGTCCGGTTCTGGTGCGACCAGATCTCCCAAGTGCTTATTGCTTCTAAGCGCTATTTTGCTGTTTATTCTTTAAAAATTAATATCACAAGTTCTACTCATTGGATTTTTGTAGTTTTGGTTTTGTTCTATTTATTAATATATTCTCTATTTTTCTAAACTGGTGTGGGATCTTTTTGTGTAGTGTTTTCACAATCTTTACTGTTTGAAGTGTTGCACAAATACTTTGCACATTGGCTTCAAGTTAAGCCTTGACTACTCTGTGCCAAGCTACCAGGGGGTGAGCACAGGTTAATTTGGAGATTGTTGGAGTCTTACCTGACTAGGATTGTGGTTATTGCCTGACCAGGGCTAGCACCCTAGTCAACCAGGTACCCAATATCTAACAGTACCCATTTTATTTGAGCAATTTGAGGTACAGAAATTAAACAATGCCATAAAATGTAATTGCTGCATATTAGGGAAAGTACAGATGCCTCATTCTAATTGCTGCACAAAGTGGCAAAATCAGGTACAACCATTTTTATGCTCAATTTTGCCCATTTCACACATTACAGGTTGAGCGCAAATACCATTTTGTCCTGATTTTCACATGTCCAATAGTCTTCACTGTCCATATCATCACCAAGTACTGAGCTTAAACACAGGAACAGAGCGGTACACCTTTTTTCACAAAATCACACTTTTTTCGGTACATGTACTAATTCCATAACACCAGGAACTAGAGCATGAGCTGCAGAAAGAAGAGCTCAAAACCACAGAGTGATTGCCTCTCCAAGTTTCTGAGCTGCGCTGCCTGCAGCACATGTCCTTATTTACAGGGTACTTAGTTGAGTTGTTATAAGTACTATTAAAACACAGCTTCGCTCTCTGCCTGTGTGCAGATGCACATAATCTTTATTATGTAGTCTCTGGAGTCGTATCATGAAGAGCTGTGCTGGGTCAGAGCAGAGCCCCTTTTTTGCATTTGAGGTCTCTAAGGTACGTACATGTAACACAGAATTTTTCAGTCTTAATACCTGAACTTCAGATGGCACAAGTCTGAAACAGAGAGAGACAATCTCTACTCAATTTTTCCAACTTGTGTTGTCTGTACTAATCTGGAGAAATTGTGAGTTATATGTATTCATTTTAGACACGTAAAATGCAAAAAAAAGGCATTCACATGTCAAATGCAAAAAAGAAGCATTCAGCTCTGTACAGAGCTAGTACAGCTCTAAAGGTTGGCATCATTATGGGTTTTTTGGTGTAGCTAACACCCGTGCGCATAGTTTATGCACCTGCAGAGCATAAAGTGAGTTCATTTAATGAGATTTCTTTGAGTTGGCATTTAATTTTCAGATAATACAGCACAGATAATACAGTGCAGAGTTTGCCTCTTTTATCTTTTGCAGTT
The DNA here is from genome assembly GCA_963921515.1 of Calotriton arnoldi. NCBI lineage: Eukaryota > Metazoa > Chordata > Amphibia > Caudata > Salamandridae > Calotriton > Calotriton arnoldi. The sequence continues at coordinate 1,497,390 of CAWUFW010001158.1, forward strand.
TTATATACTTCAAACTCGACCCTAAGGTATTGGAGCACTCTAACTGGGCACCAGTTACATTACACATTCATTTTTGTTTTTTAGGCACTGGGAGATTAAGTAATTTGTCCAGAATCACAAGATGTTGAGTCGACGCCGGGATTCGATTCCCCAATTCCAGTCAGCAGCTCTGGCTATTACAGCCACATCCTCTCCCTCTTTTTGTTACTGAACTGCACTGTTTGAAAATAAAGCACAAACTCAAAGAAATATCGGGTTAAACCAATTCACTTTATGCTTTACAAGTGCAAAAAATAGGCACTCAGCTTTGGGTTTCACTATGTGTGCACCTGGAGGGGGTTTGTGCATGTAATACTATGAGGAAAGAATATTAAAGCGCCACAAGCACACATACCAACATTATTCCATATTCAAAATTGCAAATGTTATAATTAGACAAAAAAATAGGCTCACTCCCATGCACATACATCATTTCACCAGGTGGTTTTATGCTCAACAAGGTTATTTGTCACATTATCAACCCTGGAAATATCGACCTACTCCTACATCATAACTATGATTTCAGCTCCTGAAATATCATTAAAGTGTAGATTTGCTACTGGTAACTCTGCTATGATGATATGTTGAACATGATATTCTGGTTACTATATACGTATAAATTGATACTTTGACCACAAGAAAGTGGTACGACACCACCATTACTAAAAGGGCCATAGATGGATGAGGCATTTTGATTGAACGTACCAGAATTAAAAATGCAGCTTTTAAAATAGGCTTTCAATAAACATATCAAGGATCAGTTAAGCATTTTTGATAAATCTGAACCAGGAGATATGTTACAGATAAAATCTAGGATTATCTGATACAGTCAAAATAGTCTGCAAGATTTATTTCACTGCTAGCTGAAGTGACAACTTCATGCAAGTTCTCTATGGACATCTCCCTGCCATGTTGGTGCAGTGATCATAATATGGTAAATAGGCAGTGTGGCGCTCCCAGATATTGCCCGCACCATAACTGTGTTTCTAACAGTGTTTTAATTGTATTTCTAAATGTTATGCTCCCAATGTGCTTTTAACAATATTATACTATTAGTGGCAACTTTAAACTATAATGGTCTTATTACGAGTCTGGCAGTCCATGGACCGCCAGACTCGCGGGGACGCTGCGTTGGCGATCCAGCCACCGCCACATCGGCGGTCCGACCGCCGTATAATAAGTTTTGCAGTTGGACTGCTGTTTGCCTGCCGCATCCGCCAGGAAACCGCATTCCCTGGTGGTGGGACTGCGGTCAGGGACTCAGAATATGCTGGAGGTGCTGCTGCAGCACCGCCATGCCTATTTTGAGTTTTCCCAGTGCCAACCTTATACGGCGGTTAACACCGCCATGTAAAAGCTGGTCGTGTGGAAACAAAGAGGACCCTACAGGGCCCCCTTTACCTCATGCAGGTAGGTGCATGCAGAGGGGCACATGTTTAAGCCCGGGCGTAGTTTGCGTAGTAGCACTTCACGTAGCTACGTGAAGTACAGCTTCAACTACACGTAGCTATGCAAATTGCGTAGTGCGTAGCTGTAGTGCTTGACTGCACTGTACAATAATTACCAAAAGCAAACTTGTACAGTGCAAGTTAAGATAAAATAAATATCTCTGTCTTTATATGCTAAAAATGCATATAGTCATTTCACTAAAGTGAAAACAAAAAGTTAACAAGCAGTGAGAGAGGTGATGATTTTGGTATCCTCACTAACTTAGGAGAGAACCAACAACCAAGCAGATGTCTTGAAAACAAAAAGCACATCTTATTGAACGATTCCTCCTAGGACCACCTCAAGCACAGTTATGGGCAAAAATACAATCCCAACCAAAGGCCCTGCAAAGCATTATGGGACGAGATTAGCAGTGGGCAGTGAATATTATAGTGTCCAATATCAAAATAATTCTACAAAGAGCTGCAGTTCAACTAGTCGTCACTGGGTGTCGTCCCTCAAGAGTGAAATGCAAAAGTATTGAAAACCTTTCATGAAGCTTTTGCATTTGACTCGTGAGGGACGACACCCAGTGACGACTAGTTGAACTGCAACTCTTTGTAGAATTATTTTGATATTGGACACTATAATATTCACTGCCCACTGCTAATCTCGTCCCATAATGCTTTGCAGGGCCTTTGGTTGGGATTGTATTTTTGCCCATAACTGTGCTTGGGGTGGTCCTAGGAGGAAGGGACCACCATTGAATCGTTCACATGATATGCTTTTTGTGTTCAAGGCATCTGCTTGGTCCTCCCCCTAGGTTAGGGGGACTCCAAAATCATCACCTCTCTCATTGCTTGATATGTCAAAATTCATTTTTGTGAATTGGTTATATGCTTTTTAGCATAAAAAATTGCTTTATCAAAGCATTTGAAGGAGTTTGTTATTATTATTAAGCCTGGGCGTAGTGCTAGCTGTGTGCTTGACTCACTGCACTGTACAATAATTACCAAAAGCAAACTTGTACAGTGCAAGTTAAGATAAAATAAATATCTCTGTCTTTATATGCTAAAATTGCATATAGTCATTTCACTAAAGTGAAAACAAAAGCAGTGAGAGAGGTGATGATTTTGGTATCCTCGCTAACTTAGGGAGAGAACCAAGCAGATGTCTTGAAAACAAAAAGCACATCTTATTGAATGATTAGGTGGTGGTCCCATCTCTTAGGACCACCTCAAGCACAGTTATGGGCAAAAATACAATCCCAATCAAAGGCCCTGCAAAGCATTATGGGACGAGATTAGCAGTGGGCAGTGAATATTATAGTGTTCAATATCAAAATAATTCTACAAAGAGCTGCAGTTCAACTAGTCGTCACTGGGTGTCGTCCCTCACGAGTCAAATGCAAAAGCTTCATGAAAGGTTTTCAATACTTTTGCATTTCACTCTTGAGGGACGACACCCAGTGACGACTAGTTGAACTGCAGCTCTTTGTAGAATTATTTTGATATTGGACACTATAATATTCACTGCCCACTGCTAATCTCGTCCCATAATGCTTTGCAGGGCCTTTGGTTGGGATTGTATTTTTGCCCATAACTGTGCTTGGGGTGGTCCTAGGAGGAAGGGACCACCATTGAATCGTTCACATGATATGCTTTTTGTGTTCAAGGCATCTGCTTGGTCCTCCCCCTAGGTTAGGGGGACTCCAAAATCATCACCTCTCTCATTGCTTGATATTTTATTGTCAACATTCATTTTTGTGAATTGGTTATATGCTTTTTAGCATAAAAAATTGCTTTATCAAAGCATTTGAAGGAGTTTATTATACTCCTGCTACGCTACGTTTATTAGTACAGTTATTCACTCTGCTACGTGCAATTTGCGTAGTGCGTAGTAGCACAAACTTTGCATGCTTCGTGAGCGTAGCAAAGTATTATGCCCAGGGTTACACATGTTGCGCCCCCCCTGTGTGCAAGCACCCACACAGTTCCAGCACAGCATGGACTTTACAGGAACATGCTGTGGTGGTCCTACGGCGGGGCAGTATTAAAGGCTCAATGAGCCTGTTTTCTGCATCGCTGAGGGACCGCCATGCTGCCTGCCTGCCAGACAAAGATTTGTATCATAATCTGGCAGGCGGGCAGCATTCAGGTTTTGTGGTGCCTGCCCCGCTCCTGCCCTGCTCCCCCCGCGCTCCCGCACCGCCAACTCGTAATAAGGCCCTAAATAATTGCAAACACCTTTAATATTGCTTTTATTGCACAGAGAACTCTCTGCTTGCCTCTCTGTTGCTGCACTATCTGGTTCCCTCAGTTCGCCGAGGCTTCAGCTGATCGAGCTGAGGGCATCTCCACGCACAAGCCACCAATTGAGACGATTACGGCTAGCATTTTCTGAGCAGTTAGAAGTCTAGTCTCGCTAATTTCAGCCTCCTTAGCCCCACAAATTCATAAGGCTTGTGCGGATGCAAGCAAGGGGCGTGCAATGGGCGTGCTGCTGGTGCACTGCTGGCACGCCAAAGGCAAGCCCGTCTGCGCTTGGCCGCGCCCAGCTGCCTCCAGCCACCAGGAACCCTGCATCTCTGACCTCAGAGGTAAGAGAAACACCTAGACTTCACTCTCATGAACAATAGAACTGAGGCCACATCGCTAAAGACGGCGGTGCTACTTTGTTGTAGGCCCCTATCCTTGGAATATGCTCTCCCACTAATTGCAAACTCTGCAATTACGCTTTTACTCCATGTCTACCACAGTTGCCTTAGGGCCACAGGAGCAACACCACTGCTCAGGATCACTCAATGAGCATTCCATGTTGATCCTCAGGCGAATAACAACATATCGACTCCGACAATACTGATCCCTCGATAGAAGGCCTTTACTTCAATGTTTACTCCCTCCCTAAACACGCAATTGAAATATGGGGCCTCTTCACAACCACCAACCTGACATGTGCTTCATGTCCGAAACCTGGCTTAATCCCTCGACTACGCCGTGCATCTCCATAACCATTTCCACAAACTATAACCTACTTAGATTGGATAGATAAACTAAAAAAGGGGGCAGAATTGCTATTGCTTTCCACAACCCGGTTAAAGTCACTTGCTTGGATGCCCTTCATGAGGACTGGGTAGAGATTTGCATTTTTTATTTGGAGATTAATCCGGGAGAGTCTTGGAAGGGTGCCTTAGTTTGTCACCCTCCAGGACCCAAAAACGACTTTAGTCATAAACTAGCGGAATGCTTTGACCTCCATGTGCTTGCCTCTAATACATTTCTTCTAGTGGTGGACTTTAACTTTCATGCAGAATTGGTCACATATTCGGAAACACAAACCTTGTCTCAGATTTGATTTAGGGCTATTTCAGAAAATAACTGGCCCAACACATATTGCCGGTCACACGTTAGATATTATCTTCACGAATGCCCTGGACCTAGAGGTGAATCCACCCTACCCCCTAATCTGGTCAGACAACTCTATGATTAGCTTCCAGATCCCTATCAAAGATGTACAATCTAGTATCTTATTATTATTATTATTATTTAGGACGGATGGATTCCAAGGACAGACTAGGCCCCGGAGGAAAATGTACAATTCCTCTTTATTTTCTATCTTTCCCACCCAACATATCATAGAACTCTCTGATATTAACAGTGCACTCACAAATTTCCAAGAGTCTTTCACCCAGACCTTGGATATAGTTGCACCCTTCAGACCCAATCGCCACAACTCCACCAGGCTTCACACTCCATGGCTCTCAGAAGAACTTAAACAAGAGAAATCAGCCTGTAGGAAATTGGAGAGAAGATGGCACACCTCCAGATCCCTCTCCGAACAAATTAGTTACAAACTAGCCTCAAACAGCTATCATATAAATCTTAAAGCCACTTGAAAGTCACATCTTATCAACAGAATAAACAGCGCTGGCAATTCAACGAAAGAACTATTTAGAATCTTAAATGAGTTCCTGAGGCCCATTGCCTGCATTTCTTCCATCCCATCCTCCCACGAATTGTGCAACGTCCTGGCTAACCATTTTCATGAAAACATCAAGACTATATATAGGAACCTCGCTAACCACTCCTCACCCACTGACTCTTTTTCCATCATTCCCCCTATCCATAAATCTTCCACTGCTTTGGAGTACCTCAAACCCATCACCCCAGAACTAGCTTTAGAATTGATGAGCAAAATCAAGTCACGTTCCCACTTCGACCTGACCACACATTATTGCAACACTTGCTAACACTCTGCTCCCAGACATCACAGCGCTGTTTAACCTCTCTCTAAATACTGCTACAGTACCTCTGTACTGGATACAAGTGCAAGTTATCCCCATTCTGAACAAAATCGAATGTGGAACCTCTGAAACCCATTAACTATAGGCTCATATCGCTTCTTCCCTACCTCAGTAGAATTTTAGAAAGCCTAGTCAATCAACAACTCTCCCACTATTTGGAATCCAATACCATCTTGGACCCATTGCAATCAGGTTTCAGAGCCTCACACAGTACAGAAACCACACTGATGGCGGTTCTGGACATCATCTGACTCTCCCTTGATGAGGGATTTCCAGCAATGCTGGTGCTACTTGACCAGTCTGCTGCCTTCAACACCATCTCACACTCCATCATGGTCCAAAGGCTTTCCGAGTTTGGTGTCGGAGGCAAAGCTATTGGCTGGTTTCAGAATTTCCTTAGCAATCATACTCAAACTATTAACTTAGGTCCTTTAAAAACTCGTGCCATGCCACTAGACAAAAGAGTACCACAGGGCTCTTCATTGAGCCCCATGCTCTTTAGCATATATAGTGCACCACTGACTTAAGTAGTAAGGTCCTGCCTTGTCGATGTTCTCTCATATACAGGTGACACGCAATTGATCATTTCCATGGGCCAAAGCCCTGAATCTACAAAACCCAAATTCCGGGTATGTGTGAGGAAAATTGCATCCTGGATGTTCCGGAACTGCCTACAACTTAACAGTGATAAAATGGAGATTGTGTTGTCTGGCAAGGTCCATGACTACTGGTCTGATGACTACTGGTCATCCAAATTAGGCACCTCACCTCAACCCAAAAAGGTGGTCAAAAATCTTGGTATTTTAGTTGATTACAATCTCACAATGACAGAGTAGGTAGGTTCCACATGTGGCACTTGTTTTGGTATAATGCGCATGCTGAGAAGAGTGTTTCAGTGACTGCCTCTCCACACAAGAAGAACTCTTATGCAGGACCTTGTGGTCAGCCATCTGGACTATAAAAATGCCCTATTGGAAGCAGATAATGAATCAATTTTATCAAAACTAGAGGTGGTTCAGAACACCATCTATGGTGTCCCGCAAGGCTCATCCCTCAGCCCCACCCTCTCTAACACCTACATGATGCCTCTGGCCGACATTGTCAGAACCCACAATATCAATATCATATCCTAAGCCGACGACACACAGCTCATCCTCTCGCTATCAGCAAATCCCACCACCACCAAGACCAACTTCCACAACTGCTGAAGAATGTCTCAGCCTGGATGAAGGACAACTGTCTGAAGCTCAACACAGACAAGACGGAAGTGTTCATCTTTGGCAACCATACCTCCCTCTGGAACGACACCTGGTGACCCGCTGAACTCAGACCCACCCCCACACCAAAAGGCCACGCCCGCAACCTCGGCTTCATCCTGGACAGCAACCACACCATGAAACCACAGATCAACACAGTCTGCTCCGCCTGTTTCCACACTCTCTGCATGCTCAGAAGAATTTTCAAATGGCTCCCCATAAGCACAAGAAAAACAGTCACACAAGCCCTAATCACCAGCCGTCGGGACTACGGCAACACACTCTACGCAGGAACCACCAGTGAACTCATGAGAAGGCTACAGACAATACAGAATTCAGCAGCCAGATTGATCCTCAACCTGCCCAAATGGACTCACATCATCCTACACCTGAGGAACCTCCACTGGCTCCCCATCCAGAAAAGTTGCCAATTCAAACTACTGACAACTGCCTACAAAGCCCTCCATGACCAAAGACCTGCATACATGAACCACCGCCTGAACTTCCACCAACCATCCAGAAACCTTTGTTCTGCCTCCATTGCAATTGCACAGACACCACACATCTGTAGTAGCCACAGCGGAGGTTGCTTCTTCTCTCAGCTCACCGCCAAGTCCTGGAACACCCTCCCTCTCTACCTCCAAACTTCACCCTCACTGACGGACTTTAGGAAGAGACTCAGGAACTGGCTCTTCGACTAAGTCCAGAAACCCAGCACCTTGATACCCTCACAGGTGTTAAGCCATGATTTACAAGCACAGATTGATTGATTGATTGAGTGATTGATTGATTGAACAATGAGGCTCATCTTGTCTGCAAACTTCCTTCCCGCGCTCTCTTGGAACCTACTCTAACATCACTGCATTGACTGACAATTTAGACGGCTTCTCAAAACTGTTTTGTTCTAATCTTTGCCCTCTGTCAGTTTTCTGTTGCATGTCCGCAGCGCAGAGATACCCCTTCGGGGGTGATTCAGGCGCTTTACAAAACACATAAATAAAAAAAAATATATATATTTCTATTAGGAAACGAGCCATTTTCAAGCTACTATGCCTGGTACACAGATCCATATCAGGTAATGGTCCTGTGTATATCCAAAACAAACTCCTCCCTTTATCCCTACCAGAAAACTGAGATCCAAGGATCATCTCTTGCTCCTCCCATGCCGTATTCGCACAGTCAGACAGGGCATCCGATCCTTTTCCTATCTTGGCCCACGTCATAGGAACAGACTTCTGCTACACATCTGTGCGTACTCTGATTTTGTTTGTTTCTAAAAAATCTCAAAACCTGGCTTTTCTAACCGCTCCTTTCTTCCTTTCTCTGGGTCTGTGCTTAGCGCCAAGATACCCCTTCGGGGGTTGTACGTATTCTTCTGTTATTGAAACTTGAGGTGGACACTGGCTAGAAAAGGAAGCACTTTAAGCAAGATGTGAGTACGCACAATGTCCACATGTTACCATTCCACTGAAGACCAGCGCGGGGATTTTTTAGATGTGATTAACGTTTTTAAGAACTAGGAAGCAGACTTTGGTAACATGGAGTATTTAAGCTGTATATAGTGTTAGTATTTAATGCAATGAATAGTGGCTATGTGTAAGTAGCTCGAGCCAAGACCCAAATGCATTAATGCATGGAACACTCTTGGCAATGATGGATTTGGAGAACGCGAGCGATTGCATTATGGTACGTAAATGTGTGGACCGGGTTCTTTCACAATACGGAGATGGGTGCAACTTTAACTGCGTCGACATTATGAACAGAGTTTAGGGTCCTTTGCGCTTTGCAGAGAAGATAAAATAGGTGCTCGGCTTTGCACCAGCAAAGCTCTTAATGATATGGTCCCAGGTTTTACCAGAGGCACTATAATGGTAAATAACCTGGGCGTTCAAGCCTAACGTGGCTTGGCTAACCTCTGGAGAGCCACTTCAGTACTGCAGCTGCAAATAAAAGACTGTTGAAGAGGTGTGGATAGCTGCTTGTGGTTCATAGCGCCTTTATACAAATCAAGGAGCTGCCCCTAGAAATACCATAGATTGTGTGTCACTTGGTGGTATTACTTTGGTATAGATTCACCATCTACTGCAAATTCCAATGTTTCCGGTCGTACTTCTGCTGCTTGTAAATAATATAGTCCTCAGCTAGATCTGTGGCTGACTCCAACAAGCCACATTGGTATATGTACACAGCACTGGCTTGTAGTGCCCGATGTATAACTGGATATCACTATCTCATCTCTGTTGTCTTATTTATCGTGCGGTTTATAACTGAATGAAATGCAAATAAAGTCATATATTTAACAAAAATGCTGGAGATGTGACCATTTAATTAAAAAAAAGCCTGCTTCTCATAATATGTCCGTCAAGTTATCTCCCTCTGAAGCATGGATAAGAAATTGGGAAAAGTGCATCAAAAATGGAGAATAACTGCTTCTTTTAACTCCTGGGGTGCCAGTCTCCACCCATTATTATTATTATATAGTAGCGGGGATTGAATCCCTATACACAAAAGCTGGGAGAGAAGCAAAACACAGATTAGCCAAACAATAGGGAAGCCATGGACAGATTGCTGGAGGATATGAAGGAGGCTGCAATTCCAGAGAATCTTGGTCAATGGTTACTTGGGTTTTTAGGGAAGCCATTCCAATGCCAGCACTTAGTGCCAGAGTCACAATGAGTAAATTATTGCTCCAAGTAGTGTGCTAAAGCACTCTCTAGTAGGGTCGATCTTAATGTTTTATCTTCTGCTGTGATTAATTATTATGTAATGCTCTATCTTTTTGGCAGCGTACTTTAGAAATGCTATGAAACTCAAAACTTAGTCAAGGCCCCCGGTTAAGACTGACTTCTATAGGATCTGTATAAAGGGAGACAGATACTGGATTGCATGTTTATGTTCTATTATGATGAACTTTCTCTTCTGATAGAATTCTTCCCTGTGGAAAGGTGTGGGGATAGTGCTTATTTTCCGAAAGTGGGTGGGGACAGAGTTCCCCAATGAATGAGAGGCCACTTTCCTTGATTTCCTTGCTCGTTCCTGTAGGAAAAATGTTTGTCTGAGCTGTATTGTTCCTAATTCAGGGCATGCAAAGTGGGAGCAAAACTATGTTCCCCTTCAAGCAAGCTTTCTGAGAGGGATGGACACTCTGCATAGGAGCCTTTCTACCTCTTATTCAAGGTTTTGGTCAGCTTAAGTGCTGCTTTCGTTTTAGTTCACTGGCTGCTGTTATGGGAAGCATTGCAGCTTTCAAGGGATCCATGAGCGTGTGGTCCAGCAGGTTGATTATCTCCACAAGGGTACTTTGGATAAGGTGAGATTTGCTTAGTATAGGGAGCTCTCTGCTATACTGACTTTGAGACAGAGTTAAACCAAGGTTATTGCCTGGTCCACTCTCTCTCTAAAGTCTTCCTGAGTGCCCTACTAACAGATTGGTCCAGATTTTCAAAACCACTTTCTGGTGCAACATACATTTATGGCTGAGAACGGCTGATAGCACTGGTCAGGTCCCACAAATAAAAATATGTGGGCTTGTAGCACTAACTCCTCTTGGACCTTTTTCTCACCCTGGAATTGATGGAGATTTGCTCCACAATAGACTGGAGTAAATTCCCTTCCTGGGTGAAACAGAGGAATGGAACACTCACAGTAGGTGAGGGTCTAGAGAAAGCGGGTTCCCATGGGTAAAAATGTTTTCCACATGAAAAAATGAAAATAGAAAAAATATGCAATTATACTGCAGTGGTGTGAGAAACTGCTAATTTAGGGTTCAAACCAAAGAGATTTTTCAAGCCCCAATAGAAACCTGTGGCTTTTCGAAGAGAAGGTTTATTGGCACGTATTTGAAGTTTGCCACACCTGTCAGAGACTCTCTTATATCTGTAGATTATATAGCAGAGCACTGCCCACAATCCCAAAATCAATACACACACAAATGTTGGTAATTTGTAAACTTTTTGAGTTCATTATATGATATTGCTCTACAAATCATGTGAGCAAGAATTTTTATCATAATAATGAACGCCTCAACAACTATGAATGATTATAGTGAATACTAAATGCACCCCCAAAAAAGTGTTCATTACACATCCTTAACCCATTTTTATAAAATCCTCATGGGTGTTTCCTAGGCTGCCTTGCAGTTTCATGTATTCATATTTGCTGAGTCATGCAATGCCTCCGCATACCTTGGCATCAGTAGTTCTCAAATTGGATATCCCCTTGAGAGTATCTCTCCCCAGCTACCAGCCTTTCTGCTTGCCTCGTCCAAATGGTATAGAGTCTTTTATGAACCTTTGGCCTTAAAATGTCTTTGGAGCAAATGTGAGCTCACAGGGCCTGATTCACAAAGGGCCTCTGCACGCGTGGCAGAGGCCCCGCAATTGTGGGGGAGTCTCCCCAATTGGGGCAGAATCTCCACTATGAGAATTCTCATTGCAGACATCCGCCCCCAGTGCGGAGACTCCCTCATGACTGCGGGGCCTCCGCCATTAGTGGGAGGCCCTTTGTGAATCAGACCCACAGTGCTTAGATCATGCATTTTGAACACAAGACAGAAAACAATACTTCTATTTTTTTATTATGAAGTGCGCAGAAGCCAGAGTTCTTATATGTCTTGATTTCTGTAAGCACGTAACTTGCACCAGGTAAGATCTGTAAGCGTATGTTTAGATAATTTGGACACTGCAGCAGAGAATGGAAAATCGTTCTCTGGCTCAGGAAGCAGCTGAAATTATGGGCCTTATTATGATGGTGGTTGGACGAGCGTCTGACCGCCATCATTGGGGGATGGATACCGGCCGACATGTAGTCGGCGGTTGCACCTGCCAAATTACGATCTGACCGCCTTGCAGGTGGTCCAAAACGTGCTGTTTTCTATTGCGGCTTGTGCCGAGGTTAAAAAACGGCCGCAGGACAAGCCACAGTAGAAATAGGCATGTTTTAAACATCCATGCACCGTGTGCCAGGCACCTTGACGTGGCTGGCACAGGGTCGATGGATGTTTGGGGGGGCACCACATGTGCTCCCCAATAGCGGAGACCAATGGGGGACAGGTGCCCTGCTAGGGGTCCTCAATGTCCCTTTCCGTCTGCCTGTACATGGCGGTCGGACCACCATGTACAGGCCTAGGGAAATGGACATCGTAATCCCTACGGTGGTACCTGAGCAGGAACCACCCCTATTGTAGGGATTTATGTCCGACCGCTGCCCCGACAGGCTCATACCAAAGGGAATGATGGACGGAGCGCTTGAGCAAATCAAACACTCACCCCCAGTCAACTGATCTGGGTTTAATCCATCATCATTCTTTAGCTCACTCCACCACCCCAGTTCAGACATGGCCATATGCAAATCAGTCTGACCCTGTGCCTCATGGGAACAGTCCAGCCCGAACTGCCAAGCCATGTCTTCCCTGGACCGGAAACAAGCATCCTGGGACCGGTTTCTGGCCATTCAGCCGTCATCAGCCAGGCTAGCTTGAATCCAGTGGCAAAGTGAGCAAGGGACCCACGTCTGGGCATACCCTGCCAACTTAGGGCGAACAAAGCGATACCTTTTGTATCGCCGACAGGCTCCTTGAGCCTACCGAAAAAGCAGCGGTCTGTCCCAACGACTGATGCCTCTGACTGCCAGATCATAATCCAGTGGTCGGACCGCATCAATGGATGACGGTGGGACCACCACTGACGGGATGTCGGTGGCGGTCTCAGTGCCATCGTAATGAGGCCCTATGTGACAATTTAGCACATACAAGCTCTGAAGTTCAGAAACCCAGGTTACAATAGGCCTAACATCCAGATCTAGTACATTTTACAAAATGCATTTTGTGCTCAAATTTAATTCAGTGCATAAAACTGGACTATGAACATGCATCAAGGTCTGTGACACACACATTAATGCAATGTATCAAAAAGCATGCTTACACACAACAAGCAGTATTACTTTACCTGACGTGGAAGTGCAATCTACGTACAATTCGCAGGGGTAATTAGAACATTGGAATGTTGAGAGCTCCATTGAAGACATTGGAACAGCAGCCTATATAAACTGATATAGCCCCGCTGCTCTCAACATTTCAATGTTCTAATACACAGCCTTTGCCTTTCTCTTTCCCCTGCCTCTCCAAAATATATGGGGAGGGCAAGGTAAAGTGAAAGGCAGAGGCTGTGCTGCAGGGCACACCGGAGCCTTCCTCCTTCCTCTTCCCATATCTCACAGAATCACTTGCACCTCTGAAGGAGGAATGGGGATGCTGCTCAGCTCCTGGATCTCCCTGGCCCAGCTGAACAAGAAAAAATAGTTTAGCTGAGCCCAGGGAGAACCAGGGGCTGACTTCAGCCCCCCTTTCACACCTATTGCTGTGAATGTTCAACAGCTAACAGCCATGGACCTGCATGTGGATGTTAGTTGTTGAACAATCACAGCAACAGCTGCAAATCAAAGTCTTTGGAGTTTCTGGGATTTCAACCCCTTCGAAATCCGAGAGACCATTTTTTAAAATAATTAAGATATTCTGCCCTAAAGGAGCGGAATGTTGTAATAGCCTTATAGCCAGCTGGAGTGGGCTATACCGGCCAGGAAAGGCCAGCTCTCTTGTTAAAGGACCTATCCTTCAGCTCGGGTCTTTAACACTGGAGCAGGTCTTTCATTTCTGGTATAACCTGCTATGGTGGGCTCTAAGGCTGTAATAGCGATGTGCAAAAATGTCTCAATGCCAGTAGAACATCAGGAAACCAGTGAGGTGCGCAGCTTTCCAGGAGTACTACTGACATTGTTTGAGAATTGAAAAAAGTTCTAAGTGTACACCAATTTGTTGGAGTACTGCTATGAGTGTAGATTTACTACTTTTTTGAGTGAAATAGGCTGGCTGACTTTATTCACAGATGACGTACCTAGGGTCAGCCATGCTCCTCTCCCTTGTTTAACCATTCACAGCCAACACAATATTAATAGACTGCACTGACAACAGTCTGTCAACGTTTCATGAGTGGTGGTTTGCTAGATTTTATATAGTTGAAATGTTGAAATAGATAGATTTCATTAATTAGCTATATTTTTGTATTTTTTGGGCAATATTTTGCACTGATTTTTGATGGATTGTTTATATATTTTGGATGGCATAGTGTCTACGCAGGACTTAAGCTACAAAATCAAGAGTAAGAGCATTTTTTATTTTATTTATCTGTTGAGTGGGTTTGATTTATTGTAATGAGTGGTATATATTTTGCCATCCTGTAATCAATCTGTAATTTAATTTAATTATATTATGTTGTGTTTTGATGAATGTTGCTGTACATTACTTTATGTGTATGGTGTAATCTTGAGAAATTATTTCTTATAAGTAATAATTTTTTTTTTTTTTTTAATTTTGTGAATTAATAGTTTCTACGTTTTATATTTTTAGGAGGGACAATAGTAAAATAATATTTTAAATTTATAAAATTGCTGTTATTTGATTGTTTTTCAGTTAGTTGTCAGTATGAGTTATTTTCTGGTGATATTTGTACATTAGAGTCCTGGCTATTGTTTCAAAGTAAAGTAGGAATTGGTTATTAGTAAACAATCACACCTAGCTTTCTTGCATTGTACATTTGTTTGGATAGTTTTGGTTGTATTTGTGTTAGTGATTGCTCTAGTCGTATCGCTTGCTATATTTGTTCTTTTTTTAGTCTTTCTAGAAAGTGCTAGAGTGTAGGTTGGTTTTTTCCAAGTGTTACATGGAAGGAATTGTACCACCGTTCCACTGCATTGTTAGTCTTTGCTTCTTGAGAGATGGTGCTATCATAGGCATTCCACCACTGAATGAGAAATTTGGGTTGGCGTGTGTGTCCTGATTGGTGCAGGCTGCCAACCCATATGTCTTCGGTCCACTAGTGATGAGTTTGTTTTCATGTTTTCTGTAGTATGAGGATTCTTTTAACATGTCATAGTGTTTGGTTTCTTCGGTAACTGTGACGTAGGCTAGTGCTGTTCATCTTTTTACTTCATATGCAAATTATGCATTTGTGACTCATTCTATACTAATTGTTGATTTTTCTAGATGTCTCCACATACTTTGATTAAAATTATAGTAGCACCCTTCTGTTGCTTGGTGCAGGCATACGTTCAGAATTCCTGTAATTATAGTTTGTTCAAAATCAATAATGAGATTTTCATTATCATGTATAATACATCTTGGTTAGTATTTGTTAATGTTAAATATTGGGGGATGTCTATTTCTTGGTATGATCTAGGTGCTCTTGGTGTTACCTTGTCAAACCTCAAGGTTCTAGTTATTTGTCTTTTTAGAGTTTCTGTAGCAGGTAGTTGCCTAGTTTCTTCTTCAGGACCATGGAGAATTATATTGTTTAGTATAGTTCATGTGGGCTGTGGTGAGCATGTGCTTGCTTCTCCTAAGTCCTGTAGGATGTAGCTAACTTGAATTGTAGTCTCATTTGAAGGGTGATTGTTTTCCCTTACACTTATGGCTCTATCATAACAAGCACTGGAGTAATATTTTGTGAATTTATAAATTCACTAGAAATATTTTATTTATTTAGCAGTATTACCCCCCTTCCTCCATTATTTCTAGCCTCTACGCCCAGAAAATGCTTCACCATCCTCTTACTGTTTCAATGCAGTTCAATTGTCATACCCTTCCTGTTGCTGCATAATCTTTGTTTGTTGTATGGATATTATCTGTACTTACATTTTTTCCTGTAATATGTAGCTATTTTTGTATTGCAAAGCACTCGAATACCACTTGGTGAAAACGTACTATAGAAAATCAATGCAATTAAATAAATAAATAAATGAATAGGTATATCCACTATAACTCAATAGTTGTTTCTCCTTTTTCAATTTGATATATTTTGCAGCATTTTGCAACATTATACCTGTGGGGTTACAGAATTATTAAAATATTTGTTATTTGTAAGTGTATTACATGTTATTAAAAATTATATGACCTTTTTATAACCTTTTTACAGTATTTACTTACGTTTGGCCATTTTTCTTTTGGGGGATTGGCAAGTTTTCTGCTTTTTGGAGAGTTGCTCTTTTTCTTCTTTTCAATTGTCTTCAGTTAATTAAAACAATAATATTTTGCACAGCTTGATACATACACTAAAAGTTTCAAATTCATTAAGTGTAAGCATCTTCCTTTTGGCTTGAAATTGAGTTAGAACATTTTCAGTTGAAATACCATTACTAAAAATATAAAAATTGACTACTTGCATATTAGAGTATTCATTACATTCCGCTCCAATGCAGGAACTTTGTCAATTTGTATAATACCCAATCATTTTCCTATTTCGTCACATTTAAGTATTTAACGATTACATAGTCTTCACCAATCCCTTTGCTGTCAGTAATTGATCCGCTTTAAGAAAGAATTTTATAAAAGCAGATATTATTTGAGGAGACTCCCCTTTCATGCAAAAAAGCAAGGCATGTCGACGAGTTCTGATGTCATGTAAATTAAAAAGTCTTTTCAATAAAATCTTACGTTTGATTAGTAATATAGGACAAATTGATATAATATGTATTAAGCTTTCCTCGTATCTTTGACATAGTCTGCACTTGGTATCCTGTGGTTTCAGTTGCCATTTGGGGACATATTCCAGTGTTTGACATACACCAAATCGTAGGTGAAGTAACTTGATTTTGTAAAATGATTTTAATAATTTTGTTAAATATATCTGTGGGCGAGGCTGTTTATATGAGTCAATAGTTGTCCAGGCATGTCTTCTCTTACTAAATTCCTCTTTATCTTTATTCCATGACAACATCCTTATTTGTTTATCAATGTCTTTCTTAAAGGAGTTATGAGTTAGTCCCAAATTCCATAGCTCCTGTGCTTTCATGTCCTTTAATGCTGTCTCGAAAGCCAATGCCCAAGTATTTAAGTTCAGTTGAGTTTTATTTTGGATTTCTTCCCACAGCAGGGCTCGGAGTGTGGTTTCATCAGAAGCCCTTAGTAAAGACATGTATTTAATAAGGCAGCCTGTTTAAACCATTTTTTGGTTGGTCAGACCAAATTCTAATCAAATCTGTAAACACAAAGAGAAAAAGGGTATGGGGCAATAATCACTGCACCTATCAGCTATCGGGTAATAGTCAATTTTTTTATTAAGGGTGCCAGGGACCTGAGGCTCAATACCCCTAAGCCTCCTTGGGACATGCCCACAATTTAAACAAAAACACAGTGATCCAGCACTCCACTAAATAGTAAAACAGATCTATTTCAACAAAATTTCAGATCCATTCAGCAGGTCTTGTATAAATTTTCTTTATTCATAATCTTCTTAAAAACACACGACCGTAGCCTACGGTTGTGTGTTTTTAAGAAGATTATGAATAAAGAAAATGTATACAAGACCTGCTGAATAGATCTGAAATTTTGTTGAAATAGATCTGTTTTACTATTTAGTGGAGTGCTGGATCACTGTGTTTTTGTCTAATCGAATCTGTGCCGATGACGCACTCCGGGGGAGATGAAACAAGAGCTGAAAAACCTTACTTTGTACAGAGTTAAAAAAAGTATCAAACTTTCCAGGGAAAACACTGTACCATAGCAAAGAGTTGGAATAAATTTGGCCTTTATTGCTGCTAGCAGTGGCTGGAAAGTTGGACTTTGTAATTTCTAGTATAGTTGTTGGAAAGCTGAAATTAAGGAGGCAATTTTTGGTTTCAAAGTGTTCTGATGGAGTTGATGCGTTAACTGATCTTGTAACCAAACGCCGAGATATTTATACGAAGAGCCTTGGAGAAGTGTCTTCCTGCCTAATGACCAGCTCCACTTCTTATTGATTTTCTTGCCAAAAATCACAACTTGTGTTTTCGTGAAATTGATAGTCATTTCAATTTCGATGCAATAAAGATCTAGGTGGTTTAGTATTCTTTTCAGGCCAATCCCAGTTAGGTTCAGCAGAACTAAATTATCCACATATTGTAACAAGGTCACTTTTGTGTCCGCCAGAGTTGGAGGATGTGAGTTGGCTGACTCTAAAATAGTGCTTAGATACACCATAAATAAATTAAAAAGAATTGCCGCCAGAACGCAGCCTTGCTTCAGGCCTCTTTTTATTGGAATTTTATCTGTCAGCCCTTTGTTTTGTCCAAGTTTGACCTGGGCCCAGTTATTAGTGTATAAGAGCTGGATTACATGCAATAGGTTTGTAGGGATGTCCCAATTAATCAGCGTCTTCCATAACAGATTTCGGTTGACATAATCAAAGGCTTTGGAAAAATCCACAAAGCACGTGTAAGGGAAGTTGTTTTTTTGATACACATTTATCCATGATCATTGTGAGTGCTATCAAGTTATCTACTGTGCTGGATTTTGATCTAAAACATGTCTGGTTAAATGGGATTACATTTTTGCTTTCTGACCATTTTTCCAGATCCGTCAATATTAGGCCCGCAAATATTTTGGAATCTATGTCCATGAGGGTAATCTTGCGGTAGCTATCTGGGGAAAAATAAGGACCTTTCTTATATATTGGCTGAAAAATGGAGCCACTCAATGTTTCAGGAATTGCCTCTGTCGCTAGGTAGAAGTTAAACAAGGAATAAAAGTGGCAACTACAAAAATGTCAGTCTTCTTTATATATGGGCCCGGGAAAGCCGTTTGGGCCAGGAGCACCATTACCTCTAATTTTCCCAATCCTTCTTATAATTTCATTTTGGGTGAAGGTGAGAGGTGTTTCACGTAAAACTTTGAAGGCATTAGGTGTATGCACATCTTGTGTGTCATATAGCGTACTTATGTGAGTCTTCCATGATTTTTCTGTTACATTGTTACCGACTGCGCCCGTGTGATTTCTATCTAATCGATTTATTAATGTCCATAGAGTTTTCGTATTGTTTTTGCAAGCTTGCACTATGTCAATCCAGTATTGGTCAGTTTTGGCCCTTTTTGCTTCCCAAATCGCTTTTTTATATACTTTGCATAGATCTCTGAGTTTTTCTTGTGCATGGATGCCTGATTGAGGACTAATAGATTTAATTTCCTTGCCTAAAGCCCTTCGTTGTTGTCTAAGAATTTTTGAATACCAGATTTGATTCTTTGAACATTGCAACAATGTCCATTTTTTGTTTGTTGTTGTTAGAGTAACTTTAAGTTTTTCTTGCATCATACCCCAGGCCAAGATTGGATCTTTTGAATTCCAATTGGTTGTTGAACCACTCCTTTTCCAGGTCTCATATCTAGTTATTGACAACTTGTTCCATCTGATTTTTTTCCAGCTGGTTCCTGTGTCCTGCGAACCAATTGGTTTTTAGGGCCGATTCTTTGCATTATAATTTACTATATTAATGGCCTGCGCGGAGTGATCACTTTCAAACCTTGCGATTATTTTGTGGGACAGAATCTTATGGAATAGTTTTAGAGATACGAAAGTGTAGTTTAGTACCGAGTCTGTTTTGTAAGATTTTCTTGTTGCGGTCATCTTGATATCTCCTTGGGTACGCCCATTCAATGCCCGGAGTCCGAGTGCCTCCAATGTTTTCAGTAATGCATGATCTTTTTTTGTTTACTGTACAAAATTTTGAAATTTGAATTGCAATACCGCAGTTCATGTCTGTTCTTTTTTGATAACCACTTCTCCCCAAATGGTTAGCCAGATTTACATTATAGTCACCAGTGACTATATGTGGAATATCATGGTGTGAGGTTTCCCGTTCCATAAGGAAATCATCGATTGCTTTTATATTTCTTCGTTTTTGTGTTTAGCTGGAATGAATATATATATTTAAGATAATGATTGGGGCCGTGGTGCTTCCATAATTTCAGTTATGTATTATTATTAATTTTATGGAAGTTGCGTAAATTGTCGAGCTAGTGAAGGAGAAATTTTTATCTAATGATACGTAGATTGATAATTCCCTTTTTGGATGGACATTTTTCTTTGGTTTTTGAGCAGCAATACATATTTCTGCGTATCCTCCTAGTGACTGTTCTCCCAAATTCCATGTCTCTTGCAGTCATATGACGTATAAACATTTTAAGTATTTTCCAAGTTCAGGGTCTGTGTACAATTTTTTAGTGCCTGCAATGTTCCATGAGATTATGGTAATGGACTTTATCATTTTAGCAACATGTTTTACTTCGGAAACTTTAATGTTAACTTGATTTTGTTCACAAAAATTTGATTTAATTTGAGGCTTGTTTTTTCCGTAGGGAGTATCAGCATTTAAATCATGTCAATCTCTTCTATTTTGGTTAAGCGTAGGGGCAAGCCAATTCCAGTCCAATACGTTGTAATGATCTATGTTGGAAAATCGACAGATACGCTCTTGCGACCCATTCAGAGATATTGTTAATGTCTCCATTTTAGGCGTAAGGACAACATTACCTGCTCCTTTCGCATTCTTCATTAAAGAAATTGTCATGGCTTGCACTTTCTCGGTTTGAGTCTTATATTTGTTTGATAAATTTGCTTGATCGATAGATAGGAGAACTGACGGGTATTTTTCCTCTGTTATCTCTGCTATCTTAATTCCCTAATTAAGGAAAACACTACGCTTAGATATAATCATATCTATGATTTTGGGATATGACCAAGTTACTAGTGTGGCCTCATACGTATCTCCACTCTTAAGCTCTATTGCCTCTAAGGCAGCCAAAGATGGTGGCCGCGTGAGCTTGTTGCTCCGTGCCGGCCTGCAAAATATCCTGCTCACAGGTGGATGCCGGGACCCGGTAACCGGGTGGAGACTACTGCGGAAGTGCGAGGGGCCCCCCAGGTCAGTTTCGAGGACGGGGGCTGCCCGGGAGAAGGTTGGCAACTGAAGTGGATGAGAGGCGCAGCCCAAGATGGTGGCGTGGCTTCGGGCCTGGTGCGGCGGCCTGCCGTGAGCGGTAGAACTGATGAGCCCAGGTGAAAGTGGTCGGGGAAGGCCGTAGCAGACCCCCCCCCACGAGCTACGAGGACGTGTGAACCAGCGGCGGCGGGTGCCTGAGCGAGGGCATGGAGTTCCGGCCGCGGTCGAGACTGCGCTCGTATGATGGAATGGGCCGGAGTGCTGTAGAGGAACAGGAACGAAGCTCCCCCCGTGAACGCTGCTTGGAGACGAGAGACACGCAAAGGTAGCTGACGGCTGGAGAGAGCAGGCGGGGCGCCTCGGGGGGACCATGGGGAGCGCGGAGGCACTGCCCGTGAATGAGAGAGATTGAGAGATTGCCCCTCCAGAACTGGTGTGAGCAGTGGAGAGGGAAAACGGGAGCAGCCGAAAGTGAGTGGGGGTGAGCGGAGAAGCGGATCGCATTGCCGCTGGGCCCGCGGCGGGGTATGCTTTAATTTTCCTTTCTGGAGAGCAGCAGTGGTGGCTTTGGGCAGTCAATACACCGGGACCCAGGAACGGAACCCCCTGAACATAGGGGCAAAGCCACTGAGCTGAAGAGGCACACTGAACTGGGTTGGATCGCCCCACTGCTGGGGGGGGTGGTGGCGCTGGGCTTGCCATGGTCGTCACCCAACCAACGTCCATACAGTTTTGACACCCAGCGGGGGGGCATGGCATGGCACATGGAAAAGGCCGCTACTCTGGGGTGGCCTGTTGGGGCATGGTGACGAGGGGAACGGCTGTATACCAACCTGAAGATACTCTACTGAGGCCCAGATTCTTCCCTGGCTGGCAAGAGTGAACTGCATAACAGGTACTAATTTCGACTAAAGGTACAGGGCCCGGTCCAGGCTAGGCCTGAGACTTGCTTTAATGGTGGAGCAAGAGACTGGGGGGATAATGACACGAGTGGACAAATAGTAAAACAAACAGAGCAGCCCCCAGCGCTGAGCGTCAGACAAGGGGAAAGGAGTCTGTGCCTGAGTTGTTGCGGAGCCCACTGGATTAGAACTGGAGGTCCAGAGGAGGCGCACCTCTTTCCTGGAGATCAAAAAAGTATTGAGAGAAGAAGGCCTCCAGTATTCTTTGATATTCCCGGCAGGATTGCGCATAATTGTGGATGGGAAAGCTCATTTTTTTGATGATCCTACCTCCGCCTGGGAATGGGTTGAGACTTATAGATCTGGAAGCCCTTTGGCTCGGTGGGGTGCTGACCCAAGACCTGGAACCCGCGAACCCAGGAAACGTTCTAGAAACCGATTGAGACAAGGATCCTGAAGAAACCGAGCTCGTCACAAACACTGAAAGAAAGGGCGCAGTCGCTGCAGGCCGTGGCGACCATCATGCAAGACAGGAAGACCCCATCAGAGGCTGGAACCCGCTCTTCAAGGGAAACTGAGGGGATTGAATCCGATTCTTCCCATGCTAGTGGAACTTCGCCGCCGGTGGTGACCCCGAAGCCAGCGGATGAGATTATTTAGAACTGGAACATAGCCTGGGAAGCTGTAACCCACGGAAAGATGGTGATCGCTGAAGCTCCACCTGGGGCCCGCACTGGTTCTGACAATCTAAGGCTGGTGCACCTTATGCACCCTATATGCTTTTTGGTCAAATCTTTGGAACTGTCGCACCCCCTAGGATCCTTACCCGTGGGGTTTGGGTCTTTCAAAGCATTTAATGCTGTATGCGAAGTTTGGGCGGTCGGCCTTTGCTAGACTGCTCTTGGACATGGGGTTGTTCAACATGGGGGTTTTATTTTTATATTTTATTGTATTGTTTGCAGACAATGAGGGGGATGGTATGCTGAGATCTTTGAGTGTTGTATTACAACTATGTCGTCCACAAATAATACATTGAAGTTAATTTCAAGGAGCATAAGGGGGATGGGGTCCATGGCAAAGCGGTATAACATATGCTCCTACCTTAAGCGCAGGGGTGTGCACATAGCCTTCCTCCAGGAGACTCACTTAACCAGGGAGGTTGCAAGAATACGCAGAAGGTGGAGAGGGCAGATTTGTGCAACCACCTTCTCGGCATATGCCGAGGAGTGATGATTTGGGTACGTCCAGGAGTGCCCTTTGACCCCACGACCACCCTGATAGATAGCAAAGGCACATACGTCTTCCTGTCGGGAAGGTTAGCGGGACAGGAGATAATGCTAGGCAACATTTATGCCCCTAACTTGGACCAGGTTGCATTTCTTACCTCCCTCTCGGCCAAGATGGTAGGGCACATGGGGGGCCCAGTGATATTGGGTGGGGATTTCAATCGTGTAGCAGACGTTATGGTTGACCATTCTCACCCCCCCTCCCTCATGGGCGCACAATCATGCTGCACTGCACTGGGTTCCGGGACTGGATGAGTCGCTGGGGACTGGAAGATATGTGGAGGGTGCAGCATCCAACAGACAGAGAGTATTCTTTCTTTTCCCCGATACACCAGTTCCATACTAGAATAGATACTTTCTTGTGTACCTCGACCCTCAGCGGCTCTATTGTTGGCTCTGAATATTTGGGGCATACCATCTCTAACCATAGCCCATTGTTGCTGATGCATCGGTCCCTTGAGAGATGCCCTCCGATCCCCTCATGGAGGCTTAATCCGTTGACACTGGAGGATGTCCCATTTAGGGCCTCACTGAACACGCTTGTTGAATCTTACTTTCACGCTAACACCCACACAGCTTCATCAGTACTGTTCGAGTGGGAGGCATTTAAGGTGGTGGTGAGGGGACATTGCATGGGCCAGTCCATTAGGATGCATAGAGACATCCGCCAAGAATTATTAGATTTAGAAGGACAGTTACGGCAACTGGATAACGTCCAGGGTCTTGACCCCGCCTCCCTGGCAAAAATTCAGGAAACACGGGTGAGCTACAATGCAGCATTGGAAAGACTGAGATGTCACAATTATAGGGCGCACCTGGATAGGGTACAGAAGGAGGAGGGGAGGGCTGGGTGTCTCCTGGCCTGGCTGATCACGACAGAGACCCGTGAGTCGCCGATTACTCAGCTCAGGGCCGAGTCTGGAGATCTAGTATATAAACCTAAGGAAATTAACGTCTTTTTCCAAGAGTATTATGAGAGATTGTACACTGCCCCAAGCGAAGTTCCCCTAACACCCATTGGGGACGTTTTAGGACCCCTGCGGCTCCAAACGGTAGACAGATGGGTTCAGGAGGAATTGGGAGGTCCAGTGACCCTGCAGGAGGTACAAGCAGCCATTTCAGACATGGCTCCCGGTAAGACCCCGGGACCAGATGGTCTCCCGGCATAATTTTACAAGAGATTCGGTGCCACTCTGGCACTACGGCTAGTGACCCTCTACACGGAGTCTCTTGAGATTGGCAAGCTTCCTGACTCTACCCGGAGCGTGTTGATGATTCCCCTCCCCAAGACAAAGGAGATTGGGGCCCGGGTGGTGGATTTTAGACCTCTCTCCATGCTCAACCTTGACTTTAAAATTCTTAGTAAGATTCTGGTGAGCAGGCTGCTTCCTCACATGCTATCCCTTATCCATCTTGACCAGAACGGCTTTATCCCCTCACGCAAGACCTCTTATAATTTGCGTAGGCTCTTTTCTATCCTTTTTCATCCAGAGGCGACTTCTTGGCAATGGGCAGCGGTGCTTTTCTTTGACTTGGAAAAAGCATGTGATACAGTCTGCTGAGAATATCTCTTCGAAACCATGTTACGGATGGGACTTGGGAGTGGGTGGGTGAAGTGGGTTCAGCTCCTATATGAGGCGCCGACGGCATGGGTTAGGATGGGTAAAACAATATCCTGTCAATACCAAATCTTGTTTGGAACCCAGCAGGGCTGCCCCCTCTCTCCCCTCCTGCTTGCCCTAGCTACTGAACCATTGGCTGAGAGAGTGCGCCAGGGAGGGTTGGGGAGGGGCCTAAAAGTGGGACGGCAGGGCCATACTATATCTCTCTATGCCGATGACCTATTGATTTACCTGGAGGAGGCGGTGACGGGTACTGCCACGTCCTTACAGCTTCTGGAGGAGTTTGCATGTATATCAGGTCTACGGGTCAATAGAGCCAAAACGTACTTGTTCCCAGTGGCGGGTCCCATAGATAGGCCTGGAACCTTGATGAAGGGCATTAATTGCGCCCCCACTCGTTCAAATATTTGGGCATACATGTCTTCAATTCAGTAGACGATCTGAGGGAAGGATATCAGGATAGAGCCCTGCAAGCACTTAGATCCTGTGTCTGTTTTTGGGGCACCCTCTAGCTGCCCATAATGGCTAGGATCTCCCTGTCTAAAATGGATATGCTACCCTGACTTCCTTATTTTTTTATCAATCTCCCAGTTCTGATGCCCCCAGCGTGGTTCCATTCGCTGAACTCTCTTCTGCGAGATGTAGTGTGGGGGGACGGGCGCAGGAGAGTGTCCTTGAAGATGCTCCAACGTCCTATGACAGAAGGCGGACTGGGGGCACCGAAATTTGAACTTTATATGTTAGCAGCCCAGCTGCAATGGTTAGCACAGTGGCTAGAAGAGGTGAATGTGGAAGGGGTCTGTCTGTCGGAACCTGGTGTTAGCCCTGACTTACTCTTGGACAAATTATTGGATTCATCTTTTACTGTTCCTTAAGGCTCACTGCTACTATCCACAGCCTTACAGACGTGGAAAAGGTGTCTGTCTAAAGTGCGGACTTCCATAAGATACTCCCCGCTGTTGCCGCTGGTGGGCCTTCTGTATGGGGTGCCTAGGACGACCTTCTTGCCTGAGCAGCTAGCGTCCTGGACAGCAGTGGGGGTGGAGAACGTAGGGGACTGTTTTTCTGACAGCGTGCTGGTCCCTTTCCAGGACCTAGCAGAGGATAGTGGCCTCCCCCTGGGACAGTTCCTGCAATATGAGACATTGACATGAGCCTTTGGACAGTTGTGGGGAAGGGAGGAACCTGGGACTCACCCAATATTACATGCACTACTTACGCTTGGCTCTGGGGGGCACCAGGTGAAATGGTTCTATGCTGCCCTGCTAGTGGCACCGCTCGATCCTCTGTCTAGTTTGCGGGAAAAGTAGGAGAAGGTTGTAGATGGGGAAATATCAGATGTGGAATGGGGGAAAATACTGCAATATCCAAAGAAGATATCCCATAATACTCGTCTGAAATACACACAATTTAATTTTTTACACATAACCTACGTGACACACCACCGCCTTCACGTTACATACGGAGGGAAGATGCGTAAGTGCCCGAGGTGCGCCCACCTGGACGTGAACTTCCTTCATAAGACATGGGAATGCCAGTGGATGCGTAGCAAAAATTAAGGATGCTTTGGGAGGAAGCTGGCTCTCACAGTACGAATATGCCTGGTGGGACTTTTCCCCCGACCACACAAGCGCAAGGTAGGGAATAGATTGATAGACTTGGCTCTGAGGCTGGCCAGGCGGAGAATTGCGTTGGAGTGGAAGTAGACAACGGGACCCCAGGTGGCAGGGTGGAATCGGGATGTGATCAATTGGGCCGGAGCTGAGGGGAGAGCTTTACAGTGGGAGGAAGCCAGAGGTATACGGCAACGCACAATAGCAGAACTTTGGAAAGAGGTGCTGGCAATGTGGGAGACACCAGCACAATCTAGCGGAGAGGAAGAAGAGAACAAAAAGGGTTAGGAGCAACTAGACACATAGGGCTGCAATGTCCAAACCCCAGTAATGAGATATTAAGGTTGAACAATATTTTGAAATGAACAATTAGATTTAAATTAGCTGAGAGAAGTTGGGAAATCATAGTACACCAGAGTGGACCGGGTGGCCTCAGTAGCTCACCTGGGCACGGACAATAAGACACATCAACCTTGTACCCCGAGTCAGTCACAAACTAACGAACAGTATGCCCTTCTGCATAAGTTTTAGTTAAGGTTTGCAGTTATTGTTTTTTCTTATATATATAAGCATGCAAAACTACGATAAGACCTATTGGCAGGGGCTGATACCTGATTAGCAATGCCTAAAAAGAATTTGACTCCCATAGTGGAGTTGGCAGAAACGCTATTAGGAATAGACAGTATGCATAAGAAATGTGATAAGATGAATGTATATATTGGTAAAGAAGTTGGACAATTGCCATGTGAATTTCTAACGATATAAGATGCTGCAGTTCCATACAACGATTATAAATATATCTGTTAAATTGAATACACATGTACGTGATATGTACTCCTGCTTATTACAAAATGCAAATAAAAATATGCTTTAAAAAAAAGAATTCTATTGCCTCTATACATATGGATGGTAGACGTTTTGGATATCCAGTGCCGCTAGTAGTTTCAAAATGTTAGATATAGTTAAAATGTAATTTCTACCCCGTGATTTATAGTGGGGTTGGAATAGGGTTTTCATATTTTCTCCTCGCAACATCTCTTGATTTGTGTTTATAGATACTGAATCAGTTGGAAGGTTATTTCCTGAAGTGGTACATTGTTTTACTGGTACGTCCCTGTCTGTGGTAGACTGAACTAAGCTAGTGTGGTGATTCCTTGATGGAGTTCTCCTTTTTTGTGATCTTTACAATGATGGTTTAGTCGAAGCTGAATGTACGTCACTATCCCAAGCAAACTGGGGTGAGGTGGTGTATTGAAGTATGTGCTGAGAGTTCCTTTCCTGCTGTTAATCCTTAGATCTTGGTACAAGTTGTTTTTGTTCTCTTATTCTACTTTGGGCCTAGTTTTTGTAGTAAGAGTAGGTGATTTTGATTTTACTTTCTTTGGATTATGATCATTCATAGTCTCTTTTAAATAGATATGTCGCAGAGTGGTGGAATCACATTCTCCTCCATTTGAGTCTTGATGCATGGATATATCATTTTGTTGTTCTGTATTGGTTCCAGGTTTCTTAGTTTTTTTAAAAGTTGGAAAGAAATTTGCTGTTACTTCTTTTAATTTCCTTGATTTTTCAACTTTTTCTATTTTATTTCCTTATTTTGTTTCGCTTATTCCTCAAAATGACACCTGGTTCCAATACAGAGTTTACTGTCAGACTCTAATTAAGTGAATGTAAAACGTCTGCTGACTCCTTTTTGAATGAGTTCAAGACTTCTGATGACTCCAGTCTAATAATGTCAGCTAAAGAGTGCTTCGAACTTGGGGAATTTAAAATCCGATATTATTGGACTAATCCTGATTACAATGTACTTCAGCAATTATACAGCTGAAGTTGTGATTCTGAAGAAAACGGTTGAGAGCAACTTTGTTCTAACGATTCCTTGCCATCTGTCGCTGTTTTATATATGGTGTGCTTGTTATCAGTATTTGACGAAAGGTGCGCTGTGAGAATTTGAATTTCTTTCACCAAAGTAGTTACAATAGTTGGAAATTCTTGGAGTTTTTCAATGATAGGGCTGCAAGTACAACATTAGTTTTGTTTATCATTTTGTTTCTGTACTTCAGGTGTTTTTGCAGCCTGATGCAATAATTCTTTTATCGTGATGTACATATTCTCAACTCTCTCAAGTCGAGAATCAATGGCGGCAGTGAATTGTGCTAGTGATTCCAATAACACTATTTGAATATCAAATTTGTTGGATTGGTATTCAAGAGCTTTTGATGTAGCACAAAAGCACAGAGAAGGGTCAAGGCACCCAAGTCCTGCACTAGTCAATACCGTAAAGTGGCAATAGGAAAGAGTTCAAGCATGGTGCAACGAGCCAGAGACGTGACCCTCCTACGTCTCCAAAATCGGGGAGAGAGATCCCCAAGACAAAATAAGACACAAATGGCTCTGCACTCAACTACATAAGTAGGTTAGTAATCAATGGATATTATTGTCCATAGTCTGTCTCAAATATGAGCAAAACGGTATCTCCCAAATAAACCATTGTATGAATCGATTTTTTCTTGAAAATTTTTCTTTTATTCTTTATTCTTTTATTCAATGGTCGTTTCTTAAAAACACAGCACAAAATTGACAGCCGACGCATTTCGTCCCGCCTGGGACTTCTTCAGGGCTAAAAATATACACAAAACAAGACTTATTTACAACATATACAATGATTAAAAACAAACATATTTACAATGCATAAAGAACCAGACATTACATAGAGTGCTTTCCACAAATTGGTATTCAAAATGTCCAGTCGTAACTAACACATGCTGTACATTTAGTTCCAGGGAGATAACCTAACACAAAAATATGCAATGATATTTTACACTTTGTTGAAATAGCATAATGTATACTGTACACATATTTACACACTTACAGGGAGGTATTCTGAAACAAAACTTATCCACAAATTTATATAAGCTTTTTCATTGATTTAATGACTTATCTGTTTCGGAACAGTTCATGACTTGTATTTCATACTAGTTACCACTCCGTCAGAAGGAGAAACAGTCATAAGACAAAAGGAGTACTAATGTGAGTAAAAGGAACAATGATGTGGGTAATGTTATGACACAAACTTTATCTGGCATACCTTAGCATGTCAAAAACATGTTCCACATGTTCTCCATGTCGGGTTTTTATGTGGTATGATATTGATAAATCTCTAAAGATAAGTCATTAAATCAATGAAAAAGCTTATATAAATTTGTGGATGTTTTGTTTCAGAATACCTCCCTGTAAGTGTGCAAATATGTGTACAGTATACATAATGCTATTTCAACAAAGTGTAAAATATCACTGCATATTTTTGTGTTAGGTTATCTCCCTGGAATTAAATGTACAGCATTTGTTAGTTACGACTGGACATTTTGTATACAAATTTGTGGAAAGCACTCTATGTAATGTCTGGTCCTTTATGCATTGTAAATATGTTTGTTTTTAATCATTGTATATGTTGTAAATAAGTCTTGTTTTGTGTATATTTTTAGCTCTGAAGAAGTCCCAGGTGGGATGAAACGCGTCGGCTGTCAATTGTGTGCTGTGTTTTTAAGAAACGACCATTGAATAAAAGAATAAAAAAGAAAAGAAAAATTTTCAAGAACAAATTGATTCATACAATGGTTTATTTGGGAGATACTATTTTGCTCATATTTGGGATGGACTATGGACAATAATATCCATTGATTACTAACCTACTTATGTAGTTGAGTGCAGAGCCATTTGTGTCTGATTTTGTCTTGGGGATCTCTCTCCCCATTTTTGGAGTTGTAGGAGGGTCACGTCTCTGGCTCGTTGCACCACGCTTGAACTCTTTCCTATTGCCACTTTACGGTATTGACTAGTGCAGGACTTGAGTGCCTTGACCCTTCTCTGTGCTTTTGTGTTGTATTTGGGCATTCCAGCACAGTCGGACCTTTGGCATTATTATCATATACAATGGATTATGATGACAACAGGGAGGAAATGATTGGAGATCTCTTTGATCAAAAAAATAACAATCAGTTCAATCTACATCTAAATTACCTAAAAATGAGGGTCTGAGAAATAAATGTGTGCGCTTAGAGAGGCTCAAAAAACAGGAACTTGCCAAATGGTGGGATGGCGCTACCTTAAAAAAGTATTTGGAGAACAAGAGAATACCACGTGGTTTGCGCATCCTCATATTCCCTAACTATGAGGATCTTGACCCAGATCACTTAGAGGAATGGGAGGAAAGACTATATGTCGCATCCTATAAAATGATGGACATTTGAATCAGGAACTCTGAACGAAAAGTCAAGAAAATTAGATAATGAAATTAGAGAAGGAAATAAATGATATAAACCTTACAGATGTTATACCAAAAAATCAGGTCATTCTAAAAAAAGAACTAACTAACTATCAGATATATCTCAAAGAAAAAAAGCAACAAACAATTCAGAGGGACCAAGGTGACTATGAAAGAGTTCGCATATTCACTTTTGCCAAGAAATATGACGACATTACTACAAAAGTAGCACCCAATCTTCCCAATGTAGTCAGAGAATCTAGTATTTCGTCTAGTAGTACATTCATTTCCTCTGTAGAGAGTGACCCTGGCGAAGGTCCGAGCACAGCCGCTATCCCCAACCCACCCTCAGTTTTTTTCCGAGAGGTACAACGTTACCGATTAGGCAACAAAAAGAAAAGGAGGGCTGGCAAAAAATACAAGGGCAGGAGTAAAAGCCAGAATGGAGAACCCACAAGGGAAGAAATAACAGAGATTGTGAACCACAATGTGGACAGCACTAGTGATGTGATGGAAGCTAATACATTAAGGGGCCGATTCCGATCTCGGTCGGAGGCGCACCCAATACCATTCGGTCGGGAAAAAAGCCATGCGAAAGCCTGTTTCCCGACCGATCCGTACAGCACACCGAACGAGTAAGTACGATGCGCACAACAGCACAGAATCCGGCCGAGCCGTACTCACCCAAACCAGGTCCTGTTCCCCGACCGAGGCGACTCCGGAAACGCTGAATCGAGTCGCACGGAAGGGAAAATGCAGCTCCGTCCGGCCGAACAAGTACGATGCGCTTCCCGTACGCGCCGAACCCGTCGCTACGCACGGCACGTCAAAGCATCTGGGAGAGGCGCACATAAGCTCCGATTCGCGCCACAACACGATCCACGGCTACGAGACGAACACGCCAGCGATGAGGACGACGCGAAGCGACGAGGATGACGCGAAGCGACGAGGATGACGCGAAGCAACGAGAAGGACGAACAACACGAACCAACCATGAATCCCTTCGTCCCGATCATACCAATATTCTACATTTACTACCGGAACAGGCACGGACGCGTACGGCGCAGAAGGTAAGTCAGACACCAACCACAAAACACATACAACACGTACACGACACATCACACACACACACACACAGAGGGATGCAGAATATACTTACACCAGCAACAGCAGCACCATAGGGGCGGGATGCCCATCACCAATGCCACATATGCACACAGGGGCCTGAATGCGCACCACCACCCTTAGCCAGGGGGGGCAGGATGCCTACCACTACTACCACCCTTAGCCAGGGGGGGCTGGATGCCTACCACCACCCTTAGCCAGGGGGGGCTGGATGCCTACCACCACCCTTAGGCAGGGGGGGCTGGATGCCTACCACTACTACCACCCTTAGCCAGGGGGGGCTGGATGCCTACCACTACTAGCACCCTTAGCCAGGGGGGGCTGGATGCCCACCACTACTACCACCCTTAGCCAGGGGGGGCTGGATGCCTACCACTACTACCACCCTTAGCCAGGGGGGGCTTGATGCCTACTACCACCCTGAGCCAGGGGGGGCTGGATGCCTACCACCACCCTTAGCCAGGGGGGGCTGGATGCCTACCACTACTACCACCCTGAGCCAGGGGGGGCTGGATGCCTACCACTACTACCACCCTGAGCCAGGGGGGGCTGGATGCCCACCACCACCCTTAGCCAGGGGGGGCTGGATGCCTACCACTACTACCACCCTTAGCCAGGGGGGGCTGGATGCCTACCACTACTACCACCCTTAGCCAGGGGGGGCTGGATGCCCACCACCACCCTTAGCCAGGGGGGGCTGGATGCCCACCACCACCCTTAGCCAGGGGGGGCTGGATGCCTACCACTACTACCACCCTTAGCCAGGGGGGGCTGGATGCCTACCACTACTACCACCCTTAGCCAGGGGGGCTGGATGCCCACCACCACCCTTAGCCAGGGGGGGCTGGATGCCTACCACCACCCTTAGGCAGGGGGGGCTGGATGCCTACCACTACTACCACCCTGAGCCAGTCGGGGCTGGATGCCTACCACTACTACCACCCTGGGCCAGGGGGGGCTGGATGCCCACCACCACCCTTAGCCAGGGGGGGCTGGATGCCTACCACTACTACCACCCTTAGCCAGGGGGGGCTGGATGCCTACCACTACTACCACCCTTAGCCAGGGGGGGCTGGATGCCCACCACCACCCTTAGCCAGGGGGGGCTGGATGCCCACCACCACCCTTAGCCAGGGGGGGCTGGATGCCTACCACTACTACCACCCTTAGCCAGGGGGGGCTGGATGCCTACCACTACTACCACCCTTAGCCAGGGGGGGCTGGATGCCCACCACCACCCTTAGCCAGGGGGGGCTGGATGCCTACCACTACTACCACCCTTAGCCAGGGGGGGCTGGATGCCTACCACTACTACCACCCTTAGCCAGGGGGGGCTTGATGCCTACTACCACCCTGAGCCAGGGGGGGCTGGATGCCTACCACTACTACCACCCTTAGCCAGGGGGGGCTGGATGCCTACCACTACTACCACCCTTAGCCAGGGGGGGCTGGATGCCTACCACTACTACCACCCTTAGCCAGGGGGGGCTTGATGCCTACTACCACCCATAGCCAGGGGGGGCTGGATGCCTACCACTACTACCACCCTTAGCCAGGGGGGGCTGGATGCCTACCACCACCCTTAGCCAGGGGGGGCTGGATGCCTACCACTACTACCACCCCCACTCATAGGATGGACAATGCATGACACAACCAGCACACCACAACCTAGGGAATGCAAGAAAAAGACATCCCCCCAACACCATGACAAGCGTGTGTAGACTGTGTCAAATGCCTACAACACCGAACATGACTTTGAACATATAATGTGACCCCCTAGCACATGTGCCACACATATATGTGTGTGGCACCCACAATGCAAGCAGGCCATGACCATTGTGGCAATGGGGTCCAAACCCCCATCATCACAGTGACCAAAATGTAAGTGTGGGGTCCATAGCTGAAGCACATTTTGAACATTGTGGCAATGGGGTCTAAACCCCCATCATCACAGTGAGCAAAATGTAAGTGTGGGGTCCATAGCTGAAGCACATTTTGAACATTGTGGCAATGGGGTCTAAACCCCCATCATCACAGTGACCAAAATGTAAGTGAGGGGTCCATAGCTGAAGCACATTTTGAACATTGTGGCAATGGGGTCTAAACCCCCATCATCACAGTGAGCAAAATGTAAGTGTGGGGTCCATAGCTGAAGCACATTTTGAACATTGTGGCAATGGGGTCTAAACTCCCATCATCACAGTGACCAAAAGGTAAGTGTTGACAAAGAAAGAGGTGCAACTGCCAAACTGCATGGATGATTCCTGGTCACAGAACAAAAAACACATCAGTGGCAAAGTAGTGTATGTGTCCCATTGCAACATAAATTAGGTGAGCCAAATACTGCAGTGCAAATAAGACATACCTTTGGCCATGTGCAGACAAACAACACCCATGGGGGCTGACACCGTCAACATTCATCAATGACACAATGACAGAAGTGACCATCAGAATGCAGACCCACATATTTGCACCAATGAGCACACAAATGCAGATACCCTGTGGAGACTGCAGATGTGAGGTGAACAGATACCATACCATGGCAGCAATGGGACACACAAACCATGATCATTGTGCTGACCGATGACCTAGGAGTCCCAGGGACAGCAGGGGAAACCCACCAAACTACATACAGCCAATGGCACACCCAAGATATGCCAATGCAGTGGTGCAGATGCACAAACACAAACAGGCAGACCCACACTGCACATCATACACAACAGGTGAGGGGGGGTGCCAGTGTCCCCAGGCAACCACACACCACATGAGGAGACCTGAATACCAATCATACAGATGTGCATACAGTGCCACACAAAGGTAACTCATGGATCCAAATCCCCTATGTGGGCAAGCAGGCATTGTCAGATGAGAGGGAGCACAAATCACACATGTCACACAGGCACGTAGGAACAGCAACTGACACAGCAAGACACAGACACACCACAGCACCACCCCCAGGGCCCCCACAATGTGGTGACCCTGGGCTGCATTACAATCCCACTGTGATGACAAAGCTAAATGTGGTTCACACTGTGAACCACAGTCATGTGTCCTGAGCAACAAACTACCATCACACCTACACAAGCACAAATCAATCAGCATGGCCAGTAATCCAAGGCCAACATGGAGGCAGGGGCCTAGCCGGGCAACAACTCTCATCTGCACACACTCAACACCACACCCCTCGACCTCCAACAATGTGCAGCAGTGAAGTACACATGCACTGGTGACATTGCACATGCACCCATGACTATTCCAGGGTGGTGGGTGGGAACCAAGGTGCAGAAACACATGACACATGGCCACTCAACAAGACTCCTGAATGTCTGACACACTGCACACTACGCTGAACATGGACATGACGGCAATACCACACCAACCAATGGGATCCCAGCCACAGTCACACACCAATGAAGAAGCCAAGGTCACCCACAAAGAACACACATAGTCAACAACCAACATTGCAGCCCGGACCCTGAGGAGTGCCAGCAGTCACACACACAACGTGTCACAATCACTGAAAGATAACACAAACTGGAAATCACATGACAGGGGCAAACAACAAGTGCCAAGGGGAAACCTGACTGTGACCCATCTGCATCTGCACACAAACTCAGCCCTGACAGCAAACTCACCTATGGGTGACACCCTGATGACCAGTAATGTGCCATGCACCCACATCACAGAGAACCCAGGGAGAAGACTTTGGGGGAACATAGGTCAACTCAGCTAGCATCACAAACAGGTACAACACTAGGGATCACAGCATGCACAGCTAAACGGAAGTGAACACACAGACATGCACATACAACACACACCTTGGGCGCAGGCAATGTCACAGGAGTACACACTGCCATGAGGGGACTCCACTCCTGTGTGAGGAAAGCTGTGCCATATGTTGCCTCAGTAGGGCCCCATCATGTCAGCTGAGCACTTGGTCACACAATCAACAATTAGCACCAAATGAGGGCTCCCGTCACATCAGCCTGGTCATGGAAGTGCCAACGGAATCATCAGCACAGATCCAACACACTTGTATAGCAATGTTGCACTGACAACACAGATGAGTCCTTCCCCATTGATGCCCAAACCTGCATGTCCAGTGGAGATGGCCACACGGTCAGGGAAGTAGACGAATTGAACAATGGCAGGCACAACAGATGTGCAGGGGTGGAAGCCACAGATGTGAAATAGCTAATCTAAGTAGGGAATCCAATTGCCAAATACTGAACACATGACACCCTCAGATGCTGCTATGGATGACATGGATACACCACAGGATAGGACACATTCCCCCTGGACCACATGGGTTCCTGCACAGTAACACTTCATTATCATGAGACCAAATATCACCATCACTGCAGCAAGGGCATGGTTAGCATCATCAACAACATGTACATCAGAAGCATAAGCACTAGAGAACAGAAAGTTGCTTTATTCAGCATATGTGTGGAATGAAAACAAAGTCCAGAAAAAACACAAAGGCCAATGGCCAGTCCATTGTAAAAGTCCAAACAGGGTGACAGTGGCAGATGTCACCCTACGCATGCCTGCACAAAACCAGGGACAATCCACTAGGAGGGGCAACCGGGGGGCAGGCCAGGCACCGCAGGGACAGGATCAGGGCTCACCAGGAGGAAGCAGGGAAGGGGTGGTGGGTGCTGGAGAGCCACTGACAACTGCAGTGGAGGTGTCTGACATGGTGTGTGCCGGCACAACTGGGGGGCATGACTCAGATGTTGTGGGTGCCGGCACGACTGCAGTGGACCCTGCAGATGGAGTGGACAGGTCCGCCACTGCAGTGCCCAAGTCAGACAGGGTGGTAGTGGACTCCACTGCAGTGCCTACCACCAGGGGAGGAGAATGGGGAACAGGCAAGGTGGGCTGGACAGAGGGGGAGGACACCCTCACCACATCAGTGGCACAGACAAGCGCAGCGGGGGGTGTGATGCCGGGAGAGCAAGTGCCAGGGGGAGAAGGCCGGATCCTCTTGGGGATGGTATATCTGTGGGTGGGGGAACCTGGGGCAGGGTGTGGTGGGGGCACCTGTGGAGTGGGGGCCTGAGGGATGGAGGAAGGAGACCTGGTGCCTGAGCTGCAGGGCGGCGGCGGGGTCTTGCTCTTACGTCTCCGGGGGGACTTGCGGGTGGGGGCCTCAGTCGGTCTGCACCTGGGGGAGGGTGTCCGGGGGCGCGGGGCACTCTGCTCCGTGTGGGTGGGCTTCCTCTTCCCCCTGGATGCTGGAGCAGCTGGATCGGAGGGGAAGAGGCCGAGGTCACTGAGGAAGAGGCGCTGGGTCTTTGGGGTTGCAGGTGAGGCAAGGGAGGGTGTTTTGGAGGGAGAGGCAACTGAGGACTGCGCAGTGCTCGTGGATGCGTGTGTGTGTACCAGGGCCCCATCCCCTGTGAGTCTGGTTTCAGTCCCCTGCATGTGCGTTTTGTTTGTGGCGTGTGTGTTTGTGTGCTGGATGTGTGTGTGCTGGTGTGTGCCTGTGCCGGTGTGTGTGTGCTTGGGACGGGTAAGGTGCTGGGGAGTGTGGATGGAGCAGAGGCAGGAGGGGCGAGGGACTGTCTGAGGAGGGACACTGCTGCCGTCAGGGAGGAGTCCATGGACCTATTGCCCCTCTGTAGGTCAGACATGCCCGATGAGATGCCCTCCATGAACGACACCAGCTGAGTCAACAGAGCGGTGTGCGCATGGAGGACACTCAGCATGGCTGTCTGCCCTACATGGAGCTGGTGAAGGAGGTACACAGACTCCTCACTCAGGGCAGCAGGGGACACAGGGGCAGGGGGTGCGGTGCCTGGCCCAAAGGAGACACGCTCCCGAACATGGGAGCCTCCACGGACCTGGGGAATGGGAGCCGATGGGAGGGCGGTGGTGGTGCTGGTGGTGGCGGGGACAGCAACACTAGCTGGGGTGTGGTGGCTGCTGACACCCGCCTCCATAAGGGAGTCATCCTCCGAGTTGCTCTGGTCCTCAGCTGAGGTGGATGGTGCTGAGGACTCCTCGGTGTGGCTCCCCTCGCCCTCCGTGCCACTGGGTCCCTCCGACCACTCCTCGGCTGCTGACCCAGTCTGGCTCTCCGGCTCCTCCTGGTCCGTGGAGCTGTCCCCTTCCGTGGCCGTGGATGTATCTGCAAACAATGGGGAAACAGACAGACATCAGTCACCTGCACCAAACGCACACACCACTGTGAGCACAGCACATTACAGAGCAAGCCCTGGCATCATTAGTTGTACATTGCTAAAAGTGCCCTAACTGAACAGGAGCAGCCAATTGTCAGTCTGATGCCAACCATGGCACTCACATCCCACATGGCCTTGCACCCATCTGTCTGGTGTCTGTTGGATTGCAACACCCCAGTGTGGACACATGCACCAACTACACAGTAGTTGGACAGTGCAGAGGACACGGTGTGGCATGTGGACATGCACACATCACAGCTCTTGCCACTGAGTCAGTACAGGTTTCCGGATGTAAGGGATGCCCAGAGTCAAATAGGAAATGCATGTGATGCATACCAGCGACAGACACCATGATGCACCCATGTCCTGA
This sequence comes from Calotriton arnoldi, assembly GCA_963921515.1. Lineage (NCBI taxonomy): Eukaryota > Metazoa > Chordata > Amphibia > Caudata > Salamandridae > Calotriton > Calotriton arnoldi. Next base: position 1,535,529 of record CAWUFW010001158.1, read on the forward strand.
TAGCCATCGCCACAATGGTGTGCATGTAGCACATGTCACTCCCCTGCAGGATCACCAATAAGTAGACACATGCCATGGTGGAGGCATGACTGCTAAGTCATACATCACCGTCTCAGTGATGTATGACTTGGCAGCCAGACAACAACACTCTGCACTGTGTCACAATAGTAGGTCATGGGGAATGCAAGTCCTGGAGCTGCACAAGTGCACATGTACATCCCCCCACAACACATCATCTTAACCCTCATCTCTCCAGGTCATACCTATTGGACATATGGGAGACCTGTGACACTACCCTCTGAACCTGAGCACCTCACAATCTGCTGTGAATGGGGAACAGCTGCCTGAACTTCACATTTGCATACCCCAGTCTGCACGGGCAGCTGATCAAACACCTATGTGACACACAAGTATCGTCTCCTATGGTCACATCTCCAGGGGCATGCTGAGCCCCTACCAAGAAACACCCCAGCAGTCCTGGCAACTAATCCACAGCACACTGACACAGAGGCAGACACCTGAGGGGTCAAATCACTGCGCACAATGTGTCAGCTGATACACGGGAGTGGGAGTACAGAGTGCATTGCATGGCCTGGAGTAGGCATGACTGTCCTGCCCCACATGAATGAGGGATGAGCCCTGGACAGTGGATAGCTGGCTATGTATGTGTGACACACGTAATCTGCACACTCCTGGGGCCCAAACATTGTTCCCACCCGCTGCATGGGCGTGTGCCACATACCCCAGGCACATGTGGTGGCTCAGCTCAGCAAGTGGACCGCATATCAAAGCAACACGCAGATTACATGTCCGAACACAGGCGTTGTGTGAACAATGGACCCACCCATGATGCCCACAACAGAGTTAGGGAAACAGATGCTGTCCCCCACCTTTAGTGAAGCAAACTGCAAGGACACAGTCCCAAGTGACACAATTCCCTGAACGTAAGGGCCACACCTGGGTATCAGATGAGAAGTGGGCAGTGCACAATAGAGGGACATGGCTCCTGGACAACATTACTGCTGCACTGTGGCAGTTGAACCAGGCCAGAGGAGGGCACAAAGCATGAAATACAGAGTTCACAGTGCAGTCTTTGACTCACCCCCTCCTTGCTGCTGTCTGGCCTTCAGCTGCCCATCCAGGTCTGGAAACACCACCGCCAGGATCTGGAGCATGTGGGGGGTCAGGGTCCGTGTTCCGCCCCTCCTGCGAGGAGGCGACAGCTTCAGCTGGACCCGTGCAATCCTCCGGGTCCAGCCCCGAAGGTCCTGCCACCTCTTCTGGCAGTTGCGGATCCGGCGCTTGTAGACCCCCACGGACCGGACAGCCCGGACGATGTCCTTCCAGATCTCCAGCTTCCGATGGGCATTAACCTGTGAGGATGACAAAGTGAAAAGGCCATTACTACACATGCAACATATCCGTGCATGACACAGTTGTATATACATGTCTCAATCACAGGGGCACATGATGTACACAGGCAGTGCAAAGCTGCCCATGGACAGTTTGCCAGACGTCACTACATGGTATCATTGCATGGGAAGTAAAACCTTGTTCAAATGCACTGTCACTGCACCATACCTGTCCAGTGCATGTCACTACACACTATGGGGGGTGACAACTACTCAGTGAGCCTGCTAGCCAGTGGCGTGCAGACTTTCAGCCTTGCTAGTCAGACAATATGCACATTCAGAAAGGCAGTGCACAGAACACTCACCTGCTCCCCTGGTGTCCCATACAGCTTGCTGTACTGTGGAAGTAGGCTGTCCAGCAGGGCCTGGTTCTCCTCAAGGCTGAAGGCTGGGGCTCTCTCCACAGTACGTGCCATTGCAGGGTCCAGAGGGGCAGAGACAGCAGCAGTGCAGTGGCAGATGTCGTCCTGGAGCATGTAGTGCAGGCAAGTGAGCTCTCAGGGGAACAGCCAGCAATATATATGTGCTGGAGAGGCAGATACTGTCCCTTGTGTCCAAAGTGATAGGTCCAAGTCGTTTGCATCTTGTGAATCTGGCCAATCCATGGAATAGCAGCACCAATACACGCCCACAGCATCCTTCAAATCTTCAACTTCATGACATACATGATTTTGCAACATTGTTGTGGGTGACCAACTGAATTTCCAGCAACCGACTCGTTCGAAATTCGAAAACGCGTCCGTTGCCAGGCAAGGCCATTGTCAATGGGTGCGCACCGATTGGTCCATTGCGGTACAACGCGTACAGGGGTACAACGCGTACCCGCACACATTGAATGCAATGGGCCGGCCGGGGGCACCGATCGGTCCATTGCTGTTCAACGCGTACAGGGGTACAACGCGTACCCGCACACATTGAATGCATTGGGCCGGCCGGGGGCACCGATCGGTCCATTGCGGTACAACGCGTACAGGGTACAACGTGTACCCGCACACATTGAATGCAATGGGCCGGCCGGGGCACCGATCGGTCCATTGCTGTTCAACGCGTACAGGGGTACAACGTGTACCCGCACACATTGAATGCAATGGGCCGGCCGGGGGCACCGATCGGTCCATTGCAGTACAACGCGTACAGGGGTACAACGCGTACCCGCACACATTGAATGCAATGGGCCGGCCGGGGGCACCGATCGGTCCATTGCTGTTCAACGAGTACAGGGGTACAACGCGTACCCGCACACATTGAATGCAATGGGCCGGCCGGGGGCACCGATCGGTCCATTGCAGTACAACGCGTACAGGGGTACAACGCGTACCCGCACACATTGAATGCAATGGGCCGGCCGGGGGCACCGATCGGTCCATTGCTGTTCAACACGTACAGGGGTACAACGCGTACCCGCACACATTGAATGCAATGGGCCGGCCGGGGGCACCGATCGGTTTATTGCAGTACAACGCGTACAGGGGTACAACGCGTACCCGCACACATTGAATGCAATGGGCCGGCCGGGGGCACCGATCGGTCCATTGCGGTACAACGCGTACAGGGGTAAAACGCGTACCCGCACACATTGAATGCAATGGGCCGGCCGGGGGCACCGATCGGTCCATTGCTGTTCAACGCATCACTGTACATGTGACTGGCATATGTCAGCATGCTTGTCTCAGATGGACATATGCCAGCCACAGATAGCTCCCAGGGAGTGAGGGGCACACCTACATCATGACAGCCTGTCCAAACTTTATCATAAGGCATGTAAGGCTGCATTTCCTATTGTGTGTATGTTGGTGTACATGTTGTCCTGTGGGTGTCACCTGTGGGCAGCCACCCCCAGGCTGTGCACGTGTTCATGGGGACAGGATCCTGGGTGTTACGTGTACATGACCACTGTGATGTGCAACTGTTCATATCTGTGCATGTGCCATGGTCACATTTCACGGTGGTGTATGTGTATGTCATGTCACATACCCCGTGAGTCCCATGTGGGACGGTATGTTTGAGCCAGGGTGTCCCAGTGGCACAATAGTGATGGTCCTCCACAGTCTGTGTGCATGTAGTGTTTACAATGTCTCTGATTTCATGTGCACAATGGGAGACAGTCTCCACATCCACGTTGTGTGTGCATGGACTTTGATGTTGTGCGTGTGTGTGTCACAGACGTCCATGTCTGTCCTGCCGTGGCAAGTGGGACCACTACCTGTGGGGGTCATGGTTGTTTTGCTGTGGTGTATACATGATACTCCATGTAATGCCAGTGTCCATGTGGCAATACAGGGTCCCTGGGAATGTACCTGTTGTTGAGCTGTGGTGCCTGGGGCACATCTGTCCTCACATGTCACTGTGGGGGGTGATTGTGACACGGCAGCAGGAGATGGGAACTGTGACACGGCCTCATGATATCCAATGGGCCAACCTGGGACTAATTGATGCCACTTGTTGGACCGTGTTGACAGATGTTGGCCATGTATGTACCATACATGTCCTTACGGAACTGCACACTTCATGTAGTTGTGCCTCATAATGATGTATGTTGGGATATTGAGTGTGTTCAATGCCGCATATGTGGGCTGACTGACAATCTTGCTTACTTCTCCTCTGCACTGCAGGGCTCCTGCTGTCCATCGACCATTCCCAGACCTGGCAACGATGGTGGAACGGGACAGCATCCGACGGTACCGCTTCACCAGGCAGCTGATTGAGGATTTGGCAGTGCAGTTGGCCCCACATTTGCAGCCTGGCCGGCCGTATCCTACAGCGCTGACCCCCAAGGTGAAGGTGATGGCAGCCCTACACTTCTTTGCCACCGGTACCTTCCAACATACTGTGGCGACTGCTGGTGGGATGTCACAGACCATGTTGAGCCGTGTGCTCCGCGATGTTTTGGCGGCAATGTTGCTATTCTTGAACCGGTACATCTATTTCCCTAGACTGCGACGACTCACTGACGTGAAGAGTGACTTTTATGCCCTGGGGAAGATGCCGCATGTCATTGGCTCCATTGATGGGACACATGTGGCTTTGGTACCACCACAGGCCCAGGAGCAGGCCTACAGGAACCGCAAGCACTACCACTCGGTCAATGCACTGGTGGTGTGTCTTGCAGACATGACCATCACACACGTGTGTGCCCTTTTCCCTGGTTCAGCACACGATGCCTTTGTGATGAGGAGTAGTCGCATCCCCAGGATGATGGCACAGATGCAGAACCAGCGTGCCTGGCTTGTCGGTGTGTACTGACTTTGTGCCATTGTGTGTGATCTGATCTGTAGTATTCCGCCCACTTTTCCAAGTCAGCTAATGTGCACTTGTCTGTCCGTAGGTGACTCGGGATACCCCAACATGCCGTGGTTGCTGACACCCCTCAGGAACCCTGTGACACCAGCCCAGATGTGCTACAATGAGGCACATGGTCGGACCAGGAGAGTTATTGAGCGGACATTTGGTCTCCTGAAGAGCCGCTTCCGCTGCCTGGACAAGACCGGAGGGTCCCTCCCATATGCCCCTGCGAAAGTGTGCAAGATTATCATCGTCTGCTGCATGCTCCACAACCTGGCAGTGCGGAAGGAGTTGCCTCTCATCCAGGATGACAATGACCAACATCCGCCACCTGTGGAGGATCCTGGCCTGGACCACGATGCCAGTGACGATGATGATGATGATGATGAGGGTGATGTCCGCACACAGCTCATCACCAACTTCTTTAGCTGAATGTGAGTATCCTGAGGTGTCATGTCAATGATGTGAGTTGGCATGATATGTGTAGGTGGTGCTCTGGTGCTGTTGGAGTGTGTCCATGGGCTACTTGACTGGATGTGTGTTGCGATGTGTGCTTACAGGTGGGCTGTACTCCCCAACAGTGTTGATATGCTAACTTGGTTCTGGGTGGGTATCTTGTAACATGTATTGTGCATGAGTTTTGCTGTTCTGTCCTGTACTCCATTGCTTTTGACTGTGTGTCATTTCTGCCCTTCACAGGGTACTTTCAGATTCGTTTGGCCAACTGTGTCCACCGACGACGTGATTGCACTTCCAGGCTGGTAGCTGTTGTGTACCTACAGGTGATGTGCGCCACACCCATGGACTTCCTTCCGTCTACAGTTGTTGACTGTGTGCCCGCTGCCAGGTGGGATTACCTTGCATCTGTAGTGGTTACGACATGTTGCAACTGTGTAATAAACCTGTGCTTCACTTTGTGATGTGCGTTGTCTGTGGTCACACATTTGACTGCCATTTGCTTACTGCACCTGTGGGCTACTTGACTACAACTGGGAATGGGTGTGGTGTCTGTGCATTGCACCGTCTTCCCTGGCAACATCAGTGTAGGCAATGAGTCAGATGGCCTAGGTGTGTATGTGTTGTGTAGCCCTGGTGGTGTGTCTCCCTCATATGTGTCACGTTGCCTTTACTCACATGCCTGTGTTGTACTTGCTGTTGCAGTTCGCATACACAGTGTAATTTTGCAGTTCATCATCCCCATAACAGCACCCACGTTGGAATCACAACAGAGGCAAGTATGGTGTATTAGTGTGTTTATTGTGATACATTTGTGTGAATAGTGCATAGGATGGGTAGTGCTGTACATAAATCTTGCAATCAGAAGTTCCTAGGTGAATTGAAAGTCCTGGTAGACAGAATCCCCAGTATCGGGCCACAGTTGTCTGACACATTGGTCCACCTTGTACTCCCCATGCAATGTGTGGGAGTAGTGTTGCCGTCAACAGGGTGAACAGTCTGTGCACAAAGGTGAACATCCAGAACAGGTTCAGGCTTCCTGGGAGTTGTGCTTGGCCATCGGCCTCTCACTTGCCCCTCTTCGGACGACCCCTCTTCTTGGGGGGGGGGACCCTCAAGTACAGGCTGCTGCGGTGCAGGGGACTCTCCGCCAGAGTCATCCTCCCTCCCTGTGGCAGTTGCAGTTTGGGCAGCACCAGATGTTGTTGGCACACAAGGAGGTGTGGACTCGTTGCTGTTCATCTGGCGGAGGCATTGTAAAATGTCCCTGTGCACCGCCGTCATCTCATGCAGTGCATCCCACTTGGACTCCACACTGGACATGTGTGAGTCCACGCGGGACATGTGTGACTCCACGTGGGACATGTGAGAGTCCAAGCGGGCATGATGGGCAGCCTGCTGCTGTTTCATGTCTCTGAGGAGCCCCACTACCTGGCTGAGGTCTCCGGTGCTGGACTGGTACGCATCAGCTATGCGTACCAGTTGTGGGTCATCATGCACACCAGCAACCTCTGCAAGCAGCGACCTCTGTCTCCCACCCCTCCCACCACCCCTGCTGACATGTGCAGTGCATGCAGTGGCACGCACAGATGACCCTGGTCCACCTTGGAGGTTGGTGGTGGTGGTGGTGTCCATGGCCCCAGGTTGGTCCAGGGTCCCTGTGCTGGTGTTGCTCCTTGTTCTGTCCATGTCGGCAGGGATGGTATTTGTGTTGACAGTCGTTGGAGGGGTGGGTGCAGGGGGTGCAGCTGGTGGTCCTGCTGGTGCTGCAGCTGGTGGTCCTGCTGGTGCTGCATGTAGACTTGCACCGGATGTGCCAGGTTGGTCTTCTTCGTCCGAGGAGGGCAGAGGCTGTACGACACCAGTGAGCTCCGCATCCTCTTGAGCCTGGGACTGGGACTCCTCAGCGTCTGCTGCTGTGTCCCCATCATCACCTGTTTTTGGGAGACACACACAATGTATGTTATGTTTCTGCAGGCATCAATGGTTGACACACATGACAGTTGTGACTGTGCCTCTGGGTGCGGGCCTGTACATTGCATTGTCCTTAGTCGTCACAGTCAGGGGTTGGTATTGGTGTGGCACATTGTCCTGCATTATTTGGGCATTTCTATGTATTTGTTGGGGTGTGAACATGGTCTGCATTGGTTGTGTTTGGTTGACAGCCGGCCCTCCTTCCCACCCACCCAGCCAGTCAGTTATCCCACCATGGATTGTGCTTGCATTGCAGGGAGTGGAAGTTGTCTCTCAGGATGTCAGTCAGTGGTGTCCTGCTGTTTGTTGGTGCACAGTTGCCAGCAGGGCCTTGTGCTCCCCACAGCAGTAGCCAGTGTCAGCCATCTTGTGAGTCCTTCTCCACTCCCTGTGATGTGAGCATGGTTCAGGGTGGTGTTGATGGGACAGTTGTGGGGGTGACCAATATCAGTGACTGCCACTCCCATCATGTTATTGCCTCCACCCCCCTTCCCAGCATGCCCATGCTTCCTTCCTTTTGACTCTGCTTCCCTGTGGGGTGGGCTGGCTGTGCTGACAGGATGGCTGGGTGTGTTGTCCTGGCAGTTGTTTGGCTAAAAGTCCCAAGAGTGTCCCTGTGCTTCACACAACATAACCCAGGGTGGTGGTTCTTTGTGGGATCTTGAGTTAGGATGGGAGGCATTGCATTCTACCAGGTGGGTTCTGTGGAGTTTGTGTTGAGGGGGTGAGGGGAGGTGCTTGTGACTATGGTCAGTGCTGCAAGTCCTCCTTCCCACCCAGCCAGCCAGATATCCCACCATGGAACGTGCTTGCATTGCAGGGAGTGGAAGTTGTCTCTCAGGATGTCAGTCAGTGGTGTCCTGCTGTTTGTTGGTGCATAGTTGCCAGCAGGGCCTTGTGCTCCCCACAGCAGTAGCCAGTGTCAGCCATCTTGTGAGTCCTTCTCCACTCCCTGTGATGTGAGCATGGTTCAGGGTGGTGTTGATGGGACAGTTGTGGGGGTGACCAATATCAGTGACTGCCACTCCCATCATGCTATTGCCTCCACCCCACTTGCCAGCATTCCCATACTTACTTGCTTTTGTGTGGAGTTCAGTGTGTGTGGGTGTGAGGGCAATGGCAAGATGGCTGACAGTGGTGTCCTGCTGTTGGTTGGTGTGCAGTTCCCAGCATGCCCTTGTGCTCCCCACGACACAGCAACAGTGTCAGACATCTTTGATGGGCCTTTCCACTCTCTGTGGGATGTGCATGCGTGAGTGTGAGCTTGCTGGGCCATGTGGTGGGGGATGTAGAGCTGTGACTACGACTCCCATCATGCTATTGCCTCCACCCCCTTCCCAGCATGCCCATGCTTCCTTCCTTTTGACTCTGCTTCCCTGTGGGGTGGGCTGGCTGTGCTGACAGGATGGCTGGGAGTGTTGTCCTGGTAGTTGTTTGGCTAAAAGTCCCAAGAGTGTCCATGTGCTTCACACAACATAACCCAGGGTGGTGGTTCTTTGTGGGATCTTGAGTTAGGATGGGAGGCATTGCATTCTACCAGGTGGGTTCTGTGGAGTTTGTGTTGAGGGGGGGTGTGAGGGGAGGTGCTTGTGACTATGGTCAGTGCTGCAAGTCCTCCTTCCCACCCAGCCAGCCAGATATCCCACCATGTAACGTGCTTGCATTGCAGGGAGTGGAAGTTGTCTCTCAGGATGTCAGTCAGTGGTGTCCTGCTGTTTGTTTGTGCACAGTTGCCAGCAGGGCCTTGTGCTCCCCACAGCAGTAGCCAGTGTCAGCCATCTTGTGTGTCCTTATCCACTCCCTGTGATGTGAGCATGGTTCAGGGTGGTGTTGATGGGCCAGTTGTGAGGCTGAGCAATGTCTGTGACTACCACTCCCATCATGCTATTGCCTCCACCCCCTTCCCAGCATGCCCATGCTTCCTTCCTTTTGACTCTGCTTCCCTGTGGGGTGGGCTGGCTGTGCTGACAGGATGGCTGGGAGTGTTGTCCTGCAGTTGTTTGGCTAAAAGTCCCAAGAGTGTCCCTGTGCTTCACACAACATAACCCAGGGTGGTGGTTCTTTGTGGGATCTTGAGTTAGGATGGGAGGCATTGCATTCTACCAGGTGGGTTCTGTGGAGTTTGTGTTGAGGGGGGTGTGAGGGGATGTGCTTGTGACTATGGTCAGTGCTGCAAGTCCTCCTTCCCACCCAGCCAGCCAGATATCCCACCATGGAACGTGCTTGCATTGCAGGGAGTGGAAGTTGTCTCTCAGGATGTCAGTCAGTGGTGTCCTGCTGTTTGTTGGTGCACAGTTGCCAGCAGGGCCTTGTGCTCCCCACAGCAGTAGCCAGTGTCAGCCATCTTGTGAGTCCTTCTCCACTCCCTGTGATGTGAGCATGGTTCAGGGTGGTGTTGATGGGCCAGTTGTGAGGGTGACCAATATCTGTGACTGCCACTCCCTTCATGCTATTGCCTCCACCCCACTTGCCAGCATTCCCAAACTTACTTGCTTTTGTGGGGAGTTCAGTATGTGTGGGTGTGTGAGCAATGGCAAGATGGCTGACAGTGGTGTCCTGCTGTTGGTTGGTGTGCAGTTCCCAGCATGCCCTTGTGCTCCCCACGACACAGCAACAGTGTCAGACATCTTTGATGGGCCTTTCCACTCTCTGTGGGATGTGCATGCGTGAGTGTGAGCTTGCTGGGCCATGTGGTGGGGGATGTAGAGCTGTGACTACGACTCCCATCATGCTATTGCCTCCACCCCCTTCCCAGCATGCCCATGCTTCCTTCCTTTTGACTCTGCTTCCCTGTGGGGTGGGCTGGCTGTGCTGACAGGATGGCTGGGAGTGTTGTCCTGGAAGTTGTTTGGCTAAAAGTCCCAAGAGTGTCCCTGTGCTTCACACAACATAACCCAGGGTGGTGGTTCTTTGTGGGATCTTGAGTTAGGATGGGAGGCATTGCATTCTACCAGGTGGGTTCTGTGGAGTTTGTGTTGAGGGGGTTGTGAGGGGAGGTGCTTGTGACTATGGTCAGTGCTGCAAGTCCTCCTTCCCACCCAGCCAGCCAGATATCCCACCATGGAACGTGCTTGCATTGCAGGGAGTGGAAGTTGTCTCTCAGGATGTCAGTCAGTGGTGTCCTGCTGTTTGTTGGTGCACAGTTGCCAGCAGGGCCTTGTGCTCCCCACAGCAGTTGCCAGTGTCAGCCATCTTGTGAGTCCTTCTCCACTCCCTGTGATGTGCGCATGGTTCATGGTGGTGTTGATGGGACAGTTGTGGGGGGGCAATATGTGTGACTGCGACTCCCATGATGCTATTGGCTACACTGACTTGGCCAGCATACACAGAATTCCTTCCTTTGAGTGGTCTTCACTGTGTGTTGGTGTTGTTGTGGTGGCTACATGTCTGGATGTGTTTGTTAGTTCTATTTGTGCCACTGCCTAGCTGTAGTTGTAGTTGTGTTTGTACATGTGATGGCACAGTTGGATGTAACTTTTTTGATGGCATGTGTTGTGTTTATCTGACTGACATACACATTTTGGGATGATTCTGTTCTGGTTGCTGTGTAATTGCTATGAGTGCATGGTTTGACTCTCCCCTTGACAGTGATGTGTGTGTGTTTTGTGGCAGAATATTGTGTACATTTGTTGTGTACTCACCAGGCTCTGGGATGTTCTCTAGTCCATATACGCTCACTGGCGGAAGGATGGCCCGCACCTTCTCCTCCCAGGGCCTGAGGTATATTGGCTTGGCAGGAGGGCCACTGCGGGTGTATTGGCTGATGATGTACTCTTTCTTGAGCAGGTCCCGTACCCTCCTGCGCACGTCATACCACCTGTTCTGGATGTCGCTCTTTGTGCGCAGACATGGTGATTGTGCGTTCACCCTGTTGATGATCCTCTCCCACATCTTGGTTTTCTGGGAGATGGGGGTCTGTTGGACCAGTGTGCCAAACAGCTGCGGCTCTACCCTGAGGATCTCGTCTACCATGACTTCCAATTCACAATCTAGGAACTTGTGATTCTTCTTGGGGGGCATGGTGATGGGTGGTGATGGTGAGTGATGTGTGTGTTGGTGTGCAGGTGAGGGTGTGTTAGTGTGTGTTTTGCTGGGTGTATGTGAGGTAGGTATTTGTTGGTGTGCTGATGGTGTGTGGCTTGTGTGAGGGATGAGCTGTGGGTGTGTGGTTGCTGTCTCTTGGGTGCTGGCAGTGGAATGGCATTTGCAAAGGATCATGGTTGTGATTTGTGTCCTTTATATGGGTGGAGTTGTGGGTGTGTCTTTGTTCTCTGTCCCCACCCCCCAGTATTTATTGGCTTTGTAATTGCTTGTTTGGCCTTTTTTTGTGTGATTTTTCCTTTGTACTGTCTGTGCATGTTGGAAACGTTCTTGTGACCGAGTCGGACCCTGCATTTGTCTCGTACGGTGTTCTCCGTTTCGTTCACGCTGTGTTTGTGCAGTTTTCTATGCTGCGTACGCGTCGGTCGCGGTGTTTTGTGTTGCTTCGGCTCGGTTTTGTATGCGTGTCGGTCGTACGGCTTGTCCTCCGTCCGACTCGGTCGTGGTTTTCGCGCCTTGCATCGTACTTTGCGGTTTGGAGTTCGCGTGTACGTTTCGGTCGGATTTGTTCCGGGTGCGTGTCGGTCGGTTGGATTCGCGTGTTTTTCCGACCGGATTGCTGTTTTCCGTGCGGCTCGGTCGTTCGGCTTGGGTTCGGTACGTGTCGGTCGGATTTTGCACGCCTTGCATCGTACTTGGCGTGTCGGGCGCCACAGGTACGTGTCGGTCGGTATAATTTCCGGCTCCGAGTCGGTCGGTGCTTTTTCCGGCCCGAATCGGAATCGACCCCTCAGTGTTGTAAATTTA